>JAJIBD010001231.1:0-313384 GCA_021461705.1 Cryptotis parvus
GTTTGGTCAATTTCTTTAAAGAATGTCATGGGGAACCTTATAGGAACCGCATTGAATCTGTACAAAGCTCTAGGGAGTATTACCATCTTGACAATGTTAATTCTCCCCATCCATGAACAGGGAATGTGTTTCCATTTCCTCGTGTCCTCTTTTATTTCTTGAAGCAGTGTCTTGTAGTTCTCTTTGTATAGGTCCTTTACACACTTGGTTAAGCTTGATTCCTAGGTATTTGATTTTCTGTGGCACAATTGTGAATGGAATCGATTTTCTTATTATCCCTTTCTTCTCTTTCGTTATTGGTGTACAGGAATGCCACAGACTTTGGGGTATTGATTTTGTACCCTGCCACTCTACTATACATATCTATTGTTTCCTAAGAGTTTTTGAGTCGAGATTTTAGGGTTCTCTAGATATAATATCATGTCATCTGCAAATAATGATAGCTTGATTTCTTCCCTTGCCTATCTGGGTGCCCCTAATGTCCTTTTCTTCTTTGATTGCTATACCAAGTACTTCCAGTACTCTGTTGAGTAAAAAGAAGTGAGAGAGTGCAACCCTTGTTGTGTTCCTGATCTTAAGGTGAAGGCTTTCAATTTTTTCCCATTGAGAATGATACTCGCTGTGGGCTTTTGGTAGATGGCTTCGACTATTTTGAGGAAGCTTCCTTCAATTCACATTTTCTGGAGGGTTTTAATCATGAATGGGTACTGGATCTTGTCAAATTCTTTTTCTGTCTATCTATAGGACCATATGGTTTTTTATTTTTCTCTTATTGATATGATGTATTATGTTGATTGATTTGTGAATGTTGAACCATCCTTGCATTCCCGGGATGAATCCTACTTGGTCATGATGTATGATCTTTTGATGAGTCTTTGGATTGTTTGCTAGTATTTTGTTGAAGATCTTAGCATCTGTGTTCATCAAGGAGATTGGTCTGTAATTTTCGTTCTTTGTATTTTCTCTCCCTGCTTCCCCAAGAGATTTTTATTGAATGAAGAGGGAAACTAATTGAAAGAACAATGCAGATGAAAAAGGTGAGTGTGAGAAGAAGGAAGAAGATGAAAGAATAAAGGAGAAAGGAGGAGGAAGAAGAAAAGAGGAGAAGGATAATAATAGTCATAATATAATAATGTATAAGAGGAAGGAGGAGGAAGAAGAGGAAGAGAAAGTAAGAAGTAAAAGAAGAAAGAAAGAGAAGGAGAAAAAAGTAAAAGTAGAAGAAGGAGGATGAGGAGGAGGAGGAGAACTACTACTTTACGGTTTTACTGTAAAGGTGAGATTAAGCCTCTACAGTTGGGAAGGAGCCACATCAGAGTGGAGTGCCTAATACCTATTATTAATGTTTCCCATAACTCTCTATGATGTGCTCTTCATTCAATTCTTCACCTTGACAAGATATTGGCTTGGGCACAAGGTGTTACAGATGTGTCCAAAACAGATAGGTCTTTCCTTCTCTGCCAAACAGAATTCACCACAATAGAGAGGTTTGAAAAGTTTTAGAATTATGCAGTATAGAGAACATATTAGTATATTTTCTACTTAAAAATTTTATTCTTGTCCTATAGTATATTTGATTCATATATTTGAATCTGGTACCCAGATTCAACAGAAAATAAAATATGTAAATATTATATCATATTTTGTTAAGTATGATTGTGTTATGATTTTTCTTTTTATTTTCTTTGCACTATTTCATTACCACTGTTATGGCTGCTTTACAAGATGGCAAGTGCAATTTTCTATTCTTTCATGAGCCAGAATAGTTTGCACACTTCACTTGTATTTTCTGTCCCTTGAAAGCAACAAGACTCATTCATAAATTCATCTAATCATAGCACTTACTTGGATATATCTCTTTAGCTATTTTCTATTACTGCTAAGTTTTTAAACTTATAATTCTCTGCAACACTTATTTTGCTAAATAGTGTCGGTGCTATCATATTAGACAATTTAGTGTGATCTAAAACCATTCAGTAACCTTTATTTTCCCCCCCTCAAGTTTCTGTTAGTACCTGACCTTTTACATTTCAAATGTAAATTACTTGTTCTTTAGTATGGATAAATATATTTTTATTCCTATAGATTTTTCTTTATTCTTTGGAATCAACTGTATTCCAGAATATATCCACCCCTTGTAAGAGTAAACTGTACGGTAAGTGGTGGGAATGGGAAGTCCCTAGTCTGGATAGAAGAGTTTTGAGTATTTCAACTTTATTTGTAAAAATTTCTTTCAAACGGCAGATACAGATGGCTAGCAAGGTTGATAGTAAATCCAGCTACATGTATAGTGACCTTTAATTGTGAAATGCCATTTGTCTGTGTGTGATGGTTCTTTGCTTTGCTACCTCCAAACTGCCATCATCTGTCATTTTCCCCAACACTTTCTTTTCAATGCATATGAAAAATACTTTCATTCCTTCCCCTGCTCCATGAAAGACATTCAAATTTGTCTTAAACATGCAAAGCTCTAATTTCTGTAGTAGAAATCTGTTACCAGATACTCTTTTTGATATATTTTAATTGAATTTTTTTCCTTTACATATTGCAATTTTCATTCATTTTTGCTTATGCCTCAACTATTTACAAGTAAATATGTCATCTTGGATTGTAATTTCATTTTTAACATTTATATATTGTATCTAGTCTGTATAGAGAAACATTTTCAAGTGATTTTTTACCTCTGCATATTCTGGACATCTATTTCATCTTATACACCTCAGATTTTATTTTATTCAATCTCAAATATGGACAGTTGATTTTTGTTGTATATTGTAATATATAACTTCCTGCTCTAAAATGACACTTTCAGTCATTCTTGGCTTCATTTTTAAAAATTATAACTAGAATTTTGATTTGATCCTATTACTTTTTTGGACAGAAATGAGACTTACATATCCTTTAGCCATTTTTGCTTCTTTGTTTTAGGGCTAGGTAAGGTACTAGCACATACTTGAAGGGAGAAATAAAGGTTACTGAATGGTTTTAGATCTTACTCAATTTCCTTTTTATGTGTGAAGAACAAATGGTCAGTCATTTATATCCAAGAAATAACAAAAAAATACACCATAATATGCACAAATTAAAAAGGAGAGAAAAATAACCATGTATAAGGGAAAGTAAGTAAGCAGTGACTTACTCATAAGTCAGTGCTCAGGAAACACCCCTGACAGGGCCTAAGGTACCATATGGGATGCTGAAATTGAACCTACATTTGCTGCATATGTGGCAAACAGCCGACTTGCTATATTGTCTCTGTTTCCAACATTTAGCTCTTGTTTTGTACCTTAAACACTCATCTCACCTGTAATTTCCAATATGCCTATAATTTCTAGCACAATTTTTTGTGTTCTTTTCTCCCAATTTTTTCTGTGTTCTTTTCTCCCAATTTTTTCTTTGCTAGTTTATAGTTATCTTCATGATGAAATTCTATAAGATAGTGACTATATATTCTTATCTATAGATTTGGGCAACCTGTGCTTAGGAGAGTGTGCAAACAATAAATATTTACTAACTGACTGAATTAACACACAAATAGATTAGCTCATAACTAATTTTCAATAAGAGATAATTGTTTATTGTAATGTTTAGTAGATGGGAGGAAGTAAATAATGGAATTGGAACCATCACTTTTACTTATAAGAGTATCTAATTTTTATTTGATCTCTATATGTCATTACAATATTCCTACATTAGTTTCTTGCTTGCTTGGATAAAGGGGTGGAAATTACATGTGCACTTAAATGTCATAGTTTTTATTATTAGTAAACTTTATCACAAAACGTAAACAGTTCTATGAAATCAAGAAACATATCTAGGGCATATTTAAGTAACTTGCTCAATGCTCTAGGGACCACAGTGACAGAACAGTGGGTTATATTAGATGTTTTACACATAGCCGATCTAGGGTTGAATCTCTTATGATTCAATAATCTTATGATATGCCCAGAATATTCAGAATTCTTATGATTCTTGAAGTTCAACTAGAAGTGATCCTTGAACACAGAGTCAGCAATAAACCTAATGTTGTCCCCAAAACAAAACAAGCCAGAAAAACAAAAGCAAACAGAAAAGAAGTGCTCAGTAACCTGTTGCTTCAGGACAAAAATGAGTGAGGATATTAAAGAATGATATAAAACTGTTGAGAAAGGAAAATAATACTCTGGACTTTGAGGTAAAGCACATTCTTCAGTATGGTGCTAACAACATAACATAAATCAATTGAAATGTTTGAAAAAAACAGCATCAGCTAAATCATATTGTTTCCTTGGAATTCAAAGTCAAACTGAATTTTCTTTTTTTTTAGACTTCAGTATTGAAGACAATTTCTTGGCAAAATCTGAAAAGATGATTGATTCAGTCTCTTTTTTGTCTTTAGAGTTAGAAGAGAGGGCCGGAACGATAATGCAGTGGGTAAGGCATTTTCCTTGCACACAGCCAACCCAAGTTCGAATCCGAGAATCCCATATGGTCCCTAAAGCACCTCCAGGAGTGAATCCTGAGTGCAGAGCCAGGCATAAACCCTGAGCATCGCCAGATGTTACCCTCCCCAAAATAGAAAGGCATGGAAGTCAGACTTCAAATATGCAGGCAATTGAAGATGGTTGGTACAGTCCTTAACTTCAGCACACATAACATTTTTATGATTAAATACATAGTTGTTTGATGATGACAATTTACCAAAGAAATGAAAACCATATGACTGATTATTACATAGATGTTACTTATACGTATATATATATAACATATACATATGTATATTTGTTTATACACATATGTGAGTGTGTAATTAAAACCACCGAATAAATGTTTAAAACACTTTCATCTCATTCATTGCAATGAGTGAGAAGAAAGCACCGCATACATTTTATTATTAAAAATACAAAGCATGCCATAAAAAATAAATAAAATAATTACCTAAGTTTGGAATAATTTAAACTTTTAACAATGGAAGAAGTTATTTTTAAGATAAACTTTCAGAATGGAGAATACTTCTACTGGCAGAAGGTGTGTAGTATCAAAAAACCCAAAAGCAAAAGCATAGGTGAGAGAAAAGATCTGACTTGGAAGAATAAGGGGGAAAACTTCATCTCAACTGAGACAGTGAAAAATTTAACTTCATATAAGTAACTAAATGGAATATAGGTCTTTGAGAAGACTTTCCTCAAAGTCTTTAAATTTAAAACTTTAAGGCCATGATGAAAATATTACACTTCCATGTGGTAGAGGATGGCAGAGGATGTCCAAAATGATCTGTGATTCATGTGTGACATGATTAGAATTGTTCTCTTTAAAGGTATCACAGTCCTCTCGCTGATAAAGCATCCATGGTCAGAATTCAGCACTGGGATATTCAAGTAAAATGGGCTAAGAGGAATGTTATATAAACAACAGGAAAAGCTGTGCAGTGCATTTCTTCAAAATATAACAATTGACTACTTCGAAAATTGAGGACAACGCAACAAAGGTTCCCGCATTCCTGGCTGTTGCTAAGATGATTGACCTAAAAAGACATCTGACCATTCTCAGTCAGTGTTCACAACAAACTTTTAGATTCATTCCTCATTGGCCTACTTCCTCACTTTCTAAATATTTTTTCTCCAGTCACAAATTTCATAAGATTTTAAGCCTGGTTTGCTTTTGTTAGTGCTGTTTCAATAGCATTCTGTAAGTACCTTCTCAACTTATTTTCTCCATTTTTCTTAAGACTTAGCACTGCAGGACCCAGTTTGTATCAAACATTTTTTTTCAACTTGCCCAAACAACATGAGTCACTCTCTACTCTATTCTGACAGTCTTACTTTATGTCAGCACAAGCTACATATTTTGTTTACTTGTCAATTTCTTTCCCAATACAGTGTACTATCAATGAGGAGAGATAGTGTTTTATTATCCTTTATAAATCCAGGACATAAATGTATTCTTTGGCAAGGTACGTAATAATAATGGAGAAATTAATAAATTAACAAGTAGGAAATGGCATTGATACTTTTTGCTGAGTCATTAGGAAATAGAGCTGTCATTTAATAAAATCAGGAACAAAGAGTAAGGTGAGGTATTGGGATAAAGTCTGACTGAATTTAGTCTCAGGTGAATAAATGAAAACATGACTATAAGATAGGAGGTACCTGATACGATGACAAATTCATATTATCACACACATAAAATCCTGAGGGTAGGGTATATGTAGGTGTAATGAAAAAAAGGTAAAATAGTGAAAATGGCCATGATTATGTCAATAATTGTGGTCTATAATTGTTACTAGATTTTGGCATATCAAATATGACAAAGGTAGCTTGCCAGGCTCTCCATGTGGGTGGTATACTCTTAATAGTAGGCTTTCATCTCATGCATTTACTGATGAACTGCGATGGGGAGAAATTGGCTTTTTTCTTGGGTGGAGCTTTGATGAGCTGTGGAGTCCAGATGTTGAAAATGGCGGCCTTCATGGTGTGAGGTTTCCTCTGGCTTCTTGCAAGGCTCTGCTGGGATGGCAGGCCAGAGCTAGAGCCTGCCTTCCTTCCTGGGCACCTCATGATCAACTGGGAACCGGGAGAGCCAGTAGCAGCTCTACCCCATGTCTCTGATTCTCTGGATCAGGCACATCTGGGCTTGAAATGGACGGTCGTGAGGGTGGGACTCTGATGAGCAGGGCTTGTGATCAGCTCTTCTTCTGGGTGGAGCTCTGACTAGCTGTGGAGTTCAGATGTTGAAAATACCCATGAAGGAAAGGTAGGTTCTAGCCCTGGCTCACCATCCCAGCAGAGCCTTGCAAGAAGCCAGAGGAACCCCCACACCATGAAGGCCGCCTTTTCAACATTCAGATTCCACAGTGAAAGATTACTGAGAGAAAAATAATGATTAATCGTAAGATTAGGTACAAGTAAGGAAAGACAGATGGAGGTATCTTTTAAACTGAAGAAGAAAATGAAAAATGTAAGTGTGGGATTTTTCATCAAACTTTTCCTTTTTTTTTTTTTTTGCTTTTTGGGGTCACACCCAGCAATGCTGAGGGGGTTTCTCCTGGCTCTGCACTCAGGAATTACTCCTGGTGGTGCTCGGGGGACCATATGGGATGCCGGGGATCGAACCCAGGCCAGCATGGGCTGGCCGTATGCAAAGCAAATGCCCTACCCGCTGGGTTATCACTCTGGCCCTCCTCAAACTTTTTTAAAGTGATTTATTCACTGACAGTTTGGAATCAACTATTTTTAAAAGTAGAGCTCTAGATAAATAGGATAGAATATTTATTGTTAAGTAATTTGATTATAATATTTATAGACTAGTTATAGTTAAGGTGAAATAGTAAGTGCATACAAGAAATACTTTTTGAAGATACAATGTTAAGGTTAGTTGCATTTAGAACGAAAAACATGAGCTGAGTTATAGTACATCATGAAGGGCGTTCGCCCTGTATGCGGGTAGACCCAGGTGTGATCCCAGTAACCCCATATGGTCCTTTGAGCCTAGTATTGACTTTTGAGTGTAGAGCCAAGAGTACTCTGAGTACCACCAGATGTTGTCCAAAAATAAAACAGAAGTAAAAATTTACAGTGGATTTAAATAGTAAATTGCACATATTTACAGTAATTTTCAGCACCAAGATGAGTCAGGGACATAAAACCTATTTTATAGGTTTCCAGGTAAGATAGTTAACAAAATGTCAGTAGATAGTAATCTGTTAAGTCTATTGATATGTAGGGATCAGAGCCATTATTTTGTACCATTATTGCTAAGTTTAAAAACCTGTACTGGAATCCCCGTTGTTAAGAATTTTATCCATTAAGTTAAATACATAGTGAACGTTCAAACTAAAAAATAAGTTGTTAGTGCTGAATAGAGAAGAAATATCAGTGCAGCCTAACTCAGATGATGGACATAGAGACTCAGGACAACATGCAGAAACTCTATCTCAAGGGTTTTATTAAGACATATCTGAAGAAGTTTCACTCTTCAACACTTTCCTTCCATGAAGCAGAAATTCCTTCTCCTTTATGAAGAAATGAATACAGAATCAGCATTCTATTCTAATAGATGGATTTAAAAATGACTGACTATATTTCTGACTGAAAATAAGACTTCAACTATTATGGAGCTATTAAAGTCAAGGGACAATTTAAAGTATATTTGGTAGAAATAAGAAGATTGAGGAAAAGTTGCAATTAAACGTCAGAGTCTGAATTATTCAGGAGAGAGTAGAGTGATTTCAAGGAAAGGTAAGTTGTAAAGCATGTTTGATCAAAGGCATGGGGAAATAAAGTGAGAATAACTTAGAATTGGAATGAATAACTGTGAGGTTAGGGAATAAGGAAGATATTTATAAGAGATGTTGAAACTTCTAAACTACTGGTTATGAACAGTGGTTGAACTACCTGATAAGCTATTTAAAGAAATATGCTTGGGTTCTCTCCATTTTAAATAGCGTCTCTGAGAGTAAATATGCCATGGAATGCATTTCATAAAAAATTTTCAGGTGATTCTAATATGCAGTCGAGTTGAAAACCACTATTTCAGGCAATACTGAAAGTAGAATAAGATGAAAAAAGGTATTAGAGACAGTGATTAACATAGGATAAATCCTAAGGACTGAAACAGGCAGGCCAAGAAAAAGAAAGAAAATTGGAAAAAGAGCAAAAGTAGGCTGCAAAATCAAAACAATGAGATACCACTTTACACCACAGAGACTGGCACATATTCAAAAGAGCAAGAACAACAAGTGCTGGCGTGGATGTGGGGAAAAGGGGACACTCATCCATTGTTGGTGAGAATGCCGGCTGGTACAGCCTTTCTGGAAAACAATATGGACATTCCTCCAAAGACTAGAAATTGAACTCCCATTTGACCCAGCCATACCACTCCTGGGAATCTACTCTGGGAAACCAAAAATACGCAGCGGAAACACCATCCCTACTTTTATGTTCATAGCAGCATTATTCACAATAGCCAGAATCTGGAAGCAACCAGAGTGCCCGAAAATCGATGACTGGATAAAGAAGCTTTGGTACATCTACACAATGGAATACTATGCAGCTATTAGGAAAAATGAAGTTATAAAATTTGCCTATAAATGGATGGACATGGAGAAGATTATGTTGAGCGAAATTAGCCAGAAGGAGAGAGACAGACACAGAATGACTGCATTTATCTGCATAACATAAATATATATGTACATATTATGATACCAATATCCAAGGTCAAGTGAAACATATATCAGGAGGTCTTGTCAAAGGTGGAAATTATCACAAACGTGTGGGAGTCAGAGGCTAGGTAAGACAGAAAATGGAACAGTGTGCTAACAATTGTGAGGGTACTAATGCCAACCTAGAACTGAGCATTAAATAGAGGCAAAAAGATACACATGACAACCCTTTAATGTATGTTCTGTAATCCATAGTCTGGAAGGGAAGGAAAAGAGAAAGAGAGAGAAATGGAAAGAAATAAAGAACCTGCCATGGAGGAGGGCTGGGGGAGGGGGAGGGAACCGGGACGTTGGTGGTGGGAGATGGGCACCGGTGGAGGGACAGGTGCTGGAACACTGTATGACCAAAACCCAAATATGAACTTTTAATTGTATATCTTTGTAATTGTAAAAATAAAAAAATAACTAAAAAAAAGTAGGCTGCAGAAAGTGGGGGAGGTTATTGAGTGGCATGCGAGGAGTAACAGTTATTGATGTTTTCTGGTCTTTCTGCTGAGTCTGATTTGATAAGCAAATCACTCTGTCTAGAGAAACATGCTTAAAATTATGAATGCCGCAGTCGTGATGATAAAGGTTTTCTATATTGTGGTTATGGTGCATTGGCCTTAAAAGCTTGTGGCTTGAAGCACTTGATCAATAAAGACAATAAGAATATCACTGTTACCCTAATTTATTCATAAAACATCTTTCATGTGGTTTTCATTATTTTAAAGGTCTCCTGAACTTGTGTAAGACAGTTATGAGATGAAGTCATCTTACCAAACTCTAATGGTGGCTTTATTAATTAGAGTCTTCTATAATTCTGATGTCTAATAAATCCCTGGCCTACTTTTATTTATCACAGGCCAGATAACTTATGCATGTTATATATTAAGTAATATAATTTATTACCCACAAAAATTCTAAAGTAAATATTTACCACACTTTTAAGAATAACTAAAGAGATATCAGTGATATAAAATACCCATATTCATTCATATTAGATGAAAAATATATATTTCAAATCCCCTTTGACTACTATAAAGCAATTAGTCATTCACTGTAGGGAACCAGTGATTGGGAAACTGTTAGTCATTTGAGGTCAGATTCTGAACCTGGCCTGAAACTATAAATAGGATCCCCAAGGAGAGCATACAGGGGCTTTTGGATGAAGAGCAGCAACCCCTAGTGTCTAGGCCATAAGGTCAGCACCCCAGTCCATGGGCAGCTGGTGACTGGGCTAGATAACCACCACCAGGAGAGAGAAGCTGCTCCTAGTGCCTCAATCTGAGGGCCAGCACCAGAGCCACAAGGCCTGATGCCTGAACATGAGGGCTAGCACCAAGACTACAGGGCAACAGGGCAACAGGGCAGCAGGACCAAACAGCAGAGAAACAAAGAAATAGATTAGGGTCACAGAGTAACAGAGAAACGAAGGCAACAGGCCAGAACAGTAAAACAGGGAAATAGAATTAGGGATTTAAATAGAGAAACATGTTCTCTTTAATTTCTTGAAGCAGTGTCTTGTAGTTTTCTTTGTATAGGTCCTTTACACACTTGGTTAAGCTGATTCCTAGGTATTTGATTTTCTGTGGCACAATTGTGAATGGAATCGATTTCTTAATAACCCTTTCTTCTCTTTCGTTATTTGTGTATAGGAAAGTCACCAACTTTGGGGTATTGATTTTGTACCCTACCACTCTACTATACATATCTATTGTTTCTAAGAGTTTTTGGGTCGAGAGTTTAGGGTTCTCTAGGTATAATATCATGTCCTCTGCAAATAATATATCTTGATTTCTTCCTTGCCTATCTGGGTGCCCTTAATGTCCTTTTCTTCTCTGATTGCTATGGCTAGTACTTCCAGTACTATATTGAATAAAAGAGATGAGAGAGGGCAACCTTGTTGTGTTCCTGATCTTAAGGGGAAGGCTTTCAAGTTTTCCCCATTGAGAATGATGCTCGCTGTGGGCTTTTGGTAGATGGCTTTGACTACCTTGAGGAAGCTTCCTTCAATTCACATTTTCTGGAGGGTTTTAATCATGAATGGGTGCTGGATCTTGTCAAATGCTTTTACTGCATCTATCGATAGGACCATATGGTTTTATTTTTTTCTCTTATTGATGTGATGTATTATGTTGATTGATTTGCGAATGTTGAGCCATCCTTGCATTCCCGGGATGAATCCTACTTGGTCATGATGTAGGATCTTTTTGATGAGTCTTTGGATTCTGTTTGCTAGTATTTTGTTGAAGATCTTAGCATCTGTGTTCATCAAGGAGATTGGTCTGTAATTTTCCTTCTTTGTATTGTCTCTCCCTGCTTTGGGTATCAGGGTGATATGCGCCTCGTAAACGCTGTTTGGGAGTGTTTCTGTTTCTTCTATTTCCTGGAAGAGCTTGAACAGGACTGGCAGTAGGTCCTCCTTAAAGGTTTGGTAGAATTCGCCAGTGAACCCATCTGGACCTGGGCTTTTGTGTTTGGGCAGACTTTTAATTACTGTTTCAATTTCCCGATGGTGATAGGCTTATTTAGGTATTGGAGGTCTTCTTGTTTCAATCGTGGGAGGATATAGGACTTCAGGAATTTATCCATTTCTTCTAGGTTCTCATGTTTTGTGGCAGACAGGTTCTCAAAATAACCTCTGATGATCTTTTGGATTTCTGTTTTTTTTTCTGTTGTGATGTCTCCATTCTCATTTCTGATTCTGTTTATTTGGGTTCTCTCTTTCCCTGTCCTTACAAGTCTTGCCAGTGGCTTGTCAATCTTGTTTAATTTTTCAAAAAAACTAGCTCTTGGTTTCATTAATCTTTCGGATTGTTTTTTTGGTTTCCAGCTCATTGATTTCCTCCCTAAGTTTCACTATTTCCTTCCTTCTTTCTGGGTTGGGCTTCACTTGTTGGTCTTTTTCTAATATTTTCAGATGTGAGGTCAGGTTATTTATATGGGCCCTTTCTTCTTTCCTGATGAATGCTTGCAGAGCTATGAACTTTCCTCTTAACACAGCTTTTGCTGTGTCCCACAAGTTCTGATAGTTGGTATCTTCATTGTCATTTGTTTCTAGGAATCTTTGGATTTCCTGTTTGATTTCTTCTATGACCCATTTGTTGTTCAGCAGAGAGCTGTTTAGTTTCCAGGTGTTTGGTTTAGCTCCCTGCTTCTGTGTATGGTTCACTACTATTTTCAATGCATCGTGATCTGAAAAGGTAGTTGATGCAATTTCAATCTTTTTATTTTGTTGAGGTATGCTTTGTGGCTCAGTATATGGTCTATCTTGGAGTATGTTCCATGTGCACTGGAAAAAATGTGTATTCAGCTTTTTTGGGATGAAAAGCCCTGTATATATCAACCAGCTCTCTTTCTTCTATTTCTTCCTTCAGGTCCAGTATTTCCCTGGTGAGTTTCAGTCTCGTCGATTTATCCATAGTCGATAAGGCAGTGTTGAAGTCTCCGACTATTATTGTTACTGTTAATGTCTTCTTTGATGTCTATTAATAGTAGTTTTAAGTATTTTGCTGGCCCCTCGCTTGGCATATATGTTTAGTAGTGTGATTTCTTCCTGGTATAAATACCCCTTAATTATTAAGACATGGCCTTCATTGTCCCTTTTGAACTTTTTCAGCCTGAAATCTGTATTGTCAGATTGAGCTCCCATTTGAAATTGAGCTCCCATTTGAACCAGCCATACCACTCCTGGGAATATACCCTTGGAAGCCAAAAACATACAGCAGAAACACAATCTGCACTTTTATTTTCATAGCAGCACTATTCACAATAGCCAGAACCTGGAAACAACCAGTATGCCCGAGAACTGATGACTGGATAAAGAAACTGTGGTACATCTACACAGTGGAATACTATGCAGCTGTCAGGAAAAAATGAAGTTATGAAATCTGCCTATAAATGGATGGACATGGAAAGAATCATGTTGAGTGAAATTAGTCAGAAGGAAAGAGAGAGACATAGAATGACTGCATTTATTTGCATGACATAAATATACCAGGTGATCTTACCAAAAGTGGAAATTACCACAAGCGCATGGGAATCAGAGGTTAGGTAAGACAGAGAAGGGAACATGTGTGAATAAATGTCAAAAAGGGCTGATACCAACATAGAACTGAGCATTAAATACAGACAAAAAATGCAAATGATGGCTTCTAAGTGTACATAGTGTAACCCACAATTTGTGGGAGAAGGAGGAGAGAGAGAGGAAAAGAGAGAGGAGACAAAGAACCCGCCATTTAGGCAGGACGTGGGAGGGGGAGGGAATTGGGGACATGGGTGGTGGTTGAGGGGCACTGGTGGAGGGCAAGGTGCTGGAACACTGTGTGACCAAAACCCCCAAGCGTGAACAACATTGTAATTGCATATCTCACGGTGGTATAATAAAACGTTCAAATAAATAAATAAACAAACAAACAAACAAACAAACAAATAAATAAATAAATAGAGAAACAAAGAGAAAAGAGGCCCTGAAGAGAAAAGGCCTGTAATAAAAGGACCTAAGAAAAGAGGTCCTGAAAAGAGAGAGATCCTGGGTGAGAACTTTAAAGGAAAATCCCTGAACAAACAAGTCCGGAAGAGAGAGACCCTGGAGAGGGGAGCCTGCACAGAAGGCCTGAGAAGAGCAGCCTGCAGAACCTGCCGGGAGAAAGCCAGAGATCCCTGGAGAGAGGTTCCTGCTGCTTGCAGAGAGGTGAAACAAAAAAGTAGCATGTGATAGAAAACTTATTAAAAGTAACATGCAGGAACCTCTGGCCTTGTTTCTTCCCCTGCAGGTCAGGGGCAACAGTGTCAGCCAGGGGCGGGACATAGGCAGGGGGCCCTAACAGACTGCCCGAGACCCAGCTAGGCCCTGTAGCTGCTGCCGTGGTCACTCCCACTCCCAAGCACTGTAGGACCTTAAGAGCCCCTTGAGCCTGGGCACTTGGGACCCCCGAAGGTGAGCCACGATCCCCCTTCCTTCTCCTTTTATTTATAAGCTCTAACAATTCACTATACATTTTTAAAAAGACATACAATAACTTAAGCTAATCAGACTTAGTTTGCTTTTCAAATTATCTTTTTTTTTTTTTGCCTTTTTGGGTCACACCCGGCAATGCTCAGGGGTCACTCCTGGCTCTGCACTCAGGAATTACTCCTGGCGGTGCTCGGGGACCATATGGGATGCCGGGATTGAACCCGGCCGGCACAGGCCGGCTGCGTTCAAGGCAAAGGCCCTACCCGCTGTACTATTGCTCCGCCCTCAAATTATCTTTTTTTTATTCAAACCAAAATCAAATGAACTAGGATTGGGATTTAGGTTAGAAAATTAATATCCTCTTTTAGATCTAAAACTCCTAGATTTTTTTAAGTAAGTTTTTTTTTTTTTTTTTTAGTTTTTTGGGTCATACCTGGAGAGACTCAGGGGTTACTCCTGTCTCTGCACTCAGAAATAACTCCTGGCGGTGCTCAGAGACCACATGGGATGCCAGGGATTGAATTTGAGTCAGTCACATGCAAAGGAAACCCCTACCCACTGTACTATAATTCTGTCCCCAATAAATCTGACTTCAAAATGTGACAGAGAGAATATGGGCATTAAGATACTTGCCTTGCATGTGATTGACTCTCTCTTGTACCTGGTACCACATAAATTTATTTCCTGACCATTGCCAGGCATAGAGTATAATTTGAAAACTAAAACACAAAATAGAACTGTTCATCGGTGTGGCTTGTGAGAGATGCTGATGTCACTAGTGAGGTCAGATCTTGAGGGAGTAGAAAATCCATGAAGAAGGTCGAGTAAAGCACCACAAAATAGGTCGAGTAGAGCACCCACAAAGAAGTCTCCACAAACTCTTTAGACTCCTTTTTTTATAAGGTCAAACAGTGTTATTTAAATTGGGGAAAGTAGTCTAGGAACTCTGATTATCAATTAGGTAGTAGGATGGAAACTCTATCAGCCAATCATGTAGGCTGAGAGAAGAGATTAAAACAAGGGATTAAGGCTGGGTGTGTGCCTAATCCTAAACAGGTAGTGTGGTGCTTCTGTACAGGGTATGTGTTTAGTTACAATTGTTAAAAAAATATTAAGCTAATAACAAAAACTTACAATTTACATAAATATCATATTTGTTCTTATCTAGTCATTAGTTTTTTACCAATAAGTCTAAGGTATTGCATTACAGTGGGGGGTTATCAGAGTCTAGATACTAATGAAATTATTGAGCATTTAAAATTAATGATTTGTGTGTGTGTGTGTATGTGTTACTGTCTTCTCAAAATTTTAACCTCCAAACTTAGTTTATATAAAAATTTCTATGAGTGGTCATTATCACGATCACGATCTTCCCAGAATCATCTATTTGCTAGAGCGGGCACCAGTAATATCTCCATATGTCCTGTCTCATGCCAGTAGAGCAAAGGGCATCAGCTTGCTACAGGAACATAAAGAGCCTCAAACCATTATATTAGGTCATGGGAATGACCTAATATAATTGTTACTGGTATTTGGCATATCAAATACAACACGAGCAGCTTGCTAGGCTTGCCGTGCGGGAGGCATACTCTTGTAGTCACCTCCAAATAAAGCATTTATTGATGAACCGCGAGCCGGGCTGTGATGGGCTGGTCTGCTGGGTGGAGTTCTGATGAGAGGGAAGTCCAAATGTGGAAAATTGTGGTCCCGTGGATTGGGTGGTCGTCTGGCTTGTTGTGAGGCTCTGCTGGGGTGGTGGGCCAAGGCTAGAACCCGTCATGCCTCCCGAGTGCCTCATGAACAGCTGGGCATAGGGAGAGCAAGGAGCAGCTCTGCCCCATGTCTGAGAGTCTCTGGACCAGCATACCTGGGCCGGATTGAGGAACAAACTGCTGCAGGGTGGGTGTCGATGATCCAGGCTGTGATGGGCTGGTCGGCTGGGTGGAGTTCTGACGAGAGGGAAGTTCAAATGTGGAAAATGGCTGTCCGGTGGAGTGGGGGTCGTGTGACTTGTTGTGAGGCTCTGCTGGGGTGGTGGGCCAAGGTAGAACCCGCCATGCCTCCTGAGTGCCTCTATGAGTGGTACCAGATAGCAAATACAGTGGGTAGGGCACTTGGCTAGCTAAGAACTGACCAGGTTCAATTCCTGCCATCCCATGAATCGCCGAACCCTCCAGGAGTAATCCCTGCACAAAAGATTTTTGGCCCAAAGACAAAACAAAAATTTTGATGAGTAAAGAAACATTATAACTGTAGTAAAATTTAGCATTTTTTAAACATCAAGAATTCAGAGCAAAACAAATTATTTAAACAAAGTGATTACCCTACCAGATTGTGAGATGATTATTGCCAAGGGCAGTGATATATAATTTGGTTAGTATTTATAGCTCTTTCTCCAATGCTTTACATATTGTACGCTTTGTACAATTTGCCAAGCATATTACAGGGAAAGAAAGCTAAATAGTGCCTTCTGATGGTGAGGTGGGAAATGAAGAAAATCTAGGTATTGGTTTATTTACCCAGCTATGTCACCTCCTGTCCTCCTATTACTATCTGTACTCTTGCTGTAATAAATATGCTTTGTCTTTTATGAAATGACAGAAGGACAGAGATTTTAATTACCCACAAAGATCGAAACACTGATACACAGGTCTCATGAAGACTGATTACCAAGCTCTCACCTTATCTTCTCACTGATTGTTGCTTCATTTCTGTATCAGAGAGGGTAATTGTGCCAGTTACCTCTACCATACTTCAGCCAATTGAGCTAAACCAGTGATTACTGGATGTCCAAGACATGTTACTTGTAAGAAGATAATTTAGATAAAGTCTCATAGGCATACTTGAAATGAATTATATGTACACTTGAAATTAAAGAGAAAGATATTGTAAATGCATACATGATATATTATGAAAAGATGTTATGCTATTTTCCCTGTTATCATTTTATTATGACACCATATTTATAGTAACTGTTATCTGCACAGACTTAATAAATGAAAAAATAAAAACAAAATAAAACAAGAATACTGGCAACTACAAGAATCAGGAGGGATTAATAATGAAGAGAATAATCTTTGACGGTTATACTTCACATTTTTGTTGGATATCTTTTGGGGCATCTGACTTATAGTCAGTGATACTTTCTCCTCTACAATCAAGCTCCTTTCTGGCCTCTATGTAACAGGAATGAGCCTAAGTACATATAGTGTGAGCACTTGAGCTTCTTTCCCCATGTAGATAAGTATCATAGAGGTCCTGGAACGCAAGTCAGCAATCAGCTGTGTCGCTTAGTCTGAGTTCCCTAAAACACATTGGTACAATCAAGAATGGATACGCTAATGGCTTTTCTGGGAGTTGCACACCCAGTACAGCAGAAAAATGAGAAACAGAGAAGGTAGGTAGGACAGATGGGCAACGAGGCATTACTGTGCAGGAAGAATGGTGGGTTGCTCAGCTTCTCTGCCCCTTGGCATTTGTGGATCCATGGAGACAGGATGCAGGAAAATCGAAGAGGAGTAATCCAGGGGTAGGGAAAAGAGCGAGATTCAGCTAATGTTTGCTGCTTAAAATGCAAAGCTGCCTTACTCTGTGTTTGACTATTTAATCTGTCTAGTTTGGCAGTGGATTTTATGTCATCAAAGATTTGCTTTATCAAAGACTGAAAGCCATTAGTAGGGTCTGAAATCAGTGCATGTGACTGGTCTACTGGCTCAAGGCAACAGCAAGTGGGGTCAAGGAGAAATTCTGCATTCCAATTCAGGTGACTGGATAGCCCAGGACAATGCTGGCATGATTTGTAAAAACTGTATAAGTTTTGTGGCTGGTATAATTCTCTTTTTCTAAGACAGAATAAGGATTTATATCTACTTTCTTTTTAGTTGGATTCTTAAATGAATGAGATATAAAACTCAGAGTATGCAGTTGTCAAATTTTTGTAACACATACTGAAAGAAAGTGTTTCCAGAAGAATGAAGATATGCAGGTGGGAACAGAAATGAATGAGACAGTTCCAGGAGTCCAGCTCTCAGAATCCCTGATGACTTCTTAATCCTGGTTCCTGCTCATACCTTACACGGTACAGTTCTATTCCTGCTCTTAGGTACGCACAGACATTCTGTGACTCATTCTATATAGAAAAAAATATTTTTCTACTGGTTAAAATGTGCTTGTTTATTTGTAACATGTAATCCAATAGCATATTTATAGCATCACAATTCCCTCCAAGGGTATACCTTGGATTCCATTTATATGGTTTTTAGGTTTTGAGATTTGAGGCTCTCCTTTTTCTCATACTATAATACTTGATTCCTGGAAAACTTAGCTCAGTTACACATTTCCCTATGCCCAAATGTGTATTTCAACTTTGTGACTATCATCCCCAGCCCCTTACCCTCTAAATTCAACTTGCTCCAGATATGGGATAATTGGTTGATCTCTTGATAGTGACTAAATCACAAACCTAATCAATGTTCAGCACTAACTCTCTAGTTGCTGATCTGATCCCTACTAACTTATTGGACACAGCGCACCAAAATCAAAGTGTATTAATTTATTTGCCACTGATGCTAAATTCTTTCATAGTATGTCTCACTTGCTATTATAATAAACTTGAGACCAATTTACTAACACATTTCAGAAGGGATTTATTACTTGAACACTTGTTTGCCAAAATCTAAAGTCTGTTATCTTTTAATTATAGCACAGACTCTCAAAATGAAGCGTACACACACACATGAACTAGAAGGATTAAAATTAATTGAGATAACCTCATTTTCATTTTAAGTCAATTTCTTAACTTTGTTTAAGTTCAGGCAATCCTTATTTTAATGAATGGTTTTAATTTACAGCTAATTCTTATTTATCGTTATGTTGCTGATATTTTTGAATGAATATTGGTGTAAATGCTTAATCCCCAGATAGCTTGTTTTTGTTAACCAATATACTGTATATGTAATACTTCAAGATCAGGTGCTATGTGTTCAAGTAGTACAGAATAATTTTAATATCATGCTAAACAAACACTAATCAAAAAGATAAATAGGCTTTTAAAATCATGTAAGGCATTTGAGATTCAAATAAAAATGAAATGATTTTTGGATTATCCATACCTCTTTTTCCCATTCACTTTAGAGTGAATACAAAATTTCCTGTGACTCTGTTTTCAATATGTTGAGATATGCTTTACATAAAATTCATATTCAAATATATAAAATACATTTACATAGTTATTTTGATAAGATGTTGGTTTCAAAATAGGGAGTGTGAGTGAAAAAAAATTCTTGTACTAATCAATGTAATCAAGGCAGAAATTTTTAGAAAATAAATAGTTACTACTGAAAAGTCTAAACTCAAGCACAGTTTTTAAATTTACAATCTGTTCTTCCTTGTTACAAATATCAGAATTTATTTTTTCTTAAGCACAACTCATAACAAAACTATGATGATATATTTGAGATAAAAAATAAATCAATTTCACTTAGTTATAACTTTTTGTATTTTCTTGTCTCAAAATTAATGAGTTACACTGAATTTGAATTTTGTCTCTGACTTGAGAATGTATGTTTTGTTTTCTGCCCTAAGGGTAAGTAGTTTCTGTCTGCATATATCTTTTACTTTTGCAAGAAAACTTTTTATTGCAGCATATAATATAAATAGATCATAATGTTGAAATCATGCGCTTAACTTAAGTTTATGCCCAGCATGTGAAAACATTGAGACGAATTTAGAGATCAGTTGTAGCAAATAGAATCCTATGCATGCTTCTCCCAACCACTGTTTCCCTGTCATATACCCACTGTTGGGGCTCAGTGGGGTCCACAACAGATATTGAAGTTCAGCAGGGTCCCCTGCATGTTTGGGCCAACAACCATTTCCCTGACCAATGGACAAAGGAACAAACCATAGGCTCCATGATAGTCTGAGGCTCTACAACTTTACTCAAGTGAAGTCTGCTCTTTATTTCCTGCAAAAAGATTGGGGGTTGGGAGATGCAAGAGGTGATAGACTTTAACCCTAAAACAATGAGAAGTTATAAAAGCCCCTCCTTCCCAGGGCAATCTACAAGAGGATCTCCCCTAGAATATTGTATTGGGACTACAGACCTGTCTAGGACAGAAAAAGAATTCCAGCTAAGGGCATATAGTTTTCTCTTTTCCTTTGCTGACATAATATGTGCTTCTTAACAATATTTCTAGTCATTTTGTCAGAATACAGTGAGAGATACAGATATTTATAAAGAGTGGCTTTTCCTGGGAACATCTCATTATATATTCCAGACTACAGTGCTTAGGCCAGGTTAATCAGGTTAATTTTAACAGTTGCTTTTCTTTGGGTCAAGACAAAGTTTGTTCTATGACCTTGCTCTTAGCTTATTATCCTGCTTATGACACTTAGTCGATCCCATGTTGAGGCTAGGGTGACTTACTCATGGCTTTCCCTGGCCCATCCAAGTCCTGTGAAAGGACTTGTGTTGGGGTGTAAGGAACTAGAATCAATCTAAGGACAATTGAGATTTTAAGTTAGGAAATATGACAGATGCCCAGGAGCAAATATCTCAGAGAGTCAACTCCTGCATCACAAATGCATAACTTAACTGTCTTCCTGTGTCTATACAAAAGGCCTTTTCTCTAACATAAGAACATGCAAAGGGCATATAGAAAAGAGAATAACAACAATTCACTTACACTACAAAACCCAGGGCTGGAAAGTGGAGACAGAGAGCTGTGAACAAAGGGTAATCCAATACCCATAAAAGCAGTTTTTATCAGTTTGAAGTTTATTTTGTTTTGAATATTTTATAGATAAGGCTACTCTGCACTATTACATTTAAATGGATGTTTATGATCTAGAAAGATTGTACATACTTTGCATGGTACTGACACAATTGATCCCCAGCATTGCTTAGGGTCCCTCATACACTACCGAGAACGATTTCTGAACACAGAGCCAGCAGCAAGCCATGAGTAGAGTTACATGTCACACATACCATTCCATGACTCTTCACACATTTAAAAAAATAAGTTTAGGCTTGCAAATTTCATTTAAATGTGTATTTATAAGTTATAGCAGTTTAATTTTTCATTGTTTATGGTATGGAAACGTATGAAGTTATCCATGGATACGATAAATGATTCTAGGTAGTAACTTTACAAGTATTATAAAATGCTTCTATTATAAAATACTAGGCTATTCTCTTTTCACTTACTCATTGTTCTTACCAAGAGTTGGCACTTCTTATCTTTTCACTTTTAGACATCATAGTAGTTATGTAATGATATTTCATTGTGTTTTTAATTTGCATTCTCCTTGATGACTAATAATGTTGAATGCCTTTTTTGCACATATTTAATAAGAGCATTTAGATATCATTTGTAAATGACTTGTTCAAGTATTTTAACTTTTGTCTAAATGTAGAAATTGTCTTTGTGTTCTTATAACTTAAAGACATACTTTTATACTTTTCTGTCCTAGGTTTTTTTGCCAGAAATTTTCTTCCACTCTGGTGGACTTTCATGTTTCATAATGGTGA
This sequence comes from Cryptotis parvus, assembly GCA_021461705.1. NCBI lineage: Eukaryota > Metazoa > Chordata > Mammalia > Eulipotyphla > Soricidae > Cryptotis > Cryptotis parvus. The sequence continues at coordinate 21,670 of JAJIBD010001231.1, forward strand.
TTTTAATGAAAACAGTCTCTATATTTTTATAATATATATAATTAATCAATGATTAATTTAAGCAATAATATTTTGTGAAGATTTAATAAATCCCATGGAAAGTCAAAGTTCAATAAATATTCTATTATATTTTAAAACTTTACAATTCATTTCATTTTTCGATCTATGAGTTAAATAAAGATTAATCCATTTGTATTAAGTAGTTTGGCATAATAATTATTATTTTTCAAATATATATAAATTGATCAAGTGCAAGTTATAAAAATGTGAATTTCTAGGTCATTTTTGCAGTTTTAGCGAGGTATAATTAATAAATAAAAATAATTTATATTTAGGATGCTGACTCTATCAGTGTCCCTGACAGAGTCAGGGATACCATCTCGTTTGCCAAGGCATAGAAAATCAGATGGGCTGGACATGTAATGAGATTTGGAGATGACCGCTGGACTAGAGCCGTTACTGACTGGATCCCAGGGGATGTCAAAAGATCACGTGGCAGTCCACCTACAAGATGGTCAGACTTCTTCGTCAAGACCCTGAACAAACGGTTTGAGGCTCTTCATATTCCTGAAGCAACCAGATGCCATTGGGCTACACTGGCACGTAATAGGGTCAAATGGAAATGTTACTGGCTCCCGCCGAGCAAATCAATGAATAACAGGATGTAAAGTGATCAAGTGATTTAGGATGCAGAATGTAATTGTGAAATGATTACTACAGTTAAGCTAAATAACACATTTGTAAATTTGAAAGTCATTTTTAATCTGTCGTGGTGAAAATACTTATGTATTTTCATACTTATGTATTTCACTTAACAAACGTTAGATAGGCAATAATATATTATTATTACTGGAGTCGCAATACTCCACATTAAATCTCTAGAGTTTACCTAATGTCTAACTAAAATTTGTATGATTTGACCCTTGAATACTATTTAAATTTTAGCGTCTATTTATCTTTCCTAAGAAAGATATTCGGATTTTGTAATGCTATTGCACTGAATTTGTAAACCAATTGGTGGAGAATTAATATTTCGGGTGTATAGCTGGTAGGGTGCTTGCCTTGAAAGTGGCTAAATGGGTTTGATTCCTGGCATCCAGTATTATCCTCAGAGTTTCCAGGAGTGAAGATTAGTACAGAGCCAGGGAGTCAGCCAGCACAGATGTGTGTGCCCTCAAACCAAACCAAACCAAACATAAAATTATTTTGTGAGATATAGTTCTTTAAAAACAGGTCCTTACAGTATTGCTAGATATAAAATATATTACTACATATACATTACTACATATAGGTTTCTTAATTTATTTTTAAATAGGGCTGGAGAAGCTCTGCTGGGGTGGTGGGCCAGGGCTAGAACCTGCCATCACTCCCGGGCGCCTCGTGAGCAGCTGGACACAAGAGAGCTGGTAGCAGCTCTGCCCCAAGTCTGTGAGTTTCTGGATCAGCATACCTGGGCCAGATGGAAAAAAAACTGCTGCAGGGTGGGTGTCGATGATCTAGGCTGTGACAGTCTCATCTGCTGGATGGAGTTCTGAGGCGCGTGGGAGGGATGGGGGTTCTAGCCCTGGCTCGCCACCCCAGCAGAGCCTCACAACAAGTCAGATGAATCCCCACTCCATGAGGGCCGCCATTTTCCACATCCAGACCTCCATCCCATCAGAACTCCATCCAGCGGAAGAGCCTATCACAGCCTGGCTCACGTGGCAAGCGGCCACACAGTTTATCAATAAATGCTGTATTTAGAGGTGACTACAAGAGTATGCCACCTGCATGGCAAGCCTGGCAAGCTGCCCATGCCATATTTGATATGCCAAATACCAGTAACAATTATGTTAGGTCATTCCCATGACCTAATATAATCGTTTGAGGCTCTTTATGTTCCTGGAGCGAGCAGATGCTCTTGGGCTCTACTAGCATGAGACAGGACATATGGAGATATTACTGGTACCCGCTCGAGCAAATTGATGATGAATGGGAAGATAGTGTTAGTGATAGGGCTGGAGAGACAGTTCAATGGAATAAGTGTGCATTTTACATGCAGTAGACCTGGGATTGATATCAGGCACCAGCCCAAGCACAGAGCCAGGACTACTTCCTGAGCACAAGCAGGTATGTTCCCTAAACTGAATAATCTAAGAAAGCAAAAAATATTTTTCTAAATAATGTTCTGTAATACTGACTTGTATGTCTTTGGTTCAATTAATTAGTGTCGGGGAAGCCACCGGGGTCCCCGATAGTGCTGGGAAGCGAAGTTCCCTTCTACCTCCGCAGCCGGTGGGGAATGGATGAAGACTCAGGAATCTGATGCAGTTTTAAATGGCTTTACTTATCACAGGTTCAGGCATATAAATCAGCAATAGGAAAAACCGGTGCTTAGGATTCCCGGCTAGAACCCTAGCCAAGTGTAGGCCAAGATGGCAGCCACCACGTATAAAGGCCCTGTAGAGAGGAGACAAAGAAAGACTCCCAAGAAGGGTGCGAGCTCACAAAGAGAGAGCCCAAAAAGAGAGAGAGAGCAAGAGAGGAAGCAGGCTGGTTTTACACCCCGCAACTTAGACCTACCACTATTATGGGAAGCAGGGAGGGTCAAATGCCATCAGGTAATTTCTCCCAGCACCTCACCTAGGCCCTCTTATATGCTAATGTCTTGGGCCAAGATCTGCCTGGAAATGCCTTTATAGGGTAGAGAAGGGGGTTTCTGAGATGGCATGTATCTGTACCAAAGACTATACTAATGACAGTTAAATATTTCTACAAGCCTTCACATGAGTCTTTACATGAAGAAGTTCTTTTCTTCTAAGTGTGTGTGTGTATGTGTGTGTGTGTGTGTGTGTGTGTATAATGTGTGTGACTAATTTCCGAGGTCATTTTGACCTTTACTTCTTAGCACATAACATATTATTTTTCAGTAAAGAAGTTCATAGTTTAATGGATAAGGTGTCAGGGAATAAAAAAAAATGATTCTAAGCAAGAATACCCTGGTTCTTAGGATCTCTGTTATAAATAATGCTCTCATTAAAATTCTGCCTTGGAAGAAAGGCAAGTCCATTAGTCTGTGAGCTAATTTTTACTGGCTCCTTAGATGTATGCATATTAAAAATGCAGCTTTTATAATTGCCAGTCATCAACCACCTAGTCAATGCTGTTCTTGGAGTTTTTAATTATTTACTTCATTTGCATAGATGCTCCAATTTATGATCAACCATTTGGTTATCAAAGTACAGTTTACTAATTTTTCTTTACATTTTAATTTATCCCTTTTGTATTCCTGGGTAAAGCTGTGACCCACAGTATAAGAGTATCCTGCACCACAGTGAGTCTTATTTGGAAATAGGAAGCAATAGTCATCTTTATGAGTCCTAGGTAGCAACCACAGTCATTGACAGCTTGTGCTCAAGAGAAACTCCTGACTCTGGCCTCAGGACTCAACTTCTAGTGGTGTTCTAGGTAGCATATGTGGTTTCGGGATAAACACAGTAACATGGCAAGCATGCTACTCGCCATACTATAGCTCTGGCACCAATAGTGTTTATTTTCTTTAATTTCCTTTGGGGTAAATTTTTTCCAGAAAAAAAATTTCCTAATGCCATGGATCAAACCAAGTACCTAAAGCATACTAATCATATATATTCTCTACCTCTGGGAGTTACATTCCCAGACCCACCCAATAACATTGTAACATGGGTTGTACGGACAGCACAACAGGTAGGGTGTTTGCCTTGCAAGCGGGCGACCTGGGTTTGATCCCTGGCATGCCAAATGGTCCCTCTGAGCACTGCCAGGAGTAATTCCTGAGTGCAGAGCAAGGATTAACACTTGAACATTGCTGATTGTGACCCAAAACGAAAAAAAAAAAGAAAGAATATTGTTAACATGGTCTACTGAGTAACAAAACTAAAATCTTGCTATTTGTCACCCCAATGTTTTCAGGATTCCATTGGGAATCTGTGATTATTTTTGTTTTCAAAAATGAAATTTTAAAAAGTCAGAGATTCATTAATTCATTTAATATAGAAATCAATGATATTTATGGGATTATATTTGGTTTTCATTCACTTTTTTCATAGCAATCCTTTTGTTATGCTTTATGGTTTATATACAGATTATATGCTCTCTTTCACGTATAATCTTTGTAAAGAGATCATTATTACTTTACAAAAATTAGCAATTGAGTGTTGATGTCTCTTTTCAATTCTATTTACAAAGATGCAGATATTATTTATAACTTGGCATCCACTCTTAAGTTAAAAACTGTCTTTCTTAGCACTAAAGAAGCTTGTATACTATTTCTATGCTCCACTAAATGCTATTGTGGGTGCTCCTTTGATGGTAAATCTGTAAGAGAATGAAAATGAAAATAGGACCAAAACAGGCAAGCACAAACACAGAAATGGCATTAAGAGCATTTGATAGCAAGTAAGATCAATCATAAAGAGACACCAATGTATTCAATTCCAAACAGATATTTTGATTCAAATTAATTGTTATGTATTGTTCCAGAAAGAAATAGAAACAAAATCTTTGCCAAGTTTTGAATGTTTATAAATTTACTCAATATTAGAACACCTTCCATTTTTTCTGGACTAGGGTAATATATATATTTTGCCAGTGACTACAAAAGATCTGACTCTCTAAATCTAAGAAAAACATCAATATAATATTTGATATTTATAATAAGGAACACTAGTACAACTTACATTTTATTGTGTCACCTGATGTTTGAAACTCTATGTATATTTTCCAAGAGAGTCGAATGTTGAAAGGTTTCATTTCTCTCCCTAAGAAACAACTCAATTGTTGAACAAAATCATTGTTTTGTCTATCATTGTGTTCTGCTACTGACTATGGGCAGCAATAAAAGTGATTGATTTGTAATCGCTGGTCTTATTGCTCTTCCTCCCTCTGCACTATCTGGAGGCTTTTTCATGTAAAATGCTGAAAACAATGTGAATGGAGCCAAAGAGCACTACCTAGAAAGTGGGGGATTGATTACCAGCCTTCATGCACTACTAGACGTCCAACCCATTGTATCTACAGCTCTTGGTGTAAACCTACTGAAAATTCCCGGCGAATATAGTGGATAAAGGAAAACAGTGCAACAAAAGCTGGTCATTCTGAAAATTACCAACTCACTTCCTCCCAATACAGATAATCACTACCTAGAAATAAATTTTACCTGAAAAAAATCAAAGAATAATTTATTTTCCTTTCTTCTTTTCTTTTCTTTCATCCAGTGAGATATCCATCTGGACTTAGCTATATATCAATAAAACATTTATTGTGTTCTATTATAGAAGAGAGGCTACCTTCCCCCTTTGTGTGATTGTGCATACTTAAATATTATATTACAGCTCTTAAGAATATTTTATATTCCAGTAAACAACTCATGTAACATTTTTGATGCTGACATTTCTCATATACTGAATGAGAAAAACATAAATTATTGTATTTGTCTACAAATACTTCAAGATTACCAAGATATTGCATAATGACAATTCTAATAAATATCTGAAGCAGATACATAGTTACAGAAATATGAATAAAGTTTGAGGTGAGTATTTTTAGTTGTAGGTTTGTCATAAAATGGGGGGGAAACATAGGAAAGTAATCATAAAACAATATGGCACTTTTCTCTAAACTTTGATAGTTAAAAAGATGTTCAAACAAGAAGGACCACATATTGTATTTAGTTTTCATCTTTGCGGCACACCTCCTGGAGGTGCTCAGACGAACATAAGTGGTACCAAAGACAAACTAGGGTCTGCCACATGCAAAGCAAGTGTCTAATATTCTGTATGATACTGAAGAGCACTGCAGTGGGGTAGGCAAGAGATGGTGTTTGGTAATCTAGGAGCAGGCACGAGTTGGTCCTAATGATCAGACTTTAGGAGTACTAGGAAGTTTCAGGCAGGTGAACCAGGAAAGGTGTGCCAGGGAAAGTTTCTCGGACAAGATTCTGTTATTTAAAAAGAAAACTTTGTGAGTCAGCTTTAGAGACTAGTTTTGCAAATTACATGGAATTAACTTAATTAAAGAACAGCTCCTTGTTTTGGATGAGATGAATCAGATCCACTTAGAAGGCAAGCCTGGTGACTTTGGGTAGAAAGAATTCGGTGATTAGACTTTGAACACAAGATGAGGTTGGAAGTGGCTTTATTAAATAAGGATCTGGAATCCAACATGATATCCTATTTCGAATGTTGCCATTTAGGTTTGGAGGGAGGAGAAAATTGAGAGAGAAAAAAGAGAGGGAAGTGTTTACAGTTTGCTTTTTTTTAGACCAAAGTGATATTTCTAAGAACAGAAAAAAACATTTCCAAGCTTAATGCATAATACTGAGCAATTTATTCATCACAAAAAAACACAGGAGTTTCAATATTTTAACATGACTCTTAGATATTTCGAGATGTACAGCATAAGGTGCATATATTCGGTAACCTTACAATTTTTAAATTAACATTTTAACATATTCAAAAATACCTCTCTATGCAATGGCACCTCAAACAGGTATATTGTAGAATATCCTGGAAATTTATTGATTTAACTTTATTCAGGCAAGTTAATTTCACTTGATTCAGGCAAGTTAATTTTTCCCTTTTCTGTTCTTATAAGATATCAAGTCTCTAAGCCATTTGCTTCTTCTCTTTTCCTCTTTTATAAAGGGTTTTGTTTTCTTCATTATACAAATTTGAAGTGTAACAATAGAAAAATATTTTATTTCTTTCATTAAAAATAAAATAACAGTGTATTCAGTATGTTCCATTTGTTTGAAATATCATAATATTAACACTTGCAAGATTTATATAACTTAGATTTTAGGTATATATACATGTTTGTGATTTAAGGCTTTGCTTGTTTTTTTTTTCTTGCTTTTTAGATTATACCCGGCTATGCTCAGGGGCTACTCCTAGCTCTGCACTCAGGAATTATTCCTGGCAGTGCTTTGGGGACCATATAGGATGCTAGGGACAGAACTCATGTTGGTTGCATGCAAGGCAAACACCCTACCCACTGTACTATTGCTCCGGCCTCATAAGACTAATTTTTAAGCTAATAAAAGCTGTTAATTTCACTAAAGTAAATATAATTACATAGTGCTTAAGAACATGATTTGAGCTGTAATGAAATGCTATCCTCAAACGCTGATACTAATCTTGTTAGCTGATTGACATGAACAAAAGTCATCTTTTTTTTTTTCTTTTTTAGAACACACCAGTTGTACTCAGGGTTTACTCCTGAATCTGCACTGAGGAATCACTGCTGGCATGTTCCAGTAATGCTTGGGGATCGCACATATGTGGTACTGGGGATCAAACAATGCCATCTGCATTCAAGAGTAAGGTCACACACCTTACACTTCATAATATTGTTCTGGCTTCAACTTTGATTTTGTTTGGGGGTAATAACTAGTTGTGCTCAGTGCTTAATTCTGGCTCTGCTCCAAGGAATCACTCCTGGCAGGAATCTGGGGACCTCATGGGGTCCTGGGAATAAAATTAGCATCAGCCTTATGCAAGGAAAGCACCTTACCCACTGTATTATTTCTGTTTGTGCCCAACCAAATTTAACTTATTAAGCCTCGAATATTAACTTTCTCATATGTGAATTTAGGGATAGCATTGGAAATAACTTTTAAATATAGACCCTTGAAAAAAATCACATGGAATAAAATATTTAAATCCCTTGCTAGAGAGACATTTCTTAGTATTACTAGAATACAGTTAATATCCCTATTATTTTAAAAACTGAATTAAAAATGTGAAGTTCTAATGTAATAAAATACAAACTGCATTAAATAGTCCCTCGTTTCTTGAGGGCATATTTTCTTTTAATTCAACCATAGTTATTACTTGCATAAAACACAAATCAGTTGTATTACTTCACAGAGTATTTAAACATCTTCAGTGAATTTGCAGAATTCTGTTTAATAGCAAATACGAGCAAGAAAATTGCTTTAGGGCTAGTAAAACTGATCTGAATTACTATATCAAACAGACAGCTTAAAATCTGTTAATTTGTTTACATCTGGTTTGTGTAATTCAGTTAGTAGGTTAACTATAAATTAGTTGCAAAGACAATGGAACTGAGAATTATTTTATCAAATCACTTCTAGAATACAAATCCAAATGAATCTATATATACAATAAAAAGATGGCAAAGCAATTACATATACAAATTAGATGTATTGGGTTATTTCTGGAGAAATATTTTAGGGCTTTGTGGTGATGATGGCCTCAAAGAAGCGAATTTCAGAACTCTAGGAGTTTCACGTATTCATAATAATTTGAAGCTATTGCTAATTACTGAACGTTACTGAACATCTAAAATAATCTTCAATGATATGCCTTAAACACAACTAAATTTTTAAATACAGATGTATATTTTGAAAAAAAAAGGTTTCTAATAATATAAACATACTTTTCTCCCTTTAAGAGAATATTTTAAAAGCTGTTAAATTTAACATGATGACTCTATGGTAAATGAAGGTGGCATGGAATTGGCTGATTGGTTCAATCAGTACAACTTGAGCAACTAATATATATCAGGTATTATTTAAATGTCTGTCTTTGGGTGAGGGGTTATTGGACCTCTCGAACAGTGCTCAGGAGTGTGGGAGCCATTTCCTATGTTACTGGACCTATTAAGCTAATTGGCTCAGTGTTAGGGTATGAAAATAAAGTGTTTCTTGGGTCTTGCCATGCCAGGGACTACCAGGGTACTCCTGTATTGCTTGGAGGAATCCAATGCAACACTCATGCTGCTTGGAGGAGAATACAGTGCTGGAGATAGAACCCAAGAACTGTGTCTGACAACCCTGTCCTGTTCCTTCAACCTAATTAAACTTTTTTTTGATTTCTAAAGATATACCATACATTTGTACAGGGATAAAAATGGTCATTCAATGTTGGTGATGAGAATCATGTAGTATATGCAGATAATGTTTTATAATGTAGTGAATCTGAAGTCTATGGAATGTTAGAAACCAATGCTATACAAATTTTTTAAAAACTCAAAACTTTAAAAATTGCATGTTGCTTACATTATAAGCACTACTAGATAATCTGAGCTGGAAAAATGTGGTAGAGAGATAGGGTATTAAAATATGACATTTGATAAAATCGCCAATGGAGTAAGTTTGGAAAATCAATGGTTCAAATACTAATCATTTGGGCAATCACTGATTTAAAATTAAAAATATTAAAAAAAGCCAACACATAAGATACAAAGATGGGTGCTCAGGTACAAATTTTGTAGAAGGATGGATGTGATATGGAATATTGTTAAATTTCTACTTTTAAAAATATTTAGATAAAATAAAAAGCTCAGATATATCAGTGAAAAGAATTTTTGGAGATTTGGAAAAATGGTGGAAGGTGAATAATTGCTGGACTTAATTAAGTATACATTTGCATTCACAAAGTAAGCACATAATTTTGTGCTTTTTCCAGCCATTTGTAGCTACACTAAAGTGTCCACAGTTGACATAAATATGGATGCAATTTAAGCATAAAATTTTATCTTGTATCTAAATACCAACCTTGGCACTGAGCAGTGTTTCGCTCATTGGTACAGAAGAAACCCAGAAATGCAGGCCGTATAATGGTCTGCATTATACGGCATGCTGTGCTGCCTGTATAATAGCCTTCAGTGTTCTTTAGAACTCTCCAGGATTCAGGAAGTTTCAGGCTGTATGGTTTGAGGCTCTTCGTGTTCTGGAGCAAGCAGATGCCCTTGGGCTACAACTGCTTGTCACAGGAAGTATGGAGATGTTACTGGTGCCCGCTCGAGCAAATGGATGAACAACGAGAAGATAAGTGATACAAGTGAAGTTCTGGATTTCCCCCTGCAGTCTTTCTGCTTTACTCTTTCGATTTGATGGGGAGACATCATCCAGTACCACCCAGAAACTTCCTATCATAGCCCAGATCATTGATACCTACCCTGCAGCAGTTTTTTGCAATCCAGCCCAGGTATGCTGATCTAGAGACTTACAGACATGGGGAAGAGCTGCTACTTGCTCTCCCTGTGCCCAGCCACTCACGAGGCACCCAGAAGGGATGGCGGGCTCTAGCCCTGGCCCACCACCCCAGCAGAGCCCCACAACAACCCAGATGATAACCCCCCACTCCATCGGGCCGCCATTTTCCACATCCAGACTTCCCTCTCATCAGAACTCAACCCAGCAACTTCCTATCACAGCCCGTCTCGCGTGGCCACAAGCGGCAGCACGGTTCATCTATAAATGCTATATGTAGAGGGGGACTACAAGGGTATGCCACCTGCATGGCAAGCCTGGCAAGCTGCCCGGGTTGTATTTGATATGCCAAATACCAGTAACAATTATATTAGTTCATTCCTATGACTAATATAATGGTTTGAGGCTCTTCATGTTCCTGAAGCAAGCAGATGCCCTTGGGCTCTACTAGTATGAGACGGACATATGCAGATATTACTGGTGCCCGCTCTAGCAAATAGATGATCAATGGGAGGATAGTGATAGTGATAGTGATCTAAATGAATGTTGGCATAGAAGTTTTCAAATTCTGAGAGTGGTATACTACAAAGCGGTAGTGTGGAGATGGTATTTCTGGTTATGACAGTAAGCTAACCTATATGCATGAGAATGATTAGGATAAATCATAGCTGGGAAGTGGGAAACTGGGAGGAGAGATGGTATACTGGAAGGATTTATTTGTTTGTATATAAATCACCAACTTTAAACAGGTAGAATTTGAGAGGTATGTGCTAAAGTTTTCAAGCCCTAAGAGGGAATTTCAAGGTGAAAGTGAACAGCTATAACAATGAGATGGATGGTTCAATGTTTAGATGCAGCAATGTAAAAATAATGAGATTTATCATTCCCAGCTTTGAGAAGAAAAGGTACTCAGAGAACAAAAATCAGCCAATAGAGGGAATAAGAAAGGATTCAGTGTCTTCAGGAAATTTGGGTTGTCTATTAAAAGTCAGAAGCTCAAAAGAATCTCCAGGAACTAAACAAATTCACAGATTTTTGTCAATTCTTAACAAGTTTAAACAAGCAAATTTTAGGGATTTGGTCCACGTAAGAGGAAGTTCTGAATGTACCATCCTTAATTTTGCATCATTATACTAATGAATGATTAGAACATACTCACATTTTCACACTTACCAACAATTCTAAGGCAAAAATGTAGTAAACAGAATTGCTGGATTAAAAAGTGTCACTATTGGCTGTAGTGATAATGCAGAAGGTTGGGCACTTGCTTAGCATGAGGTTAGCAGGAGCTCAGTCTCAGGTTTGTATCCCATATGGTTCCCCAGGGACCACCAGGAGTAATTTCTGCATGCAAACCCAAGAGTACCCCAATCATTGCCAGGTATGACTCAAAAACAATAAAGCCATATATCTATATATGGATTTATTGTTTATATATAGGTTAAAATATAGTTTATATATAGGCTCAAAAACTTATATAATTATATATCCATATAAATATATAAATTTATATATTTATAAATAAATTTATATATATATTATTTCAATAGTTTTTCCCCAATAGTGCACCAATTGGTGTAACAGATAATATTTTGTTGGGGAGCCTCTGAGGTCCCAACAGTACCAGGACAGAAGTTCTCTTCTACCTCCGAGGCCACCGGGGATGAAAACTCAGGAGTCCAGAGCAGTTCCAAAAAAGGCTTTTAATAGTACAAAAGCTCTACCACCACAATCCAATATAATGAAAGAACTCCAGCTCTGGTCAGAACTTAGACCATACACGAGAGCCCAAGTTTCCCACCAAAAGGATCCCACTAGAGAGAGAGTCCTACCAAAGAGGATCCTACCAGAAAGGAGTTCTACCAAAGAGAGGATCTCACCTGAGAGAGAGCCCTACCAAAAACGGGGGAGAGCACCTCAAGTCTGTCCCCTTTATATACACCAAAGTAATCCTAACTTCAGAGAGGGTCTTGTCAATAAAGAGCCCCTAAACAGCTTCTAGATAATAGAAGAGTGTAGAAGGGTGGTGCCACACCCTACTACAGGTAAAAAAAAAAGGATTAGTCAAGGACAAATCCCTTCTTCCCAGAGTATCTCTTATGTTAAACACTGCACAGAGAGGAGAGTGTTATAAAATAATGCATCTTAAATTCATGGGCTTCATGTAATCTAGATGGTACCCACAGGTCTTTCTTATTTATTATCTGCACCCGGGTGATTCTGAGTATCTTGTTCTTGTATATTAAAAGGGTCCACACTTGCCTTCTTGAGGGCAAACTAATATGATCTTTCCTATAATCTTAAAGGATAGTCTCAATGTAGCCAGGGTGGTAGTCTCCTGGTAAATTCTAACTGTCCCAGACTGGGTGCAGTGGGTATAAAGAGGAGCTGTGCCCAATCTAGAAAACACAGTAGTCTTAGTAGATGTATAATAATAAGACAGAAGTTACTCATTCAGAGTCAAGGTGACTTTTGTAACTGCCACACCCTCCATCAGAGGAGAGATCTCATTGCTATGAACCCCTGGCTTAAGAACATGTAAATAGATTAAGCTGTGAGTGGATAAAACAGCAAAGCTCCCAAGCTAACTAGGCCTGTCATCCAACAATACTTAAAAAGTCATTTTTAACTCACTTGGAATAAAAATATAAATTGGGTTATATTCCAAGATGCAAAATAAACCCACTGCATAATTTTTTCACGTAATTAGCTTAAAATGTTTCATATTTTATCATTGTTTTGCTGTTGATTATTTTATTTCCATATTCATCACTCTAGGCATTCCTGTTGATATTCTTTACTGTTTATCTAAGTTGATTATTAGATATAATTGGGACAAATAAATTTCAGGTTTTTATAAAGATTTTCAATCATTTTGCATGGCTACACTAAAAGTAATGATTGTATCCAAAGCCCTCAGACGTTTCTACATACTTTCTATAATATACTTCCTTATAATATACCTTCTTCAGCTGTTTTCACCCACTACATACCACAGGATATGGACGGTCTGTTTACTGTCCATATATATTAATTTATAGTGTCTAGAGTATATAAAAGTAGAAGGTACTATTCTAAGATCTTGATTTTTTACTGGCTGTAATTTTATTTCTTTGCCCACTTCCTAACAACACCACTGTTTACAAAGTTGTAGATAGTGCATTTGTGACAAGTGTTCAATACTCCAACACCAACCCCATCACTACTCTCCTTCTACCACATCTCATTTTCCCAACCACCCTCCCAACTGCCCCCTGTAGCAGCTCCCAAAATTCAATTTTTTATTGCTGTTACCACTGAATAATTAATGGTCTAGCACTTTTATTTTATCCAGAAAAAATTATTCTTAAAGAATGTTATTTGTTGATACTGTTCTTAATTTACTTGTTTTTGTTATTCTTGAGCTTGGGGGACAAAGTCCAATAGCGCTCACGGCTTACATCTGTGCTCAGGGATCTCTCCCAATAGGGCTCTGGGGATTGGAACACCCGACCTGCTGTAGTTTCTGGGCACAATGTTGTTTCATTGAAATGTTGCTAGGTAACATACAACTCCATTAGCATACCATAAATTATCTATTCAATTATTGTAGGACCTTGATTAGATTTGTACTATTAAAAATGGTTTTCTTGAATATTTAAGAATTAACCTTTATATAGATATGTTTTCTTTTCATTTGTCAAAAGTCTTATCATGGAAAAGTACATAGTATGATCGTGAATGTTTATTCTTTAAACTATCTACCAAACTGTTTTCTGAAGAACTTTACTCCTTTGACTGGCTTCCAATTTAATTGCACTGCAGTCAGAAAACATGTAATGAATTGAATGCATTTAAAGTTATTGAGAATTATATGTGCCCAGAATATGAACCCTCTTTGTAAATATCCCATGAACAATTAAAATGTATATGCAATTTATTATGTCTAATATTAATCCAATGACAACTCATTCTCTTTAGGTGTGATGCTATTAAAGTCTACTATGTAATTCCTAGTTTCCTTGTTTAATTAATGGCAAAAGTAAAACATATTGAAATAGCTCACTATATTTATGGATTGTATGTTCTATCTGCAATTTTAGTAGACTTCATTTTGCAATTTTTTAAAGTTTTATTATAATACATTTGAAATCATTATCCTATCAAAAATAATTGACCTTTATCATTATAAATTGACTTTCTTTATCCTCAATATGTTTATTTGCTGTAATATCAACTTTGATTTAATATGTTTCCAGCTTTCCTTCACTTAATATTCAAATAATATTTCTATTAAGTTATGTTTTTATATATAAATTTTGTTTTAAGAAGACAGTATATTAATGCCAACCTAGAACTGAGCATTAAATAGAGACAAAAAGGATACACATGCCAACCTCTTAATGTATGTTCTGTAATCCATAGTCTGGAAGGGAAGGAAAAGAGAGAGAGAAAGGGAAAGAAATAAAGAACCTGCCATGGAGGGGGCTGGGGAAGGGGGAGGGAACCGGGGACGTTGGTGGTGGGAGATGGGCACTGGTGGAGGAATGGGTGCTGGAACACTGTATGACCAAAACCCAAATATGAACTTTGTAATTGTATATCTTTTTTATTTGTATATCTCACTGTGGTATAATAAAAATACTTAAAAAAAAGAAGACAGTATATAATTGGACCTTTGTTATCTATTCAATCTAATAAGTTTTCTTCTAACTGTGGTCTTTAATGAGATAATATATGGCTACTTTTTTTTCTGCTTATTCTATCTAGAATTTGTTTTTAATCTTTCTACCATTTCCTCTAATTAAGATTAAGTAGAGATTAGGATTCTACTTTGTCATCTTTATGGACACATCATCCTTAACTATTATTATTTTATTATTGTTTTAGGGTTTTAATTGTGTATGTAATTTATAGATCATCTAGTGACATGTCACATTCTAGACACATCCAGAGAATACATAACATGATGATACAAGCAGTACATAATAATGTATGTTAATTAAGCCACATGCAGTGTGAGATACAGTGGTATGCACTGACATCACTGACTTATCTATTAAAATATATTCATAGGTGGCCAGAGTGGTACTGTACAGACGGTAGGGCATTTGTCTTGCATGTGGCCTACCTGAGCTCAATGCACTGTGTTTCATTTGGTTCCCTGTGCACCAACAGGAGTAATTCCTGGTGCAGAGTCAGGAGTGACTCCTGAACAACCTTGGGTGTGACGCCAAAAAGCAAAAAAAAAAAAAAAAAACTTAAAAAAGGAGAAATATATTCTCATTTCTTACAGCTTGGTTGTGCTATAGCTGTCGCATGTTTAGCGTTAACTCATTTCATAAGTAATGTACTCAAAATATACTGCCATTGTTTTTGTTTAAATTCAGTTAACTTTCAGAGAATTACATTAAAACAATATATTTACATATGCAGTTACCACTTACAAGTTTCCTATGTCTTTGTATAGAACTATAATTTTCTCTACAGTTATTTTACTTTTTGTCTGGAGAAATTTTGTTAGCATCATTTTCTGCATAGACCTTTATTTAGAAATAATATATAGTATCTAATCTATCCTTAATATAGCAAGTGCTTATTTAATTTACTAATACTCTCACCTGGGGAAAACTTATTTGAAACATTTATATATATGTACAAGTATACAAAGTATGTATATGTACACATCAATATACTTTGTATATATACATATGTTATATATGTTGCATATATATATATATGAGACTCACAGACATGGGGCAGAGCTGCTACTTGTTCTCCCTGTGCCTAGCCTCTCACGAGGCGCCCAGGAGGGATGGCGGGTTCTAGCCCTGGCACGCCACCCCAGCAGAGCCTTGCAACGAGCCAGACGACCCCCTACTCCATGGGCCTCCATTTTCCACATCGGACTTCTCTCTTGTCAGAACTCCACCCAGCAGACCAGCTTATCACAGCCTGGATCATCCACACCCACCCTGCAGCAGTCTTTTTTAAATCCAGCTCAGGTATGCCCGGCCAGAGACTCACAGACATGGGGCAGAGCTGCTACTTGCTCTCCCTGGGCCCAGCTGCTCACGACGTGCCCAGGAGGGATGGCGGGTTCTAGCCCTGGCCCACCACCCCAGCAGAGCCTTGCAACGAGCCAGACGAACCCCCACTCCATGAGGGCCTCCATTTTCCACATCTGGACTTCTCTCTCATCAAAATTCCACCCAGCAGACCAGCCTATCATAGCCCGGCTCGCGCCAAGCGGCGCCATGCATTTCATCAATAAGTGTACTTTGTATATGTACATAAATGTATATATGTTGCATGTGTGCACATACAGTATATATATACAAATACATACATACATACATGTACACACATACAACATACTTTATATACACAAATATATGCTATATATGTTGTGCATCTATGTTGTATATATGTTTGTGAATATATATAATGCATGCATTATATATATTATAATAAATATATTATATATACTTTGTATATATACAGTATATATGCTATATATGATGTGCATCTATGTTGTATGTGTATATATAACATGTAAATACATACATACAATGTACTTTGTGTATATATATATTATATATACATGATTTTGTCCCTAAAAATCTTTTTTCATCCCCTACCCTTTTATTGTTTTCATGGAGAAAGAAGTAGACTACTTAAATTTTTTTAATGGTACCTTGGTTTTCAAGTACCAGGGATTGCAAGCTTTTATTGTAAATTGATGTTCCTGGGAGATCACAAACAAACAACACTGTCAGCAGGATAGAACTTGGTATAACGTGCAGTACTAGGGATCAAACTGATGACCTTATGCTTCGAGGTAGGAGATTTAACACTCAGCTCTTCCCAGACCCACAGGTCTCTTTTGTGTATGTCAAATAGCTGTTTTCAGTTTCCCTATGGTCCAATTCTGTGTCATTTCTAGATTCATTTCCTTTACTTTTCCTCCTAAGTATGGGTAGTATTTTCCCTATTTCTACCAATGTATAGTAATCTTTGACTAGAATAAAAGAATAAAAGCTTCACATATATATGTAATGTATACATACATGTATACATATATACCAACACTTGACACTTGTATCACTTGTCTTCCCATTGTTCATCAATTTGCTTGAGCGGGCACCAGTAACATCTGCATACATCCTTTGGATGTATGCCCAATGTAGCCCAAGGGCATCTGCTCTCTCCAGGAATACAAAGAGCTTCAGACCAATCCTTCAGGTTATGGGAATGAGGTATATATTTGTTACTCGTTTTTGGCATATCAAATACAGTGTGGGTAGCTTGCCAGGCTCTGCCGCTTCGGTGGTATACTCTCAGTATTAGGCTCTCATCTCAACATTTACTGATGAACCACAACAGTGAAAGATCAGCTTTTCTCTTGGGTGGAGCTCTGATGAGCCGTGGAGTCTGGATGTTAAATATCATGGCCCTCATGGTATGGCAGTTCCTCTAGCTTCTTGTGAGGCTCTATTGGCATGGCGGGCCAGGCTAGAACTGGCTATCCCTCCATGGTGCCTCATGATCAGCTGAGCATAGGGGAGAGACAGTAGCAGTGCTGCCCCATGTGTCTGAGTCTCCATATATATCATATATCTATGTACGTATATGTGTGTGTATGTGTGTGCGCATGTGGATATGCTTAATTAATACCAATTGTTATATTTTGTTGTTATTCTGGTATGTAGTAATGTTACTTGTAACTGACTTTAGCTTAGTTTGCTTTTGCTTCAGTTATGTTAGTTGTCCAGAACAGTGCTCAGTGTAAGAGTGTTCATTTTCCTATATTGCTGTAATGTTTGAGTACCGAAAATATTGGCTGTGATATTCAATTTTGTATGTTAAATTGGATAGGTTATAGTACCTCATTTTAATTAAACAATTGACTATATATGACTGTCTATGTTGTCGTTAGATGTGTCTAAAATTCAAATCAGAAGACTTCTATTTAAGAAAAATATAACATGGGTGAGCTTAATGTAACCAATCCAAATTTTGAAGAGAAAAATGATGGAAGTTCCCTGAGAAAGAGAAAGCTCTGTCTTCAGATTGTATTTATAATCAAACTGCGACATCAATTATTCACTGATTTCTACTTTGATGATATCTCTAAAATTTTTCATTGACTAATTCCTCTTTCTTCCTTAGATAGCTAGGATAAATAGAGATCTGGTTCTAGATATAGAGGCCTGAATGAGTAAAGTACTATGCTTTAGTAGTATATTCATAAAACAAAGTCATGAGGTCTGCATATAGAGAACTATTCCCACTAAATTAATGCTTCCTTTAAAACTCAATCTAATTACTGATAAATTTTAATCTTTTTATCAATTAGAATAATTGGAATGTTTCTAGAATAATTTCTAAAACTTTCCTACAAGATTTCACTTATTAGATTAAACAAAATTGGGGCCGGAGCAATATACAGCAGATAGGGCATTTGCCTTGCATGTGGCCAACCTAGGTTAGATCCCCGGCATTCCATATGGTCCCTGGAGCACTGCCAGGTACTTCTGAGTGCACAGCCAGTAGTAACCCCTGAGAATTGCCAGGTGTGACCCAAAAAAGCAAAATAAATAAAGAAATCAATAAGTAAGTAAATAAATACATTTCCCTAAACGAAAAGAACAATATCTTCTCTAAAGTTTTCTATGAATAATGTCCAAACTCAGGTCTTCTCCTCATGTATGCTGATTAATACCCTACAAAAGACTCAATACTGGGTGTCTTGAGGATCTATAAAGTTCGCTGTTCAACACTTCTTTCTCTAGCGTCGCCCTGAAAATTATAGTCACTGAAGTTTTGCTAGACTTTCAGCTTCTTATCAATTCAGGGCCTGTTCTCTACACTGACTGGAAACACTCTCATAGAAGTAAGCTGAAACACAATATATGGGACACCCTTCATGTGCTCCCTCTCTTGGTATCACAATTTGCAATAGCTAATGTCCAAAGTCTGGAAAAACACTTTCTTTCATATTTTCCTTTTACCTACGGAATAGTTTAATTGTCATAGATTTATGACATATTTTATAATTTTCTAAAGAAAATATTTGAATATTCTATTACATGAGACTTCTTCACGGCAGAGCCTGGCAAGCTACCCGTGTTGTATTTGATATGCCAGATACCAGTAAAAATTATAGAACTCATTCCCATGACCTGATGGAATGGTTTGAGTCTCTTTATGTTTCTGGAGCAAGCAGGTCCTTTTCTACTTGCATGAGACAGGTCATATGGAGATGTTACTGGTGCCCGCTTGAGCAAATCAACGATGAACAGGAAGACAGTGATACAGTGATACAGTGAGACTTCTTAGAACTTTCTTTTTTCAACTTCACTTCCTTAGAAATGAATCCTACTAGAATTTTGAAAAGTTAATCTGAGTTCATAAAGATATTTTTTGGAGATTTGTCCACTTTATAATTTAAAAAGTTCAATAAAGGATAAAAACTTCCTGCATTTATATGTCTTTTTGTTCTCCAAGAATATTTTGTACTTTTTATTGACTGTCTTCCCGTTCATCATCGATTTGCTCGAGCGGGCCCCAGTAACATC
Organism: Cryptotis parvus; assembly: GCA_021461705.1. NCBI lineage: Eukaryota > Metazoa > Chordata > Mammalia > Eulipotyphla > Soricidae > Cryptotis > Cryptotis parvus. The sequence continues at coordinate 41,206 of JAJIBD010001231.1, forward strand.
TCCATATGTCCTGTCTCATGCTAGTAGAGCCCAAGGCATCTGCTTGCTCCAGGAACATAAAGAGCCTCAATCCATTCTGGAATGAGGTGTATAATTGTTACTGGTATTTGGCATATATATCAAATACAACACGGGTAGCTTGCCAGGCTCTGCCGTGCAGGTAGCACACTCTTGTAGGCATCTCTAGTACTTTTATTATTGTAAGTATTATACATTGCTTAGTTATTCTATTCAAGAGTTTTTGTGGTTTTCTTATTATTGCAAATAGTGCTTTTGCTATGTCATTTTTTAGTTTGATTTTATTATTGATTTTAGGGCATTTAGGAAGCCAGCTATTATTAAATTATCTTACTTTAAAAAAACACTTCAATCTATTCTTCTGGGTTTTAGGGAATACAATGACACTATGCACAAATATTATTTTTGCCTCTTTCTTTTCTAAACCAAAAATCGAAACTTTAGGTTCACACCCTGACTTCTTATTCTTCTTACTGTTTGTTCTTTTAACAGTATGCATTATCCTTGTGTCACTTAGAAGAAACTCATTCAGAAGGGGCTAGGGCCCACCTCCATTAGAGGGCTACAGTTCTACAAGTATTTGTGACTGACCTTGGAATTTACAGGTGAAATAAGAAGTAGGTGGGGCCAGAGCGATAGCCCAGCGGGTAGGGCGTTTGTGGGCTGGTCTGTGCCAGCTTGGGTTCGATCCCCGGCATCCCATATGGTCCCCCAAGTACTGCCAGGAGTAATTCTTGAGTGCAGAGCCAGGATTTTGGCTCTGAGTATCCTGGATGAGTATTGCCGGATATGACCCCCCCCAAAAAAAAAAGCAAAAAAAAAAGTAGGATAACTACTATCATGCATAAATAAAACAACCCATTTGGCTGAAATAAGTCTTGCTCCTAGATCAAAGTCAATTATGTCTTATATTTTATGCCCCTGTATCCCACCCCAAACTGTAAATTAGCTATGGTTATAAAACCATGATATATCTTTATGCATGAAGGACAGGGAAAAGACAATGAAAAGTAGACAGAGAAAATAATATTTAAGGGTCTTAGTGACCCTTATTACCCACATACCAAATTCCACAGGAGGGATATGTCATTGTTCTCCCTTCTGAAATCCGACATGCCATTTTGTCGGCAAAGAATGGAATAGCACCAGACCCAGACAAGATCAGACCCTAACACCTGAAGAATCTGCCATCAGTACTCATCAATAAACTGGCTCGGCTCTTCACATGCTACCTGTCTGAATGTAAGATGCCCTCCCAATGGAAAACCAGCAGGACAGTTCTACTGTTCAAGAAGGGAGACATTCAAGACATTGGAACTATTGCCCCATCTGCCTGTTGTCCGTCATGTACAAACTGTTCACTCGAGTCATCCTGGGTTGGCAGGACAGTAGATGAAGTACAACCAGGTGAGCAAGCTGACTTCTGAAAATAATTCAGCAAAATTGACCATATCCATACGATAACCAAACTCATTGATGTCTATAGAGAAATTCAAGATGCCGCTCTGTCTCACGCTCATTGAAAGAAAGCCTTTGATTCTGTGGAGACTGAAGTAGTCATCGGAGCCCTAGCCAAACAGGGCATTCAACCCCAATGCACCAAGACCCTTCGTGAGCTATATTACAGTTTCACCACCAGGATCTCACCATTCTACAGGGAAGTGATCATTGATATCAAAAAGGAGTTCACCAGGGTGATACCATTTCACCAAAACTCTTCAGTGCCACTCTCGAGAACATCATGCGACAATTAGAATGGGAAGAAAAATAGGAGTGAAGATAGATGGTCGGCAACTACACCACCTCCGCTTTGCTGATGACATCATTCTAATAACACCAAACATCAACCAAAGGGTACAAATTCTGGCTAACTTTGACTGAGAATGTGGAAAGGTAGGTCTACAGCTGAATCTCAACAAAACTGTTCATGAAAAATGACTTCCAGAGGCACCATTTACTCTCAATTGAACAAACATCTCTGAATGCAGCAGCTATGTGTACCTAGGTTGAGAAGTCAACATGATGAATAGCCTAAAACCTGAGCTATGCAAGAGGAAAAGAGCAGCATGGACTGCCTTCATAAACATTGAAGAAATAGCCAAAAGAACAAAGAACCTCTGGCTCTGGGCACATCTCTTTGACTCCACTATTCTCCCTGCATTAACATACACCTCAGAGACAGAAAGTGGGATGAGAATGCTATTTGGGTCTCCCAAAGAGAAATGAAAGAGTCATGCTTGGAATATCATGCCTCGCTCAAGTGAGAGAAGGAATCCGGAGTTCCGACCTCCATTGCTGTTCCAAGATCAAGGACACAGTCTCGTTTGCCAGGGCATCAAAAAATCAGATAGGCTGGTCATATAGCGCGATCTGGAGATTACTGCTGGACTAGAGCCATTACGGATTGGATCCCACGGGATGTCAAAATTTCATGTGGCCGCCCACCTACAAGATGGTCAGATTTCCCTATCAAGAACCTGAACGAACGCTCAGGCTCTCAGTGTTTGAGGCTCTCAGTGTTCCTGAAACAAGCAAATGCCATTGGGCTACACTGGCACATGATAGGGTCAAATGGAACTATTACTGGTGCCCGCTCGAGCAAATTGATGAATAACAGGATATCAAGTGCTCAAGTGCTCAAGTGGCCCGAGAAACCTAAAAAGTGAAACAAAATACTGTAACTTATACAACTGAAGAAACAAAAGAACACATGAGCATAAAATGAGTGGGAGCCACAGAGAGTATATAATTAGAAAATATCCTATAACTATCTTTGTAAAATAATCCTGCCTTGTAAATCATAAAGTAGTCAGACCACAGAAATAAAAGCCAAGTGATCATTCCAATTTGAGTTTGACATGGTACACTCCAGTAGAAAAAACAAAGGTTTGAGAAAAACACAAAGAATATGAGAATCATAAAGTACTGATAGAAGAACAAGATAAACACTGTGGTGTGAGAGACAGAGTAGGCAGGAGACACTTGCATACTCTCCTTGCTTGTGGCTGGACCCAGTTTGAATCGTAGGCACCCCAGGCAATGCAAAGCACAGAACTGCGTCATGGAGTGTGCCAACCCTGGCTCTTTCCACCAAAATTACAAGTGAATAAATCTCAAATACTAGAGGTACTGCAAGTTAACAGTGCTTAGGTCAAATGGAGCTGAAATAATTAACAAAAATAGAATGATCCATAAACTGATAACATACATTTTAATTAATGTTTTTTGAGTCTGGGTGATATATCACGTACAATTACTGACAGGGAGTAACTTATTTAAAAATTAGGAAATGAGACTGATATTATATTTTTTGTTTACTGCTAGAGGAAGAGAACAACACATTGAGACAACTAAGAGAACTGTGGTCCTTTGTTTGACAACACGTTGAGAGCCAATAAATTTCTCTTCTTTTTGTTTGTCTTTTTTTGGAACATAGATATTTTTAGGTGTTCAGTTCTTGGTTTTATGCTCAGGGATCACTCTTAATGTTGCTCAAGGATGCACATGTGTTCCTGGGGATTTAATCAGACTGGTCACATGGAAGGCAAGTGCCCTACCCACTGCACTATTTCTATTGCCATATTAACCAAGTAGTTTCCCTACAGGACTGTATGTCTCCTGGGGTTACTTCAATTTCAGTTACCCACTTAATAATCTTTTTCACATTTTGGTTTCAGAAGTTCACAGAAATATTCGCTTTTAATATTTCCACATACTAGTCTTAGAATTTATAGAATCCTATTCATCTGGTTTTCTTCTCTCTGTCTCTCTCTATTTTTTATTATATCTGTTAAAAAATAAATCCAAGATAATTTGGTTCACTGAATATGCCTACATAATGTACAACACTTTGTGTATAAGGAATTTATTATCGCAGTCTGTAGTTATTAAAAGATATACCACACACACATAAAGGAGGGGCTAAAGTCAAAGCTTCTTATTCATACCTACTACTCTGCTCCATATAATAATATCAGTATTCAGGACTATAGAAATTATCTCAACACAAACCAGGATCATATCATCGGACTATTTATTTTAAATTACTATTGACAGAATCCACTTCAACTAAACAAAATAATAGTGCCACACTTCACAGTGAAATTTTCCAATTTATTGATTTTCTCTCTTAAAATATGTCCTTCATGAATGATTTCATATTTTTTACTTTTACTGAAGTTGTTAGAAATTTATGTAGAATAAGGCAAGAATAAAACTCAAAAATTTAATTATGTATGGATAGTAGGCATTTATTACATTTGTTTGTAAGCAAAAGGTATTATTAAGTGAAGGTAATGTCTTCTTTTGCTGGAAGCTGTTATTGGCACTCAGCCATCTACTTCCTAATCTTGCAATTTTTATGCCTTTGTGCAAGGCAGATGTTTACCTAAATCATTTAAATCTCTGTCTCCTACTTTTAGACACATTTAGTATTAAGAGATGTTCCTTGTGTAACAGCATAGATTAAAAGTTAATTAAGAAGAAGTCAAAGAGTAGAAAAGTAATTACGCTTTTTATAGAATGTGTTTCATTTTTGGCAAGTTAAAATTGCAAAATTAGAAAATAGGTTCTGAAAATCAACAATGTTTTAAAAAGCATCATTGTTTATTTATATAATGAGAAGTATCTAGTTAATGAAGGAAAGTAATTCATTTTGTAGTTCAGAAGGAGCTAATGGATAAAGTAACATTGTTCATTCAGTAGTATTATTTTACAGGATTGGAAAAAATGATAACTAATTTATCTACTAAAAGTTGAAATCGCCGATATGAAATTTAAAGTTTTCATAGTCTTTCAAGTATATCCAGGTACACAAAAAGGAATTTGGTGAGGTTTTTGTTACATTTTCAAAATATATAAGCACGATTTGAAAAATAAATATAACAGAGAGATTTTACATATCTAAGTTTATGCTATGTAATTTAATGGGAAAAATTCACTAAATGACTATAAAATTTAGGACTCCTATAAATGCTTCCATCCATTTCCTTGCTGTAAAAATAACTAAACTTTATAAAGATATTTCATAATCTTAAAGGTATTTCATAAAATGGTATTGTTTGGAGAAAGGAATCAATGTACACGTAATTTAAATCTCAGAAAATATCTAAAGTAGGACAAAATAATTTCAGATTTCTTAATAAAACACTGTTAATTACAATATATTTATATTACTTATGATAAACACTAATTAGAGCTGATAAATCAGTACAGTGAAATCCATTCTAATCACTTTAAGTTTGAAACAATTTGAAAATCCCTTTAGATTAAAAATCATATGTGGGGCCAGAGCGATAGCACAGCGGGTAGGGCTTTTGCCTTGCACGCGGCCGACCTGGGTTCGATCCCAGCATCCCATATGGTCCCAAACACAGTGCCAGGAGTAAGTCCTGAGCACAGAGCCAGGAATAATCCCTGAGCATTGCTGGGTGTGACCCCCCAAAAAAAAGCAAAAAAAATCATATGTATAAAATGAGAGAAGAGAAATGGAAGTAATGAAGAACAGAGTCAGGGGGCCTCAGGTACATTGAAAATGTGGTGGAGGCTGGAGCGATATTATGTGGTGGGGGCCGGAGCAGGTAGAGTATTTGCCTTGCACACAACCAACTCGGATTTGATTCCCCAGCATCCCATATGGTCCCTCAAGCACCGCCAGGAGTAATTCCTGAGTGCAGAGCCAGGAAATGAGGTGAGTGGTGTAGTTATACATCCAAACCAGAATCAACAACACTGAAAACATGAGGTCCAGACTATAATCACAGAACTTTGAAATGTACATCACTAAAAGTCTAAAACTTAATTACCAATAACTGTAAATCATGGCTTAATTAAATAAATCAGTCATACATTAAATTTTCATAAGAAGTTAAATTTAAAAAAATTAATAAAGAGAAAGGAAGAGAGAAAGAGAAAAGACAGAAAGAAATAGAAAAGGAAGACAGAAATAGAAAAGAAAGAAAGAAAGAAAGAAAGAAAGAAAGAAAGAAAGAAAGAAAGAAAGAAAGAAAGAAAGAAAGAAAGAAAGAAAGAAAGAAAGAAAGAAAGAAAGAAGGAAGGAAAGAAAGAAAGAAAGACAGAAAGAAGGAAAGAAAGAAATTAAAGAAGGAAAAAATTAAAGGAGGATCAACGAGGAACAAAATTATCTGATTTTTAAACAGAAATTCTTTGTGAGAAGTGAGACCAAGTTTACTCCTTATCAAAAAGGTTATGTCAAGCAAAGTTACTGAAAATATACTAGATATTTTAGCATTCACTCTGTGAATGTTAATATTTCATTAATTAGCTAATACAAGGACCATTATGGGTGTGTGTGTGAGCCGTGTGTGTAAAACTTTGCCCACATTTTTTAAATTTTTAAAAATTTTTTATTATACCACAGTGAAACATACAATTACAAAGGTGTTCATAATTGGTTCTTGGTAATACAGTATACCAGCACCCATCCCTCCACCAGTGCCCCATTTCCACCACCAATGTACCCCCACCCCCTCCTGTCCACCCCCATGCTGCCTTAATAGCAGGTACCCCAATTTCCTCTCTTTCTCTCTCTCTCTCTCTCTGTCTCTGCATCTCTCTCCCTCTTATTTTACACATTGTGGCTAGCCCTGCAGGTATTTAGAGTTTATCACTTAAGTCTCTTTGTGTATATTCAATGGTGAGTTTTAATCTGCCATTACCATTCCCCACATTTAGTAAAACACTGGTATCTATTTATGTCGTATTAATGAATGCAGTCATTCTATATCTGTCCTTTTCCTTTTGACTAATTTCACTCAGCACGATAGTCTCCATGTCCATCCATTTGCAGGTAAATTTCATAATTTCATCTTTTCTGACAGCCGCATAGTATTCCATAGTGTAGATGAACCACGGTTTCTTTAGCCAGTCCTCTGTTCTCAGGCATTTAGGTTGTTTCCAGATTCTAGCTATAGTGAATAGCGCAGAGATGAATAAAGAAGTACAGATAGTGTTTCTGCTATGTGTTTTTCGGTCTCTCGGGTATATTCCCAGGAGTGCTATTGCTGGATCAAATGGGAGCTCAATATCTAGTTTTCGGAGGAATGCCCATATTGTTTTCCAAAAGGGCTGGACCAGTCGGCACTCCCACCAACAGTGGATCAGAGTCCCTTTTCCCCACATCCACGCCAGCACCGGTTGTTCTTGCTGTTTTGGATGTGTGCCAGTCTCTGTGGTGTGAGATGGTACCTCATTGTTGTTTTGATTTGCATCTCCCTGATGATTAAAGATGAAGAACACTTTTTCATATGCCTTTTGGCCATTTGAATTTCTTCTTTTTGGAAGCTTCTGTTCATTTCTTCTCCCCATTTTCTCCCCACATTTTTTTTAAATTATGCTTTTAGTGCACTAAGAAATGTGAAACGGCATGGAAAAGCTATTTCATTATATCATTGTTACCTTTGAGTTATAATTAGCATGCAAGCAAAATTATAAATTTTAGCTGTGTTGCAGTAGTTATAGTAATATAGCTTTCACTGTATCACTGTCTTCCCATTGTTCATCGATTTGCTAGAGTGGGCACTAGTAACATCTCCATTAGTCCTGTCACGAGTAAGTACAACCCAAGGGCATCTACTTGCTACAGGGACAGGAGGAGCCTGAAACCATTCTTCAGGTTATGGAACTGAGGTCCATAACAGTTACTAGTATTTGGCATAAAAAGTAAATAAAACACGGTAGCTTGCCAGGCATTACAGTGCAGGTGGTATAGTCTCAGTAGAAGGCTCTCAACCCGAGCATTTACTGATGAAACTTAAAGGGGGAGATCAGAATATAGCTATAGCTGCATTTGTAATATGCACACATACACTGCAAACTTTGAAAAAGGAACTTTCAAACATCACCTAGGTATGTTGCATGAAATGATAAAAATTAATAAGCTTTGGCACAATTGAAGCTGCCATTTCTGGGCTGTGAATCTGCTCAGGTTACGCTGGGTTTCTGTTTCATTACTTGTGACACTGGGGTCATTACCTGAGCTAAGCTGTGTCACCCTCTGCCTTCACTCCTGAAAATCTGTGAGAAATCCTGCATTACACATTGGCATCTGCGGCTGCTACCCCATTTATTTTTCCAGGAATGTAAGTATGCTGAGTTTATCCTGGTGAAATAGTTTCTCTTTCTTGTTGTGCTCAGTCCTATTCTGGGTTAAATTAAAAATGGGGCCAGAAAGATGACTCAAAAGATTAGAGTGCACGGTTTGCATGTTAGGGATACAGGTTCATTGCCCAGCACCACATGGTCCCCTAAGCACAAAAAAGGTGTGCTCCTCCTGACAACCAATTGAAACAATGAGTTAAAGATAGTGCAACAGCAAAGAAGTCATAATGTTTCTAAAACTTTCACTTCTGATTCAAACAATGTGACAGGAAGTATACAATGACTATGAAAAAACACAATCATGCCATGTTCTTCTACAGTGCATCTTTTACGCAGCATTACGTTGTTCAAAAATTGCTTGTGTTTCTTTATCATGCAAAAATAGTCCCTTGAGTAAGAACTATTTCATAATGAAAAATCATTTGTAATTGGCATGAATAGATCATATTTAGCATATCCACGTGTTTGAAAATAATGTGCGATGCTTCAGGAAACATCATAGAGTTTATTACAAATGATACAGGAATAAAAGGAGAAATTTATTTTTCATTTAATAAATAGCAATGTGTTAAATTTAAGTCTCCCTCTTGAGCAAAATTTATCAAGTTATTCTAACAAGGCTGTAAACCCAATAATATGCAGGTGCTAGAAGCCTGACAACAGATTATCAAGGAGAGTGATAGTGATTTGCACTACCCTGAAGGCGCATCTTCCAAGGGATGTCATCTGTCAGAACCTAGGACCAGCTTCCTCTGGGGGATGTCAGCATTCTGCTGACTCTGTTGACTGCATTTTAACTCAGTTTCCTCAAAACCAATCAGCTCCTGTCCAGACCCCAAAATGTTGCATATTATAGTATTCTAAGTATGACTGGAAAAGGAATTCTTAAAGTAATACAGTGGTCGCAGGACATCATGTAGAACAGCAAAACGAAATTTCTATGACCTATAGGAAAGTGAAAATATGAGTGAGATGGGTACAAAAGCAACAAAGGATGAAGCAAATGAACTTGATACAACTTCACTCTTGGGAGACTGTTAGACTGCTGGCGCGCTCTAGTTGGTCACCACACCATTCACAGAATATACTGCTGCAACTGCTCCTGCCCTAAGCCTTAGAAAAGGTGTTTGGCAGGTGCCTGGACTCCTTTATCCCATGCTTTGTTTGATAAATGTCTTTACTTTCTGAGATATCATTGCTTTGCTATAAAATATTTTTAGAAGTAGAAAAAATGGCAGGAAGCTGAATAAGAGACTAGCCATAATCAAATTGTACTTCTCAGAGTTCTTACTATGACTCCTGGGAGGAAAGCAACATCCAAGTGCCAGACATTCTTAGAGCTAAATTAAAGCAAAGCAAGATCTTGTGTTGTCATTGGTAAAGGGAAGCTTCTGCTGTAACTGTTCCTAAAGGTACAGTCATAGCTAGGTTGCCAAGAGCTGCCAATGCCAGCACTCAGTATGACTCACCCCTCTGCGCCTAAGGACATTACTATTCTAGAGCAAAAGTGAGTAATCGTGCTTCACCAGCACCTGGCAGAGTTTGGCTCAAGTAAGCTCTGTAATTTATTTTTCAGATGGCACGTTAATTGTTTTATTTTCAAAGTCCATAAAGACTTTTGTTAAATAACTTAGCTTCCTAACTTTGGAGAAGAAATGGCGGAGTGGGGGAGGGGGTAGAGGTGGGGAGAAGAGAGACACATTTAGCAATGCAGAGTAATCTTCAAGTGGCTCTAGAAAGCTGAAGACTTCTCAGGTCTGGTCATTTTCAGGAAATGATTTTTTATTTATTGATTCCCCCTGTTTTCTGCTCTTTGCTGCTAGTGCTCATGTCCCTTAAAGCAGTTTTAAACATGGACCCCCTATAGACAACATACACTGTTTCCTAAATTTTATAAGACTCAATTATAGGTCAAATAACACCCTGAGCCCATGGGTAGCATTTCAATAATAAGAATTTTAATGAGCTCTTGAACTAAATATGATGAATTTTTAGTTATTTTCTAACTGAGTTTATTATTTTAGATCATTTAGATGCTGGTGCTAATTCCGTCTAGATCAGGATAGTGCTTCCTCTAAAGGTGCTGGAGAATTACTTGTTGGAATTACTTGGAATACTTGTTAACATGCAAGATCTTTAAGATAAACTTAATTGTAATATTTAGAGCTCCAGGCTAGAACTCTGCATTTAAAGATAGGGCTAGCATTTCCTTCTGCTTTTGGTGACAGAGATGACAATCTTATCTCTGACAATTTTTCTCTCTGAATTCAGTTCTCATCCCTTTCCACTCACTAGGTGTTCATAACAATTCCTCTCATATGTCAGTCATGTCAATTGTCCACTAAGTTACCCAAACCAACCCACAATAATAATATATAAGGTCTTACTGAGGGGGAGCAAAATACTGTCAAGTAACAGGCACCAGAACCTGGTATCTATTAAGCACAACTTAAAGACAAATTTTCTGATGTTCTTCTGAGCTCCCATTTGATCCAGCAATAGCACTCCTGGGAATATACCTGAGAGACCGAAAACACATAGCAGAAACACTATCTGTACTTCTTTATTCATCTCTGCGCTATTCACTATAGCTAGAATCTGGAAACAACCTAAATGCCGGAGAACAGAGGACTGGCTAAAGAAACTGTGGTTCATCTACACTATGGAATACTATGCGGCTGTCAGAAAAGATGAAATTATGAAATTTACCTGCAAATGGATGGACATGGTGACTATCATCCTGAGTGAAATTAGTCAGAAGGAAAAGGACAGATATAGAATGACTGGATTCATTAATACGACATAAATAGATACCAGTGTTTTACTAAATGTGGGAAATGGTAATGGCAGATTGAAACTCACCATTGAATATACACAAAGAGACTTAAGTGATAAACTCTAAATACCTGCAGGGCTAGCCACAATGTGTAAAATAAGAGGGAGAGAGATGCAGAGACAGAGAGAGAGAGAGAGAGAGAGAGAGAAAGAGAGGAAATTGGGGTACCTGCTATTAAGGGGGTGGGGGACGGGAGGGGAGGGGTACATTGGTGGTGGAAATGGGGCACTGGTGGAGGGATGGGTGCTGGTATACTGTATTACCAAGAACCAATTATGAACACCTTTGTAATTGTATGTTTCACTGTGGTATAATAAAAAATTAAAATAAATAAATAAATAAATAAAATGAAGAATTCAGTCCAAAATATACACATAGACACATATAACATACTACAGTTTGCTTACTCTTCCTTTCGTTTATTTATTCATTTTTTGGTGAGAAGAAGAGAGCAGCAAGTTCTAGAGTTGCTGTAGGCGACCAGGCCTACATTCTACAATGCTCATGGACCGCACAAGGATCAAAACCAGTGTCTCACTGATGCAAGGCATGTGCTCTACTGCCACCGTGAGACATAGTCCTAATGTCATCGTTTACAGAACATCTTTTTTTTTGCTTTTGTATACCTTTTAAGTGATATTTCCAGAAGTTGGACAGCTAAGTATAAGAGTTTTTAAATGCGTATTTTGTTCACTTGATAATTTGAGATATGTTATATAACTTCTCTTCAAAAACTAAGTGTCAGTTTGGTCCAGTGTTGCCTACCTGGGATTCTTCCCCTAAACTATTCCTGGGGCTGCCTCTAGTTTGTTTACATTAAACTCAAAATGACTGTGGGGAAGACAGCTCCTTCTCAGCAAGCCCATTGGTCATACAACAGCAAACTCTAATCTTTAGATACCTTAGAAAAATGATACTGTGTGAATAGAAAGTGTCTGTTGAAAAGCTCATAGTTTAAAGTTCATAATTTACAACAGGATACATTTCCTAAACTGAAAATAGTAATATCTCTCCAATAAAATATGCATGCATATCACCAAAATAATTGTCTTTCATATATACATCTATGTACTTGTGATTTTCCTTAAAATAGTATTTTATTATTACTGAAACAAAACTGAATATATAGCTGCAAATTAGAGAGCAAAATAGGTATCACATAGTAGCACTGGGCCAGAGAGACAGTACAGTGGGTAGGGTACTTGTCTTGCAACTCGGTGACCTGAGTTCAACCCCCAGGACCCCATATGGTTCCCAAGCCAGTGAGAAGTGATTCTGAATACAGAGCCATGAATAAGCCCTGAAAACTACTTAGTATGGCCCAAAACAACACAACAACAAATATATCATTAACTCACATAGTTTGGGTAAGAAGCTAAGGCTGTCATTGTTATAATTTAATTTTAAAATAATCAAATATTGAATTAAATGAGATATATTTCTGCTTAAATAAGCAAAATTACCTTTTATAAAAAGAAAATCCTATTTCATTTTTAACCATTCATATTCAACTGAGTCATGCTTTTTAGAACACAATGTTTAAGTTTGCACTGTAGAACTGTCTAAACTACTGAATAATTTCTTATTTTTCCAATGAATACTAAGAAATACACTTTTCCTTTCTTATAAATAATTTACCATGTTGTCTATGGATGGTTGTGACTTCTTAGACCTCAGTTCAATTGTCACTGATCGATAGCAGAAACATAGCTTGGTAGCAGAGAGAAGACAAATGTCAATGGTGCTTCCTGAACTGAAAAGACTACAATGCTATTTACAGAAATTTTCAAGTTTTCTTTTCTGCTTAAATAACTTTAGGTCATTTTGTGAACATTTTTAGAGCTTTACAAATTAAAATGATGTATAAGTAAAGATTGCTATTATTTTTATGTTACTTTTTTGTCATTAACTACAGTTATAAAACACTGTCATGAAACAGAAGATGCAGAAAGTACAGGAAAGATAAGATAAGCCTACTGAATATTCTAACATGGAATTAGGGAAACCAAATAAATAGCGAAAATTAGTTGCTTTCAGGAAAGCAACAGATATATCACAAACTTTGATTTCCCATAAAATAATATGGGAAGAAATTAGTATTTGCATATGTATATGCATATTACATGCATATTCTGTAATGTTATATACGTAAATATGATGTTTTTATATGAACAAGGACTGCAACCAGGTAAATCCTTCTCTGAATCTGCTTTTACTATCACTTCATTATAACATTTTCTATTTCTAGTTTTTCATTCAATACCTAATATTTTATAGAAATAGGAAGGTTTAAAAAGCTCATATCAGGGGCAAAAGTAAGTGCAGAAAGGACAAGGTACTTGCCTGGTATGTGGCTGTCCTGGGTTCTCTCACTATCACCTGTTTTTGTTCTTCAAGCCCCTGCAACAGCAGTCTCTGAGCAAAGCCAGGGTTAAGACCTGAGCACCGCTGGGTGTTTCCCAATCAGAGTAAGACAAAAAAAAGGCACATCTAATCACTGGAAGGCAGTGGTTAAAGAGAATAGAATATATAATTTAAAAAATTTTTTTTTTTGCTTTTGGGTTGCACCCAGCGACGCTCAGGGGTTAGTCCTGGCTCTTTGCTCAGGAATTATTCCTGGCAGTGCTCAGGTGACCTTACGGGATGCCGGGAATTGAACTCCTGTTTGCCGCGTACAAGGCGAAAAGCTCAACCTGCTGTACTATCACACTGACCCATATAATTCATTAATTTGTAGTTGGTTTATTTGAGAACCTATAAAAGAGATAGGGAAGATTATAAAGAGCAGAAATTCTGAACTAGTTCTGACTTAAACAACATAAACTGTTACACAGTATCAAAAATAAAGGAAAAAACTGAGTCAAATTAAAGAAAGTCTGGAAAGTTCTAAAACTGAACACATAGAAACAGATTACCCCCAAAATATTCAAATGTTTGGGAAATTGCTGTGAACTAAAAAAGGAGACAGGGGAGATATAAACAAAATAATTGTTGAACATATTCCTTAGACTACATGCCATAATGTTAAAGAAAGAAATAACTTTATATAAGTAGGGAATGCAGGTTACAATTATCCTTTCATAAAGCTTTATTCACTGATACTGGAACCATTTTTTTTAGTTAAGATTTTAAGACTCAGCATATAAATAAGTAAATTATAAATATTGAGAGACATGCATATTATATAGCATAATTCCTATGAAAAGGGAGAAAACATAATTAATTCTGATAGTATTGGATTTAGAAATATGAGTGTGAATCCACCACTTTTGTTCTAACTAGTTACCTGTATAGAAAGATAAAAGGTGTGTCCACCTGTGCATTTCTATTTCAAGTTGTGTGCAGTGAGAAGAATTTACTTTCTTGAGAACAAGCAAAACCCAGACTTGATCTCTGATAATATTCCCTACAAAAAGAACCAGAACTTCTTGGAGAAAGAACTGATGTGAGTGTCAGGGCAAGGAAAATACAGAGTAAGTTTGCAAAGAGCCTAGAGAATTATAGAAACTTGTCCAAGGATATTACGATCATGTTGAGGAAGTTCTCAGTAGTCAAAATATAATGATTTGAGAATTATAATAAGTAATGTCATTTATAACTTGCTGAATAATATAGCAATACTTTAATTCACTTTGAAATAAATTAAAAGTAGGTGACAAGTAATTGGTAGAAAACAAGTTACTATGTGACAAAAATAAATTAGAAAATCACTACTAAGAATCAGCCTAAATATAACTCATTCATTTATGACTGCTAAAGTGACTATGTAAAATTTTGAGATGATATGTTATATTTATATAGTCTCAAATATATTCATTACAGAGCAAAGCTTAGCACAGTCTACTATAAACATGAGATTGAAACAAACTTTATGAGTTATAACTTAAAGATAGCTTAATATATTTGTTGATGTAATTCCCTGAAAAGTTCATTACCTATGAGGTCTTATAAATTTAAGTAAATCAAGAGTAAACATAAAACAAAGACCCAAATGGAAAATATTCTCGAACTGGTTTGTCACTTGTCACTTATCACTTGTCTTCCCGTTGATCATCTGTTTGCTCGAGTGGGCACCAGTAATAGCTCCATTCGTTGGGAATGAGATCCATTATTGTTACTGTTTTTGGCATATCGAGATATACCACAGATAGCTTGCCAGGATCTGCCATGGCTCTGGGTTCATCCCAGGGGAGCCCAGTCTTTTTCTATGTCAGACCATCAACCATCCAGGGCCCACGGGGGCAGAGCCCTGGGTGTAGACACTCTTCTAAAATTGCAACTTTATGGAAATAATTTTTTTTTAAAAATCCACAGAATAGTCCATATTAAAGGAAACTAAGAAGAAACAGAGGATGCAACACATAAGTATGGTTTATTTTTGTTAAGGCAGCAATATTGGGCATTTGGACAAATTTGAACAACACTTTAGAATAGATAATTTTTTACTGTCAACTTAGTGATTTGGATACTGTTTTAAATATTATACAATGAACTATGAATGGGTAATGGAATGTTATGCTCAAATGTTTTGGGAAAAGCACAGACACAAACATATATGTATATATTTATATATAAAAGCACATATATATTCATATATATATTAGTGAAAAAGAATAAAAAAATACAGTACCATTTGAGGAACCTAACAAAAAGTACACACTGTATTAGTCCTATCATTTTTCAATAAGACTGAACCCATGTCTAAATAAATGAATAACTGAATTCTTGGATAAATAAATAATAAATAACTGTTCTCATTACCCATACTGCTACTGTCTTGAGCCTAGATTGCTATTTGCTTTCAGCCTGTTCTTTAGAATACAGTAAGTGCAATTCTTTGAAGATACAGATCTTGCCACTCCTTTGTATCTAACTCTGAAAGGGCCCAGTTCCCTTTCATACTGTACTCAAATAACTTGTTTGCATACTGTACTCCACTTGTTTACACACATTTTAAACCAGAAACCATAAACTTTTTGAGGTAAGATTTTCATTTTAATGTGTTTTCCATTTAAACACTCATCAGGGTATTGACACTCACTAAATATTTTGTGAAATAAATATACTTAGCAAATATACCAATCATGGGGAAAATTCATAATGGTGCATTTGACCTATTCTATATTTATAAGTTGCTCTATACTATTACATTAATTGGGATCTCATGTTGTTTTAATCTATTTTTTTTTACTTTTTGCTTTTCTTTGCACTAAGTGAGACCCAACTGATTTTAGTGTGCCACTTTCTATCTTTCTATGTTCCTGTCTTGAACTCTCTCATGGCCCAGGAAGGTGCTATATTAAGCCATCCATATATATATATTTTTTTTGCTTTTTAGGTCACACCCGGCAATGCTCAGGGGGTTTCTCCTGGCTCTACACTCAGGAATCACTCCTGGCGGTGCTCGGGGACCATATGGGATGCCGGGGATCGAACCCAGGCTGGCATGGGCCGGCTGCGTGCAAGGCAAACGCCCTACCGCTGGGCTATCTCTCCGGCCCGCCATCCATATATTTAAACAAGTAGCATGTTTTGTTATTGCTGTTCATACTTAGTTCCTATAACAGAGCACAGGTGTCTGTATCAAGGATATTCTATTAAAGGGGATAGATGGCAGAAAAAAATTAACCACTGGTTATTTGGTTTGCTTATAGTCTGTGCAGTGTCAACTTCCCCAGACCAGAAACTATTATTACATATCTAAAATTGATTTGTATCAAATATTAATATAGAACTGAGACTTTATTTTACTTAATTACACTTTTTCATTTTCTTATTACTTCAGGACCTTTCTTTGCTTAGGCTTCCAGCACATGATATCCCAAGAACCTATTCAAACTGCTTATGAATCCAGTTCTGTATTCAGCTGAACAATAAATTCCTCCTAGATTTTTTTAGATGACACATACAGTCCTCTAACAGATTGTCCTGTTTCCCTCTAAAATGGTCCAATCTCCAAGGAACTGCAGTTCTCCTTCCTTGTTACTTATATAAGTGATTACTGTAACTCTTTATCTCCTCAGTAAACTCATAAATTCTCAGCTTCATATTATTCATTCTATATATCATATCTGTTTTCAAGTGTAACATTACAAAACTGATTGAGTACACATGTAGTACCAGATTCACTAGTTATAAAATATATGCTAACATTAAAAATCAATTTTATAGGGGGGTATAAAAAGTTTGATTGGCTTTTTAAGATCTAAAGATAGTAAAGATCTTTAAGATCTAAAGGTTACACAATGTAGAGATTCTGTGAGGCCAAATGACAAAGTTTTGAGGAGGGGTAGGTTTAAGTCAAACATATCAGCTTACTCCTAACTCTGTGCTCAGAATCCTCAGTGGTCATATTTGGTGCCAGGGTTTTAATGGGGGGGTGGGGGGTCAGCTGTGTGCAAGACAGTAATCCGTGTCCTATCTTTCTATCTCCTAGAATCATAATTTATTATCAAGAACTCCAGTCAAAAATAGTACTGGGAGTGAACAATGAACCTATGAATATATACAATGCGATACTCTTCAACTACGAAAAAAGCTGAAAACATGCAGGTTTGCCACAATCTGGATGAAACTTGAAAGTGTCATACTCAGTGAACTGAGTCAGAAATACTTTATGATGCAGTAATTTGAAGTATGAAGAGTGAAAAAACAATGCAAGGGAACACCTTGACCCCAGTGAAAATAAGTCCTGAGCTAAAGTAAATGGACGCTGTGAGAGGCGGGTAGGGTGGAAGAAATGTCTTAGTGGAGGTGTTGAGCAGTACTGAAAGCAAAAGGCAATACAGAAACTGCTATCTCAATATAAATATTTGTATAAACAACAGCAGTACCAAGATATCACTAAAAATTTCTTTAAACTATTGTATTATTGTATTAGGCTGTTAAGTGGTATGAGTGGTATGTTTATCTCTTTTAATAAAATAACTTGGCATTTACTCATATTTTATGAATATTTATTTTTACATGATTATTTATGTGTACATAATTGTATATTTTTGAGACCGTTATCTGCACTAAAGATTTGATATGCAAAGCATATCAAAGCTATGGAATTTTTTTCATTTTATTTTATAGGAATTATACATATTACATCACTGTCACTGTCTTCACTGTCTTCCCGTTCATCATCGATTTGCTCGAGCGGGCCCCAGTAATATCTCCATATGTCCTGTCTCATGCTAGTAGAGCCCAAGGGCATCTGCTTGCTCCAGGAACATAAAGAGCCTCAATCCATTCTGGAGTGAGGTCTATAATTGTTACTGGTATTTGGCATATCATACACAACACGGGTAGCTTGCCAGGCTCTGCCGTGCAGGTAGCATACTCTTGTAGTCATCTCTAAGTCCATCATTTATTGATGAACTGCGTGGCCGCAAGCGGCCGCGCAAGCCGGGCTGTGATAGGCTGTTCTGCTGGGTGGAGTTCTGACGAGAGAGAAGTCCAGATGTGGAAAATGGAGGCCCTCATGGAGTGGGGGTCGTCTGGCTTGTTGCAAGGCTCGCTGGGGTGGCAGGCCAGGGCTAGAACCCGCCATCCCTCCTGGGCTCCTCGTGAGGGGCTCGGCACAGGGAGAGCAAGTAGCAGCTCTGCCCCATGTCTGTGAGACATTATGCATGACATTATGCATAGGATTTTAAAAATTCCTAACTGTTGTAAATGTTGGGACAAAAAAATGAAGAGTAAAAATCTAATTCTAGGAGTTGGAATGGGTACAGTGGGTAGGGCACCTGTCTTACATGTGGCCAACCCAGGTTGATATGTAACATATTACATATATAAGTAAATAACTTCAGGATTTCTAGGTATATAATTAGAATGAGAGTATTTATTATACATAAATAATAATTTATATATAAATATTTATGTATTATATATAAATCTATATATGTAGTAGATATAGAACTATCAACCACATATAACGTATATATGTGACTTAAACTATATGCATGTAACTATATAAACTTTATAAAATGAAACATTTCTTGAAATCAGATAAATCAAATAGATAAAGACATTTTATACAGTATAGATTTTGTGGGAGCTTAAGATTTCATTTTGTTTCATGGCTAAATTTTAGATTGTTTGCTTTAAGTATATAATGTAACTGCCATAAATTATGAGTCTTAATTTGCTGGTTTATTAATAACCCAGGTAATTTGTGTATGTGATGAGACAAGAAGTGAAACTAAGGTAGTTCTTTTTTATTATTTTCTTTATTAAATAAAAGGCTTGAATATAATTAATGGTAAAAATAAGTATATGAGCATTCATGATTATTTATTAGAGATGTATTTCAATTGTTAATAATTTTCTATGCTGTAGAAGCTACATTATAAAAAGGTGTAGTTTTACCTTTCAGTGATCACAACTACAGCAGCATGTCCAAAACACTTGCCAAAACAATGCTGCATTTAATTTCTAGAATCACCAAGGTAGGTAAAAATGACAATTAACATGAACTGCTACAGTAACTTCAAAGATAAGACTATCTTGAAGTACAGCCAAGCCAGCATACTAGAGCTTTATGTGTTGAATGCATGAAAGAATAAATAACAAGTGACAAGATTATTCCTAAGTCATTTCTATACATTGAAGTGAAGTTAGGAACTACAAGCAAGATAGGTCAAATAAACACTCTGTGGACAGTGGGATTAAAAATTGATGTAATGAATTAGTTACTGAGTTCTTGAAAGTGACATACCAGACAAAACACTGGTTGAAGCAATCTGCAATAGAATTTTTCAATTTCATTTAGCATCATTTAACCCATCAACCAAAAAGGCAGAACTACAAATCACAGGAAGATATGTCACTATCATTCACATCTACCATCACAGAAAAAAATAACACTAGTTTGTAATGGCCAAATGCATCTCCATGAGATATTACTGCAGTTCAATTATTATTTTTACTTAAAACAAGAATATTAAACGGTATAAGTATTAAGTACTGTTCCTGCTGCACTCAAGCAGAAAGTGAGAAAATGTGTATCCAATACTGTTTTCATTCACTGACTAAAAGTCTCAGTTTTCAATGTCAAAATGCAGGTTTGGTTAAACACATTTTAAGATTAGGCACCCTTGATTTTTTATATTATAATATTTATCTTCTGCAACTTATATAGGTCCCACGACATTTTTATTTTCTGAAGAGCCACATTTTTCACATCTTAAGTGGAGGCAATTCAGATTTTTTCATTGTTTTTAATTTCCCACCAATCATTTATTCCCATAATTTCACTGGAAATATGAACAAATGTAAGGAGCAGTTACTTATATTATATATATAAGTACAAATGATGATATAAAAGACATCTCTAATTGTGGGATATATTATATAAACGATAAATAGTAAGCTAAATATTTTGCCATACATTAAATTAAAATAATGGACCCAATGGTGCAAGCACGACATCATTGGTCTGACCTAGAGAGAAGGCATTATTGTGAGATGACAGGATTAGCTAGTTTGGGAGCTTGGCTGCTTTACCCACTCACAGCTTAATCTACCTACATGTTCTTAAGCCAAGGTTCATTCTAATGAGATCTCTCTTCTATAAAAACACTGATAGAGGGTGTGGCAGTTACAGAAGTCACTTTGACTCTGAATAACTTCTGATTTATTATACATCTACTAAGACTTCTAAATTATCTAGATTGGGCACAACTCCTCTTTATAACCACTGTACCAAGCATATTACAGTTAGAATCTACCAGGAGACTGCCACCCTGGCTATGTTGAGATTATCGTTTAAGATTATAGGAAGGATGATACTAGTTTGCCCCTCAAGCAGGAGAGCATGACCCTTTCAGTAAATGGGAACAAGGTACTCAGAATCATCCTGGTGTAAATAATAAGGACCTTGTGGGTACCATTTAGAGTACATCAAGCCCATGAAATTAAGATGTATTACTTTATATCAGTCCCCCCTTTCTTTCCCCAGTATTTTACATAAGAGATAATCTCAGAAGAAATTAGTCCTTGGGGTAATCCTTTGATTTTACCTGTTTAGGGTATGGCACCACTCTTCTACACTTTGTTAAGGGTTCTTTGTTGACAGGACTCTCCCTGTTAACAGGATTACTTTGATGTATATGAGGGGACTGACTTGAGGCACTCACTCCTTTTTGGGTAGGACTCCAATCTGGTAGGATGCTCTTTGGTGGGAGATTTGTGCTCTTGTGTATGGTCTAAGTTCTGACCAGAGCTAGAGATTTTTCATTATATTGTTGGATTGCAATAGTAGCGCTTTTGCACTATTAAAAGTCTTGTTGGAACTGTGCCGGGCTTGTGAGTTTTCATCCATTCCCGGCAGCCTCAGAGGTAGACGAGAACTTCTGTCCTGATTCTGTCAGGGACCCCAGCGGCTCCCCAACAAAAAATCACATCACGCCGCTTTTGACACCACAGAAGAACTGCTCCTCAGAACATGTGATGAAAGAGGCATTGGTGATGTCAGTATCCTTGTCAACACAAATTGGCCATGAGAATTGATTCATTTGAGTTCCTAACAACCGGAATGAATGAGCGATAACACTTGACTACATGTGGTTAAGTTGGCAGTTTCTATCTTTGTTGTCAAAGCACCAACATACACATACAAGGAAGAAGACATTGAGAAATTCAACTTGGACCTGGAGGAGTTCTACAAAGAAGAACACACCTTCTACAAAATCATAGTAGTTGATTTTTTTAAATTTTAATTAATATTTTATTATACCACAGTGAGATATAAAATTACAAGGTTGTTCGTGTTTGGGAGTTTCAGTCATGGAGTGTTCCAGCACCCATCCATGTACCACTGCCCATTTATGTCCCCGATTCCTTCCCCCTTTCCCTACCCTACCTCTGTGGCAGGTTATTCATCTCTTTTCTCTTTCTCTCTCTCTCTTTCTCTCTCTTCCTTCTCTTATATATTGTGGATTGTAATATATACACTTAGAGGTTATCATGTGTATCTATTGCCTGTATTTAATGCTCAATTCTAGGTTGGTATTAGCCATTTTGACAATAATTAGCACATTGTTACCTTCTCTGTTTTAGCTAACCCTTGACTCCCTCACGTTTGTGGTGATTTCCACCTTTGACATTACATCCTGATCCATGTTTCACCTGACCTTGGATTTTGGTATCACAATATGTATGTATGTATGCATATATATATGTATATATATATTTAAGTGATAAACTCTAATATCTGCAGGGCTAGCCACAATGTGTAAAATAAGAGGGAGAGAGATGCAGAGACAGAGAGAGAAACAGAGAGAGAAAGAGAGAAAACGGGGGTACCTGCTATTGAGGCAGCCTGGGGGGTGGGCAGGAGGCGGTGGGGTATATTGGTGGTGGAAATGGGGCACTGGTGGAGGGAGGGGTGCTGGAATATTGTATTACCAAGAACCAATTATGAACACCTCTGTAATTGTATGTCTCACGGTGGTATAATAAATTTTTTTTTAAAAAAAAAAAAAAAAAGGTTTGGTAGTTTTTACTAGTGAAACCATCTGGACCTAGACTTTTGTGTTTGGGTAGATTTTTAATTACTGTTTCAATTTACTCAATAGTGATGGGCTTATTCAGGTATTGGAGGTCTTGTTTCAGTTGTGGGAGGTTATACAAGACTTCAGGAATTTATCCATTTCTTATTAGGTTCTCAAGTTTCATGGCATCCAGGTTCTCAAAGTAATCTCTGATGATCTTTTGGATTTTTGTGGTTTCTGTTGTGATGTCACCATTTTCATTTATGATTCTGTTTGTTTGGGTTCACTCTTTCCCTGTCCTTACAAGTCTTGTCAGTATCTTGTCAATCATGTTTATTTTTTCAAAGAACCAGTTCTGGGTTCATTAATCTTTTGGATTATTTTTTGGGTTTCCAGCTAGCTGATTTTCTCTCTAAGTTTTGTTATTTCCTTCTTTCTGCCTGGATTGGGCTCCTTTTGTTGGTCTTTTTTTCTAATATTTTGAGCTGTGAAGTCAAGTTATTTATGTGGGCCCTTTCTTCTTTCCTGATGAATGCTTGCAGAGCTATGAATTCCTCTTAACACTTCTTTGGCTGTGTCCCACAAGTTCTTATAGTTGGTGTCTTCATTTTCATTTGTTTAAAGTAATCTTTGGATTTATGTTTGATTTCTTCTATGACCCATTGGTTTTTCAGTGAACTGTTCAATTTCCAGGTGTTTGGTTTACACTCCCTGATTCTGTGTATGGTTAACTTCTATTTTCAGTGTACCGTGGTCTGAAAAGATATTGACTCAATTTTTATCTTTTTTATTTTATTGAGGTATGCTTTGTGGATTAGCATGTGGTCTGTCTTGGAGAATGTTGCATGTGTGCTGGAGAAAAATGTGTATTCATCTTTTTTGGGATGAAAAGTCCTGTATATATCAACTAGCTCTCTTTCTTTCATTTCTTCTTTCAGGGCCAGTATTTTCCTGGTGAGTTTCAGTCCTGTCGAGCTATCAAGAGTTAATAAAGCAGTGTTGAAGTCTCCAACTATTACTGTGCTACTCTTAATGTCTTCTCTGAGGTCTATCAACAGTTGTTTTAAGTATTTTGCTGGCCCTTTGTTGGCTGCATATATGTTTAGCAGTGTGATTTCTTCCTGATATATATATCCCTTATTTATTAGGAAATGGCCTTCGTTGTCCCTTCTAACCTTTTTCTTTCTTTTCTAAAATTTTTTAAAAATATTTTATTTTTATAATTACAAAGATGTACAATTAAAAAGTTCATATTTGGGTTTTGGTCATACAGTGTTCCAGCACCCATCCCGCCACCAGTGCCCATCTCCCACCACCAACTTCCCCGGTTACCTCCCCCCCCCCCAGCCCTCCTCCATGGCAGGTTCTTTATTTCTCTCCCTTTCTCTCTTTTCTCTTTTCCTTCCCCCTCAGACTATGGATTGCAGAACATACATTAAAGGGTTGTCATGTGTATCCTTTTGCCTCTATTTAATGCTTAGTTCTAGGTTGGCATTAGTACCCTCGACAATTGTTAACACACTGTTCCATTTTCTGTCTTACTTAGCCTCTGACTCCCACATGTTTGTGATAATTTCCACCTTTGACAAGACCTCCTGATATATATTTCACTTGACCTTGGATATTGGTATCATAATATGTACATATATATTTATGTCAAGCAAATAAATGCAGTCATTCTGTATCTGTCTCTCTCCTTCTGGCTAATTTCACTCAACATAATCTTCTCCATGTCCATCCATTTATAATCAAATTTTATAACTTCATTTTTCCTAACAGCTGCATAGTATTTCATTGTGTAGATGTACCAAAGCTTCTTTATCCAGTCATCGATTCTCGGGCACTCTGGTTGCTTCCAGATTCTGGCTATTGTGAATAACGCTGCTATGAACATAAAAGTAGGGATGGTGTTTCCACTGAGTATTTTTGGTTTCCCAGAGTAGATTCTGCTCTGCCGGGTGTACCTGTGTCCATGTAGTTATATCGCTATAAACAGCCCCAAGGTGAGACTCCTAGAACAACGGCCGTGAACCATCTTCTGTTGGATGCTGATGAATCTGAAGAAAATGTGCCATTTATATCATTGCTTCGGTGAGACCCGAGAGTTCCTGAGCCAGAGAACTCACTTGTAGGGAGCCACTGGGTCCCACCAATCTCAGGAAATGAGTTCCTTCTACCTCTGGGGACAGCGGGGAATGGATGAAAACTCAGGAGTCCAGCGCTGTTCCAAAAGGCTTTTACTAAAACAAGCTCCTGCTATAATCCAAGATAACGGGATTCCCCAGACCTCTGGTTCTTTTAGACCATGCACTAGTGCCCAAGTCACCCACAAAAGTGGATCCAAATTACCACAAATATTCTACCCACCCTTCTGAGAGAGCCCCACAAAGTAATGAGAATATAGTGCCCGCATGGCAGAGCCTGGCAAGCTGTCCGATGAGTGTTCGATATGCCAAATCCAGTAACAAAAATGTTTATTTTCCTGACCCTGAAAGAGCCCTTAATACGGCAGCAGTAAGAAAGGCAAACAAGCAGTGCCTGATAAAATTTCACGGCTGTCCTAGGTTGCCAAAACGAAGAAGAACTAAAATGACTGTCTGTACTTTCAATTCACGTACACTTGCCTCGGAAGCATATATTGAGGATCTGATGCTGCAAGCAAGAAAGATCAAGTACGACATCATTGGCCTGACTGAGACGAGGAGGCGTCAGTCGCATCATGCTGTATTTGACACCGCAGAAGAATTGTTCCTTGGAACATGCGATGAAAGAGGCATTGGTGGCGTTGGTGTCCTTGTCAACACGAACATGGCTGTCAACATTGATTCATTTGAATGCCTAACAAACCGAATAGGACGATTACACTTGAGGAGATGTGGCCCACTGCCAGCAATTTCTATTTTCATTGTCTATGCACCAACATCCACATACAAAGAAGATGAAATTGAGAAATTCTACATGGAATTGGAGGAGTTCTATAAAAATGATCACACCTTCTACAAGATCATAGTCGGTGATTTGAATGCCAAGATAGGACCAAGAAGATCGGCTGAAGAACTCCACATCGGGACCCATGGCCTAGAATGGAACGAACAGGGTGAGAGACTATCTGAGTTCATCATGTCCACCAAGACTATTCATGGGAACTCCAGGTTTCAGAAGGCTGAAGTGAAACGTTGGACATGGGAATCTCCTGGCGGACAGTTCCACAATGAAATTGACCACATCATCTTCAATCGACGGTTTTGTCTGACCGATGTTGCTGTCGTCCCCCAAATTCCAGACAGGATCGGATCACCGTCTCCCTTCGTGCAAAATTCTACTTCCCGCAACGGGGAGAAAAAGCTGCAATGTTTAAAAAGAGAACTCCCAGAACGACCACCAACTGGGAACTCTTTGGCACCATTGCGGCAACATGGGAAGATACCATCATTGATGACATCGATGAAGAATACAACCGACTGGTTCAGCACCTCCATGATTGTGCGAAGAATGCCGAGAGAGAGAAAGACACAAAAGGACAGTTGTCTTCAGAAACTCTTGAGCTCATTCGCCAATGTGACAAGGCGCGAGCCTCAGGAGACCAAATGCTAACGTCCAAGCTTGCTAAACAGTGCAGAGAAGCGATAAAAGCAGACCTCAAAGACAGAACAGCAGAAATACTGGAAGATGCAGCAGAAGCCGGGAAAAGTATTCACACTGCCCGCCTGTCCTTCGCCAACTATAAGACCAAGATGACCGCCCTCCGATGCCCTGATGGATCTATCACATCTTCCAGAAAGGCAATGGAGAAGATTATCCAGGACTTCTACTCAAATCTCTTTGATAGCCACATCCACCTGCTCACATACCAAATTCCACAGGATGGATATGTCATTCCCAACGTTCTCCCTTCTGAAATCCGACATGCCATCTCATCGGTAAAGAAGGGAACAGCACCAGGCCCAGACAAAGTCAGACCCGAACATCTGAAGAATCTGCCGTCGGTACTCATCAATACACTAGCTCGGCTCTTCACACGCTACCTGTTCGAATGCAAGGTGCCCTCCCAATGGAAAACAAGCAGGACAGTTCTACTGTTCAAGAAGGGAGACTTTCATGACATCAGCAACTATCGTCCCATCTGCCTGTTGTCTGTCATCTACAAGCTGTTTACACGAGTCATCCTGAACAGGATTAGCAGAACACTAGATGAAGGACAACCATGCGAGCAAGCAGGTTTCCGGAAAGGATTCAGCACAATCGACCATATCCACACAGTAACCAAGCTCATTGAGGTTTGTAGGGAGTACAAGATGCCGCTCTGTCTCACGTTCATTGATTTACAGAAAGCCTTTGATTCTGTGGAGACTGAAGCAGTCATTGAAGTCCTAGCCAAACAAGGCATTCAAACCCAATACAACAAGATCTTTTGTGAGCTGTATTACGGATTCACCACCAGGATCTCACCATTCTACAAGGAAGTAATCATTGATGTCAAAAGAGGGGTTCGACAGGGTGATACCATCTCACCAAAACTCTTCAGTGCCA
The DNA here is from genome assembly GCA_021461705.1 of Cryptotis parvus. Classification (NCBI taxonomy): domain Eukaryota; kingdom Metazoa; phylum Chordata; class Mammalia; order Eulipotyphla; family Soricidae; genus Cryptotis; species Cryptotis parvus. The sequence continues at coordinate 68,188 of JAJIBD010001231.1, forward strand.
CCCTCGAGAACATCATGAGACAATTAGAATGGGAAGGAATGGGAGTGAAGATAGATGGTCGGCAACTACACCACCTCCACTTCGCTGATGACATTGTTCTAATAACACCAAACATTAGCCAAGCGGCTCAAATGCTGGCTGACTTTGACCGAGAATGTGGAAAGGTAGGTCTACAGCTGAATCTGAAGAAAACTATGTTCATGAGAAATGAATTAGTTCCAGAGGCCCCATTCACTCTCAATGGAACAAACATCTCTGAATGCAGCAGTTATGTGTACCTAGGTCGAGAAGTCAACATGATGAACGACCTAAAACCTGAGCTGCGCAGGGAGGAAAGAGAGCGGCATGGAATGCCTTCAAAGGCATCGAAGAAATAGCTAAAAGGACAAAGAACCTCCGGCTCCGGGCACATCTCTTTGACTCCACCGTTCTCCCTGCATTAACATACGCCTCAGAGACCTGGGCCCTACGAAAGCAGGATGAGAATGCTATTCGGGTCTCCCGAGAGGCATCGAAAGAGCTATGCTTGGAATATCACGTCTCACTCAAGTGAGTGAAAGAATCCGGAGTTCTGACCTCCGTCGCTATTCCAGAATCAGGGACGCTGTCTCCTTTGCCAAGGCATCGAAAATCAGATGGGCTGGACATGTAATGCGATTTGGAGACAACCGCTGGACTAGAGCCGTTACCGACTGGATCCCACGGGATGTCAAAAGATCACGTGGCCGCCCACCTACAAGATGGTCAGACTTCCTTGTTAAGACCCTGAAGGATCGGTTTGAGGCTCTTCATATTCCTGAATCAACCAGATGCCATTGGGCTACATTGGCACGTGATAGGGTCCAATGGAAATGTTACTGGTGCCCGCTCGAGCAAATCGATGAATAACGGGATTCAAGTGATCAAGTGATCAAGTGATCAGAGTAGATTCTCAGGAGTGGTATGGCTGGGTCAAATGGGAATTCAATTTGGAGGAATGTCCATATTGTTTTCCAGAAAGGCTGTACCAGCTGGGATTCCCACCAACAATGGATGAGTGTCCCCTTTTCCTCACATCCACGCCAGCACTTGTTCAGCTTGAAGTCTATTGTTAGATACTAGTATGGCCACACCAGCCTTTTTTGGAGGATTTGTTTGCATGGAGAATGGTCTTCCTGCCTTTGACTTTGAGTCTGTTTTTGTTCTAATTATTCAAATGTGTTTCTTGTAGGCAGCAGAATGTTGCTTTAGTTTTATAACCCATTTTGACACTGTGTCTCTTAATTGGTGCATTTAGACCATTGGCATTGAGAGAGATTATTGTCATTGGATTTTTGTGCCATCTTTCTGTTTAAACTTGTGTTTTTGGATTCTGTCTTATTTCTACAGTGGACCCTTCAATCCTTCTTTTAAAGTTGGTTTGAGTCTATGAAGCTTCTGAGTTGTTTTTTTATTCATAAAGTTGTGTATTTTCCTTAACATCTGCATGTAAGTCTAGCTAGGTAAAGAATTCTTGGTGAGGCCTGCAGTTCATTGATCCTTTCAAAATATCCCATCATTGTTTTTGGGCTCAGATTGTTTATTCTGAGAAGTCTGCTGTAAATCTTAAGGATACTCCCTTTGTATGTGATTTCCTTCTTTGATCTTGCTGCTTTCTGTATTTTATCTCTACCTATTGTTTTTGTCATTTCAATTAGGATGTGTCTTGGAGTATTCTTTTTTTTTAAAGTAAAACAGGTTTTATTATAGAGGATTTAGGAAGGGCAAGGAGGGAAAGTGAGAGAGAGAGAGAGAGAGAGAGAGAGAGAGAGAGAGAGAGTACACATCTCAAGAGCAGATTTGCGGATGACACACTTGCTCGGGTAACACATGTGCTGGGCCACCACATGTGCTCGGCCACAGGGGCTCAGGAAGCATGTGTGCCCCGGCAGCACGTGCACCAGGATGTGTCTTGGAGTATTCTTATTGAGGTTTCTTTTAGCTGGTATCCTACAGGCGTCCTGAATCTGGGAGCATGCATTCTTCAGTTTGGGGAACTTCTCAGCAAAGATGGCTTTGACAGTTTCTTCTTCATCAGGGTTTTCTTCTTGCCCTTCTGGGACTCAAATGATCCATATGTTGTTCTTTTTGGGTTCATCCAGATTTTCTCTGGTAGTCTGTTTTGTGATTGTGAGTCTTTATTCCATCTTCTGTTGTTGTCTAGAGAATCTTTGGACCTCGTCTTCTAAGATCACTTCTTTCTTCAGCAGTAGTTACTTTGCTTTGGAGGTCTTCTAGTGTGTTTTTTATTTCACTTACCATATTTTTAATATCTGTCAATTCTGCTTGTATTTTTGTCTGCAATTTATTCATTTCTGCTCTCATGTCCTCTTGTATTTTATTGACTTTGTATTCCATTGCTTCTTTGAGTTCCTTATGCATCCTTAACAGTTCCTTCCGAAATTCCTTATCAGAGAGGTTATATAGCTCATCGTTATTGCTTGGCTCCATTTGGGTTAGTGACTTCATACACTGAGTTTGATGGAATTCTGCGTTGCTTTATCATAATGACTATTGTAGATTGAGAATGAGTGTTCTGGGTGGCTAGACTGTACAGTTAGTAGTTGCCTGGGTTGTTTGCAGTTTGGAATGGATGTCAAGGAATGTTAGACAAATACTCACTGGTATCTCAGGTTATATAAATATTAGGCAGCTCGTGCAGACTCACTATCGTCCGCGCAGGGTTTTAATTTTGGGATGTTGGTGGGTGGTTCCTGAGTGTTTCTGGGCGGTGCCTGTGGCACCAGCACACCTGGTAGAGGGAATCAGAAGCATTTGGGGAGAGCTGGGCAAAAGTTGCCCAGCAGCAGGTCCGAGGCTATGTGCACGTCGGCCCCATTGGCAAAAGTTCCAACCCTTAACCTCGGACTGAGTGTTTCTGCGCAGTGCCCAGGGGCACCAACAAACTTGGTAGAGAGAATCAGAAGTGTCAGAGAGATAGTCGGTGATTTTAGTGCCAAGATAGGATCGGAGAAGATTGGCTGAATAATACCACATTGGGACCCATTGCTTTGAATGGAATGAACATGGTGAAAGACTATGAGTTCATCATGTTGACCAAGTTGATTCATGATAACTCACAGTTTCAGAAGGCTGAATCTAAATGCTGAACATGGAAATCTCCTGATGTACAATGAAATTGATCACATCATATTCAATCGATGGTGTTGCCTGTCCGATGTTGCTGTCATCCCAAAATTCCAAACAGAATTGGACCACTGTCTCCTATATGCAAAATTATACTTCATAGAACGGGGAGATAGGGCTGCAAATTTTCAGAGAGAACTCCCAAATGACCACCAACTGGGAACTCTTTGGCACCGTTGCAGCAACATGGAAGATGCCATCATTGACGACATCAACAAAGAATACAACCGACTGGTCCAGCACCTCAGGATTGTGTGAGAGAATGCCAAGAGAGAGAAATCTTCAAAAGGATACCTATCCTCGAAAACTCTTGAGCTCACCCAATGTGGCAAGGTGTGAGCCTCAGGCAACCATAAGCTAATGTCCAAGGTCACAAAGCAGTGTAAAGAAGTGATAAAGGAAGACCTCAAAGAGAGAGGAGAAGCAATACTGACTGATGCAGCAGAAGTCGGGGAAAAGCATTCACAACGACTGCCTGTACTTTGCCAACTATAAGACCAAGATGATTGCCCTCTGATGTCCTGATGGACTATCGCATCTTTCAGAAGGCAATGGAGAAGATTATCCATGACTTCTACTCTGATCTCTTTGATAGCCACTTTCACCTGTCAAATTCCAAATTACGAGGATGGACATGTTGTTCCTAACATTCTCCCTTCTGAAATCAACATGCCATTTTGTTGGTAAAAAACCAACAACTCCCAGACCAGACAAAGTCAGACCCGAACACCTAGAGAATCTGCCATCAGTACTTATCAATACACTAACTGGGCTCTTCACATGCTATTTGTCTGAATGTAAGGTGCCCTCCCAATGGAAAACCAGCAGAACAGTTCTACTGATTAAGAAGGGAGAAATCCATGACATTGGCAACTATCGCCCCTTCTGCCTGTTGTCCATCATCTACAAGCTGTTCACTCTAGTCATCCTGAACAGGATTGGCAGAACATTAGATGGAGGACAACCATGCGAGCAAGCTGGCGTCCAAGGATTCAGCACAATTAATCATATGCACATGGTAACCAAACTCATTAAGGTTTGTAGGGAGTTGAAGAAGAAGCTCTGTCTAACATTCATTGATTTAAAGAAAGTCTATGATTTTGTTGAGACTGAAGTGGTCATCAAAGCCCTAGCCAAACAGGGCATTTAAACCCAATACATAAAGATCCTTCGTGAGCTATATTATGGTTTCACCACCAGGATCTCACCATTCTACAAGGAAGTGATCATTGATGTCAAAAGAGGGGTTTGGCAGGGTGATACTATTTCACCATAACACTTGGCGCCACCGTGGAGAATGTCATTTGACAATTAGAATGGGAAAAAATGGGAATGAAGATAGATGGTTGGCAACTACACCACCTCTGCTTTTGCTTCTCTGATGACATCTTAAAACACCAAATATTAGCCAAGCGGCTCAAATGCTGGCTGACTTCGACTGTGAATGTGGAAAGGTAGGTCTACAGCTGAATATCAACAAAACAATGTTCATGAAAAACAAACTTGTTCCAGATGCTCCATTCACTCTCAATGGAACAAACATCTCTGAATGCAGCAGTTATGTGTACCTAGGTTGAGAACTCAACATGACAAATGACCTAGCACCTGAGCTCTGCAGGAGGAAGAGAGCAGTGTTGAATGCCTTCAAAAGCTTTGAAGAAATAGCTAAATTGACAAAGAACCTCTGGGTCCAGGCACATCTCTTTGACTCCACCATTCTCCCTGCATTAACATACACCTGACAGACCTGGGCCCTGCGAAAGCAGGATGAGAATGCCATTCCAGTCTCCCCATAGAGGAATTCAAAGAATTATGCTTGGAATATCACACCTCACTCAAATGAGAGAAGGAATCCTGAGTTCTGACCTCCCTCAATGATAGAGAGGACACTCTCTCGTTTACCAAAGTGTCAAGAATCAGATAGGCTGGACATGTAATGTGACTTGGAGATGACCACTGGACTAGTGGTCATGGACCACTAGCTCTGGACTAGAGCTGTTACCGATTGGTCCCCTGGGACGTCAAAATATCATGTGGCCGCCCACCTACAAGTTGGTCAGACTTCATTGTCAAGAACCTGAACAAATGGTTTGAAGCTCTTCCCATTCCTGGTGCAAGCTGATGCCATTGAGCTACACTGGCACATGACAAGGACAAAAGGAAATGTTACTGGTGCCCGCTTGAGCAGATCAATGAATAATGGGATGTCAAGTAATCAAGTGATCATTAAAATATGATTGAATACAATGAAAATATAATTGATCACTATATAAGTGATCATTAGCCTAAACTGCATATCATTAGCTTAAACATATATATGTGTGTGATATATATATATTCACACATGTTATATATATATACAAGTGTATATATACAAGTGTTTTATATATATAAAACACTTGTATTATATAAACAAGTGTTTTATATATATATACATATATATGTATATATACATATATATGTATGTATATATATACACACATATATATATAACATATATATGTTATATATACATATATATATATATATATATATAAAACACTTGTATCACTTTGTCGGAAGAGAGAGACCCACCCAGACCAGACCCACATGTCCCTTGCCGCAAAGCCGCTTTGCGGCTATGCAATATTTTTTATAGGATACTGAATTTTGCATAAGGTTCTTCCCAATTCTTTCACATTTATACATAGTAAACAGTTATAGACATGTTTTAACTGATACCAGTAAGCCTGGCAGGAAGCCAGAACAAACCACACATCATGCAGTTAGTCATTCTCAACATCCAGACTTCATAGTTCCTCAGGGCTCCATCCAAGAGAAAACCTGATCTTCTCCCTTTAAGTCTCATCAGTAAATGCTCGGGTTGATAGCTTTCTACTGAGACTATACCACCTACACGGTAAAGCCTGGCAAGCTACCATGTTTTATTTACTTTTTATGCCAAAAACTAGTAACTATTATGGACCTCAGTTCCATAACCTGAAGAATGGTTTCAGCCTCCCTCCTTTCCCTGTAGCAAGTAGATGCCCTTGAGTTGTACTTGCTTGTGACAGGACTAATGGAAATGTTACTAGTGCCCACTCGAGCAAATTGATGAACAATGGGAAGACAGTGATACAGTGATCACTCGTCTTCCTGTTATTCATGGATTTGCTCAAGCATGTGCCAGTAATGTCTCCATTTGTCCTTGTTGCATGCTGCTGAAGCCCAAAGGCATCTACTCATTCCAGGAACATGAAGAGCCTCAAACCATTTTTTAGTTCATGGGAATGAGGTATATTATTTGATATTGGCATATCACATACGACATCAGTGCTTGCCTGGGTCTGCCATGCAGGATGGATACTCTTGGTAGTAGGTAGGCTCTGAGTTCTTGCATTTACTGATGTACCACAATGGGTAGAGCTGGTAGCATCTCTGCCTGTGTATCTGTGTCTCTGTTTCACAGCTGACAGCCTGGGAGCAGTTAGTGGTGGTGTCCACCTGGCCTCCCGGACAGGACAGAGGTGTGGGAAAAGAACCACAGCTCCATCTCCATGGAAACCTGGTGACTTTAGCTGCCAAGACCAGCATACATGAAATTGAAATAGGCTTCTTGTAGGGTGGGGCTCTGATGAGCCATGCTTGATATTGGCTTCTCTCTGCGTGGAGCTCTGACGAGCTGTGGAGTCCACATTGAAAATGGCTGCCTCCATGGTGTGGGGATTCCTCTGGCTTCTTCTGAGGCTCTATTGGGGGAGGCGAACCATGGCCCGAACCTGCCCTCCCTCCTGTATATCTCATTATCAGCCAAATACAGGGAGAGACTGTAGAAGCTCCTCCCCATGTATATGTGTCTCTGGCTCACAGCTGACAGCCAGGGAGCAGTTTGTGCGTAGGTCCACTGGGTCTCATGGATGGGTCAGAGGTAGGGGAAAGAGACCCCAACACCATCTCCATGGAAGCCTGGTGACTTTAGTTTAATGTATCACTTGTATCATTTGTTTTCCTGTTGTTCATTGATTTGCTCGAGCAGGCACCAGTCACATCTCCATATGTTTCTGTTGCATGCTACTGTAGCTCAACGGCATCTGTTCACTTCAGGAGCACGAAGAGTCTCAAAACACTCTTTCAGGTCATGGGAATGAGGTGTATAATTGTTACTGTTTGGGGCATATCAAATACGACATGGGTAGCTTGCCAGACTCTGCTATGCAGGTGGGATACTCTTGGTAGTAGGCAGGCTCTCAGTTGTGCATTAACAAATGCACAACAGGGAGACATCAGCTTTACTCTTGGGTGGAGCTCTGATGAGCTGTGGAGCCTGGATGTTGAAAATGGCAGCTCTCATGGTGTGAAGGTTCCTCTGGCTTGTTGCAAGGCTCTATTGGGATGGCAAACCAGGACTAGAACCCACCTTCCCACCCGGATGCCTCATGATTAGTCAAGCACAGGGAGAGCCAGTAGCAATTCTGCCCCGAGTATCTGTGTCTCTGGTTCAGCATACCTGGGCTAGAAATAGGCTTTGCTGTAGGGTGGGACTCTGATGGACAGGGCTTAAGATCGGCTTTTCTCTTAGTGGACCTCTGACTAGCTGTGTAGTCGGGATGTTGAAAATTGCTACTATATACATATATATAATATGTTATATATAATATATATTTAATATATGTATTATATAATACATGTGTACATATATACACATATATATACATATATACATATATATATGGAGAGAGAGAGGGAAAGCACGTAAGGTAATGGGGTTGAGTTTAATAAATAAGACTTGCATTTTCTTGGAATAAGACCAAAACTATTGCCTTATGCAGGTGTTTGAAAATTACTTCTGATAATCAGTTTTACTTTTGCTGATGTCTGACTAAAGCAGAGATAGCTGGCAGTCTGCAGCAGTAGAGGGTTATTGACTTGAGACTTGAAAGAACAGGGCTTCAGTTTCAGGGTTCCCTGTCACTGCTTTGAAATCTTACCTTCTTTGATCTTCTGCTTCTTCCCCTATGATAAGGTTGGAAAATTCTCTAACATGTAACATTTTTTGTGATGATCAAATATAGTGTTTCTGAAGTTCCTGGCAATACATAACTACCTATTTTGGGGATGTGACTGCTATTAAAAGAGCCCCCAAGGAACTTAATTTTGTTCTATATAAATTTCTTACCCACCTAGAACATTATTTCTTTCCCAGTAATATCAGTATTAACAAATTGATGCAAATAACAAATTTTATGGAAGAAATAAAAGATTTTTAGATTTTGTTCAAGCTACTTTAAATTTTAACTAAAGGAATAATGAGTTGTAAACTGGTGCTTTAAAAACTGTTCCTTCTAATTTTAGAGCTAGAATATAAATAAAACTAATCCATATAACTCAATATGAAAACTATATATGAAGCTCTATCTTAAGTATGAATCATAGTTAATAGTTGAGAAATTCATGCTATCCTAAACAACTGGGATTTTACTTATATTCATGCTCTTTTATACCATGACTTTGCATCTTCGTTGAATTCAATTTAAAATAAACATCCCAAAAGTATAAAAGAATGAAACCATCTGACAAACTCATGTATATGGAATATTAGATTTTTTAGGAGACATGCTGTTTAACCATTGTTGAAATAGGAATTCATTTTAAAGACTGATATCCAAATATAAAAAATTTTACACTGTAATGTTATTTACATTAACTGCAGAGAATAAGGAAAATGTTACTAATTGTGTTGTCTTAAGATTCATATGGTATATATGACCTATAAAAATGAAAGCTGCTATGAATTAAATAAACTTTTATGACATAATCACATTATAAATGGACCTATTTATGATACTTTTATTTTGTATAAAAACTTTAATTTTCAGCAATATTTTTTGGATCAAATGCTTTTCTACATAGAAAAAGATCAGTTGATTTACTATCTCATTCTCTCTTCCTTCCATTTTTTTATTTCTTCAAATCTATTGAGAGTCTATTGTTTCAACTCTTGTAAGAGTAAAGAGCTCAGATTTTCATGATAGATAAACTACCTGGCAAACATACCTAATATGCTATGCCAGTTTTTTCTTTTCTTTTTTTTTTTTTTTTTTGCTTTTTTTGGGTCACACCCGGCATTGCACAGGGTTTTCTCCTGGCTCGGCACTCAGGAATCACTCCTGGCAGTGCTAGGGGGACCATATGGGATGCCGGGGATCAAACCGGGCTAGCACAGGTCGGCCGCATGCAAGGCAAACGTCCTACCCGCTGGACTATCACTCCAGCCCTTATGCCAGTTCTTATAATATATGAAATATGTTAAGTTATAGTTGTATCAGTAAATATTTTAATTACTTCGTTAGCTTAAACACATTCCTAATTGCACCCCTTATATAAGGTAATACTACTTTCATTTTGTCTTGTTTTGGTTTGATTTGGGGACCAGACCTACCAGTGCTCAAGTTAACTCCTAGCTTTGGACTCAGAATCACTCTTGGCAGAGCTTTGTGGACCATATGTTGTGCAGGGAATCAAATCAGTGTAGGTTGTGTGCAAGGCAAGTACTTTATTCTCTAGCCTGTCTCTCTGGTTGAACTTTCTACAAATTAAGGTGCAAATATTTCAGATAATTATTCTCTATTTTAAGTTGCTAATAAATAGCAGAATTTGGATTTGAATCAAGGTGAAATGATTCTATCCTACTACTAGACATTGTATGACATAAAGACAAGATTATATAGAACAAATTCTTAATTCTACAGCAACACAAGTAGTACAATTATTCTTTTAAATATATCTCTTATACCATATTACTAAAATCACTAGTCATTGCATAAAACGTCAACAAAAACTTGATGTTTTATGGGCAAAAACACTTCATTGTCAAGTTTAGCACATTGAGGTATTTCACCAATATTTAATTTTATGTAATGTGAAATGTTTTATGTTCCCTCTTTCTACACCAAATTCAGGAGAGCAGGCAGAAAGAGACTTAGAAAAGGTGATGAAAGTCTTTGAGAAGAGAAATGGTCACTTCAAGTGAACTGGGGGGGAGAATGAATGGCAGTGTGTATATTTGGGGAAAGCAGAGAAAGCAGAAGGAATAACATATGCAAAACTTTTTCACAAGCAAAATCTATGTATGTACTGACTAGCTATACTATGTTCAACAACAGATTTTTAGCTAGCTATAGTATGTTCAACAACTGAAAGTAGCTGATGTTTATTGAGTGAGGGGGCAGCGAGTTTTTGCACAGGATTGGTGCAATTAAAGGTTTAAAACAAGGTTCTCACAGTATATGGAAACAATCTCATGAAACAGTCTTGCAAATTTCAATATATCACTGGATTGTAGTAATGTGACCATTTGTCATGGGTTACTCCAATGCAAATTAGTCATATAATTATTAAAATCATCAAAAAATACATCACAAAGAGACTGAGAAAATGTATATTTTTTTAAAAAAAGAATTTTAATGTTTGACCTTAAAGATAAGTTATACTTTTGACCCCAGGCGTAAGAAACCCAAATTTGTGGACCTTTACATGATGACACAGTTTTGTCAATTATGTGCTACAGAAGCAGGTGTTTTTTGAAAATAATAATACAGCTAATTGTACCATCAAAGTGACATTTTAACAGAGAAAAAAAATAAACCACTTCCAAAAGGAAAATAGTTCCTCTACAACATTTGATAACAGTTATTTGAAAATGTTTTCCTTGCTAAATGCTGGTAAGGGCAGTCACCTTTAAAGCTCTGAACCCAACTCTTTAAAAATGTCAGAACAGAAATTTCCACCTTGTTTTAAACCATTTGAAAACTTTTTGTAAAATAATACTTTTTGTACAATAATCAAGGATCTCAAGAATAGAGAAATGCCTAGTGAAATGTAAACAAAAAAATCCTTGAAATATTGACAAATAATTTTGACAGTTCATAATCTATGACATACTTCTCCTTTAAATATTTTTTAAAGATATCACTTACTCTTCTGATAGTTGCTGCACTCAAGCAGAGAAATGACTTGCAAATCATCAACTTATGAGTTAGTGTTAAACAAATCTTTAAAGAATATTGAATTATCTTTCCTCAAGAAATATTTTAATCACACACATAAAAATAAAGATGCTGGGAATTATATATGAGAGGCAAATGTCTAACACTTGGTACACCCACCGCTAAAAATACTAGTTTTAATTTGAGGATTGTAGTGTGTACAAAGTTAGTTCAGTACCAGGTGAACTCAGGGACCTCTGGGCCATTTCTAATGGTCCTTGCACAACTAGACTTGGTGGATCAGTGTTAAAGCCTGAGTATGCAGTCCAGGGCCTACAGGGTGCCCAGGGCATACTCGAGATCATGTTATTTCAGGGATAAATTCCAGTCAGATGCGTGCAAGACAAGCTCCAAATCTCTTAATAGTTTCTTAGTCTGATACTCTCAGAGGCCATAAGTAACAATTTAGAAAGTGACTGGAGAGTCAGCCTGCTTGGCCAACTTATTTTGAAAGCTTTAAAGTCCCTCTCAACACAAAAAAAGAAAACTACAGATCAATCTTCCTGATAAACAAGACGCAAAGATCTTCAATAAAATACTAGCAAACAGAATCCAAAGACTCATCAAAAGATTATACATCATGGCCAAGTAGGATTCATCCTGGGAATACAAGATGGCAACATTTGCAAGTCAATTAACATAATACATCATATCAATAAAAACCATATGATCATACCGATAGATGCAGAGAAAGCATTTGACAAGATCCAACACCTGTTCATGACAGAAACCTCCAAAACTGGGAATTGAAGGAACCTTCCTCAATATAGTCAAAGTCATCTACCAAAAGCCCACAACGAGTATGGTTTTTAATGGAGAAAAACTGAAAACCTCCCCCCTAAAATTGGTGACAAGGTTTCCCACTCTCATCACTTCTGTTCAATATAATACTGGAAGTTCTTACCATAGCAATTAGAGAAGAAAAGGATATTAAGGGCATCCAGATAGGCAAGGGAAGAAGTCAAGCTATTACTATTTGCAGATGACATGATATTACACCTAGAGAACTCTACGTGCTATATACCTAAAAGCTCCTAGAAACTATAGATACCTACAGTAGAGTGGCAGGGTACAAAATCAATAACCAAAAGACAATGGCTTTCAAATTACAAAAGAGAAGAAAGGGATATTAAGAAACAGATCCCACTCACAATTGTAACACAGAAAATCAAATACTTAGGAATCAACTTAATGAAGAGTATAAAGAATCTGTACAAAGAAAACTATAAAACCCTGCTTCAAGAAATAAAAGGACACAAGGAAGTGGAAACACTTTTCCTTCTCATGGATAGGGAGAATTAATGTTGTCAAAATGGTAATACACCCTAGAGTTTTTTATAGATTCAATGAAGTCCCTATAAGAGTACCCATCACATTCTTCAAAGAAATTGACCAAACACTCCTGACATTTGATGGAATAATAAACCCCCATGGATAGTTAAAGCAATCCTTGGGAAAAAGAGGGGGAGGCATCACCTTTCCAAACTTCAAACTGTTCTACAAGGCAGTAGTAATTAAAGCAGCATGGTATTGGAATAAAAACAGACCTGTGGACTTATGGAATACAGTTGAGTATCCTGACACTCACCCTCACATACACGATCATTTAATCTTTGATAAACGAGCAAAAAGTAAGAAATGGAGCAAGGAAAGTCTCTTCAACAAGTGGTGCAGGGAAAACTGGGCAGCTACATGTAAAAGAATGAATTTGAACCTCTAACATCATGCACTACAATCAGATCAAAATGGATTAAAGATATCATATCAACTTGAATCCATAAAGTAGGTCAAAAGATGAAACACCACTGACAAGCAACTAGAAGCAAGGATAAACACATGGGAGTACATGAAATTAAATGCTCCTTCACCTCAAAAGAAACAGCAACCAAGATACAAAGAGAATCCACAGACTGAGAAATAAAGTTCACCCAATACCCATCTGATAAGGGATTAACATCCAGGATATATCAGGCACTGGTAGAACATTGCAAGAAGAAAACAGCTAACCCCATCAAAAAAAGGGGAGAAGAAATGAACAGAAATTTTGACAGCGAGGAAACTCGAATGGCCAAAAAACATATAAAAATGCTCTTCATCATTAATCATCAGAGAGATGCAAATCAAAACAACAATGAGATATCATTCACACCACAGAGACTGGCACATATCCAAAAGAGCAAGATCAACAAGTGCTTGCGTGGATACAGGGAGAAAGGGACTCATAACCATTGTTGGTAAGAATGTTGACTGGTACAGCCTTTTTCAAAAACAATATGGATATTCTTCCAAATACTAGAAATTGGGCTCCCATTTGACCCTGCCATAGCACTCCTTTGAATATACCCTGGGAAGTGAATAACACACAGCTGAAACACTATCTGCAATTTTATTTTGATAGCAGCACTATTCGCAATGACCAGAATCAGAAACAGAGTGCCCGAGCACTGATGATTGGACAAAGAAACTTTGGTAAATATACACAATGGAATACTATGCAGCTGTTAGGAAAAATGAAGTTATGAAATTTGCCTATAAATAGATGGACATGGAGAGGATCATGTTGAGTAAATTTAGCCAGAGGGAAAAGAACAGATATAGAATGACTAAATTTATTTAGGCTAAAAAAATAGAGTGATACCAATATCCAAGACCAGACAAAACATGGATCAGTAGGTGTCGGGGATGCCACTGGGGTCCCCTACAGTGTCAGGACAGAAGTTCTCTTCTATCTCCGAGGATGCCGAGGGAACAGATGAAAACTCATGAGCCCGGCACAGTTCCAAAAAAGGCTTTTAATAGTACAAAAGCTCTACCACCACAATCCAATATAATGAAAGAACTCTAGCTCTGGTCCAAACTTCACTGTCTTCCCATTCATCATTGATTTGCTTGAGTGGGCCCCAGTAACATCTCCATATGTCCTGTCTCATGCTAGTAGAGCCCAAGGGCATCTGCTTGCTCCAGGAACATAAAGAGCCTCAATCTATTCCGGAATGAGGTCTATAATTGTTACTGGTATTTGGCAAATCAAATACAACACGGGTAGCTTGCCAGGCTCTGCCGTGCAGGTAGCATACTCTTGTAGTCATCTCTAAGTCCAGCATTTATTGATGAACTGCTCTGCCACAAGCCACCACGCGAGGCGGGCTGTGATAGGCTGGTCTGCTGGGTGGAGTTCTGAAGAGAGAGAAGTCCAGATGTGGAAAATGGAGGCCCTCATGGAGTGGGGGGTCGTCTGGCTTGTTGCAAGGCTCTGCTGGGGTGGCGGGTCAGGGCTAGAACCCCGCCATCCCTCCTGGGCGCCTTGTGAGTAGCTAGGCACAGGGAGAGCAAGTAGCAGCTCTGCCCCATGTCTGTGAGTCCAGGAGTTCTTGGCTGTAGTATCCTATGCCGATTGGTTGTCCGCACTAAGTTTGGCATCAATATGGAATCAGTATAGTGGTCCAAACTTAGACCATACAAAAGACCCTGAGTCTCCCACCAAAGAGAGAGTATCTCACCCAATAATAGTCCTAGCTATAAGAAGGAGCAAAAAGGCCAAAGAGCAAAAAGCCAAAGCCGCAGGAGCCAAAAAGCCACGGGAGCCAAAAGCTGAAAGCAAAAGGCCGAAGGGGCCTCAAGTCAGTCCCCTTATATACACCAAAGTAATTTGTAACAGGGAGGGTCATGTCAACAAAGAACCCTAAACAGAGTGTAGAAGAGCAGTGCCACACCCTATTGCAGGTATAAACAAAAATTATGCCAAGGACTAATCCCGAATTATCTCTTATGTAAAACACTGGAGAGAGAGAGAGAAGAGAAGAGAGAGAGAAGGCTGATATAAAGTAATACATCTTAATTTCATGAGCTTCATGTAATCTAGATGGTACCCACAAGGTCCTTATTATTATCTGCACCAGGGTGACTCTGAGTATCTTGTTCTCGTGTACTGAAAGGGTCACAAGCGCCTGCTTAGAGCAAACTAGTATGATCTTTCCTATACTCTTCCTATAGTCTCAACATAGCCAGGGTGGTAGTCTCCTGGTAAATTCTAACTGTCCCACGCTGGGTGCAGTGGGTATAAAGAGGAGCTGTGCCCAATCTAGAAAACATAGAAGTCTTAGTAGATGTATAACTCAGAAGTTATTCAGTCAAGGTGACTTCTGTAACTGCCACACCCTCTAGCAGTGTTTACATAGAAGAGAGGTCTCATTAGAATGAATCTTGGCTTAAATAGATTAAGCTGGGAGTGGGCAAAACAACAAAGTTCCCAGATTAGCTAGATCTGTCATCCAACAAGTAGGTCTTGTCAGTTGGTAGAATCTACTGTGAATGTGTGGGAGTCAGATGATAGGCAATACAGAGAAAGAAACAGTGTACTAATTATGACTGCAAACGATAATACCAGTGTACAACTGCACATTGAAAATAGGCCAAAGGATATACATGATAATCTCTAACTATGTATTGCAAGCCACATATGTGAAAGAAGGAAGACAGAGAGAAAGAGAGAGAAGTGAAAATTGCCTGCCATAGATGCAGGCTGGGGGAATGAAAATCATGGACATTGGTTGAAGCAAATGGGCACTGGTGGAGGGATAGGTTCTGGAAACCCAAATATGAACACTTTGGTAAGTTTATATTTCATGGTGGTATAATAAAAAATTTGATAAAAAAAAAGTCCCTCTAAGGGACTAGAGAGATAGTGCAGTGAATAGGTAGCTTGTCTTGCATATGGCTGACCCGATTCAATCCCTGGCACTACATATAGTATCTTGTGCCTGGCAAGCAGTGATCCTTTTGTACATACCCAGGAATAAACTCTGAGCATTGATAGGTGTGGCAGAAACCAGACCTCCTCCAAATAATAATAATAATAATAATAATAATAATAATAATAATAACATTATTAATAAAGTAACTTTCTCTGTTTTCTTCATCTCTCTGTTTCTTTCTCTCTATATGTATATATAGGCATATATATATATGTATATGCATATATCATTCTAATAACACCAAATATTTGCCAAGTGGCACAAATGCTGGCTGACTTTGACTGTGAATTTGGAAAGGTAGGTCTACAGCTGAATATCAACAAAACGATGTTCATGAAAAGCGAACTAGTTCCAGATGCTCCATTGACTCTCAATGAAACAAACATCTCTGAATGCAACAGTTTGTGTACCTAGGTCGAAAACTCAACATGATGAACGACCTAGCACCTGAGCTGTGCAGGAGGAAGAAACCAGTGAGGAACACCTTCAAGAGCATCGAAGAAATAACTAAAAGGACAAAGAACCTCCAGCTCCAGGCACATCTCTTCTACTCCACCATTCTCCCTGCATTAACATATTCCTCAGAGACCTGAGCCCTACGAAAGAAAGATGAGGATGCTATTCGGGTCTCCCAAATAGGAATCGAAAGAGCTATATTTGGAATATCACACCTCACTCAAGTCACTTGATCACTTGAATCCCGTTATTCATTGATTTTCTCGAGCAGGCACCAGCAACATTTCCATTGGACCCTATCACATGCCAATGTAGCTCAATGGCATCTGGTTGATTCAGTAAATGAAAAGAGCCAAACTGTTCCTTCAGGGTCTTGAAGAAGAAGTCTGACCATCTTGTAGGTCTTTTGACATCCCGTGGGATCCAGTCGGTAATGGCTGTAGTCCAGTGGTTCTCTCCCAAGTCGCATTACATGTCCAGTCCATCTGATTTTCGATGCCTTGGCAAACGAGACAGCATCCCTGATACTGGAATAGCGATGGAGGTTGGAACTCCAGATTCCTTCTCTCACTTGAGTGAGGTGTGATATTCCAAGCATAGCTCTTTTCGATTCCTCTCTGGGAGACTTGAATACCATTCTCATCCTGCTTTCATAGGGCCCAGGTTTCTGAGGCATATTTTAATGCAGGGAGAATCGTGGAGTCAAAGAGATGTGCCCGGAGCCAGAGGTTCTTTGTTTTTTGGCTATTTCTTCGATGTTTTTTGAAGGCATTCCATGTCACTCTCTTCCTCCTGCGCAGCTCAGGTTTTAAGTTGTTCATCATGCTGACTTCTTGACCTAGGTACACATAAATGCTGCATTTAGAGATGCCTGTTCCATTGAGAGTGAATGGGACCTCCGGAACTAGTTCATTTTTCATAAACATAGGTTTTTTTAGATTCAGCTGTAGACCTATCTTTCTACATTCTCGGTCGAAGTCAGCCAGCAATTGTGCAGCTTGGCTAATGTTTAGTGTTATGAGGACGATCTCATCAGTGAAACGGGGGT
Organism: Cryptotis parvus; assembly: GCA_021461705.1. NCBI lineage: Eukaryota > Metazoa > Chordata > Mammalia > Eulipotyphla > Soricidae > Cryptotis > Cryptotis parvus. Next base: position 85,635 of record JAJIBD010001231.1, read on the forward strand.
GGTGTAGTTGCTGACCATCTATCATCACTCCCATTCATTCCCATTCTAATTGCCTCATGATGTTCTCAAGGGTGGCGCTGAAGTGTTTTGATGAAATGGTATCACCCTGTCGAACCCCTCTTTTGACATCAATGATCACTTCCTTGTAGAATGGTGAGATCCTGGTGGTGAATCCATAATACAGTTCACAAAAGATCTTGATGTATTGGGTTTGAATGTCTTGTTTGGCTAGGACTTCAATGACTGCTTCAGTCTCCACAGAATCAAAGGCTTTCTTTATGCCAATGAACGTGAGACAGAGAGGCATCTTGTACTCCCTACAAACCTCAGTGAGCTTGGTTACCGTGTGGATATGGTTGATTGTGCTGAATCCTTTCCGGAAGCCAGCTTGCTTACATGGTTGTCCTTCATCTAGTGTTCTGCCAATCCTGTTCAGGATGACTCGAGTGAACAGCTTGTAGATGATGGACAACAGGCAGATGGGGCAATAGCTGCAATGTCATGAATGTCTCCCTTCTTGAACAGTAGAACTGTCCTTCTGGTTTTCCATTGGGAGGGCACCTTGCATTCAAACAGGTAGCATGTGAAGAGCCGAGCTAGTGTATTGATGAGTACTGATGGCAGATTCTTCAGGTGTTTGGATCTGACTTTGTCTGGGCCTGGTGCTGTACCCTTCTTTACCGATGAAATGGAATGTTGGATTTCAGAAGGGAGAACGTTGAGAAAGACATATCCATCCTGAGGAATTTGGTATGTGGGCAGTTGGACATGACTATCAAAGAGATCTGAATAGAAGTCATGGATAATCTTCTCCATTGCCATTCTGGAAGATGTGAAGATATGATAGATCCATCAAGGCATCGGAAGGCAGTCATCTTGGTATTATAGTTGGAGAAGGACAGGCTGCAGTGTCAATGCTTTTCCCAGCTTCTGCTGCATCTTCCAGTACTTCAGCTCTTCTGTCTTTGAGGTCTTCCTTTATCTCTTCTCTGCACTGCTTTGCAAGCTTGGACATTAGCATTTGGTCTTCTGAGGCTTGTGCCTTGCCACGTTGGCAAATGCACTCGAGAGTTTCTGAACACAGGTGTCCTTTTGTGTCTTTCTCTGTTGGCATTCTTCGCACAATCATGGAGGTGCTGAACCAGTGGGTTGTATTCTTCATTGATGTTGTCAATTATGGTATCTTCCCATGTTGCCGCAATGGTTCTAAAGAGTTCCCAGTTGGTGGTCGTTCTGGGAGTTCTCTTCTTAAACTTTGCAGCCTTTTCTCCCCATTGCATGAAGTAGAATTTTGCACGAAGGAGACGGTGGTCCGATCCTATTTGGAATTTGGGGACGACACAACATCAGTCAGACAAAATCGCTCGATTGAAGATGATGTGGTCAATTTCATTGTGGAACTGTCTGCCAGGAGGTTCCCATGTCCAACGTTTCACTTCAGCCTTCTGAAACTGTGAGTTCCCATGAATGATCTTGGTGGACGTGATGAACTCAGATAGTCTCTCACCCTGTTCGTTCTATTCTAGGCCATGGGTCCTGATATGGAGTTCTTCAGCCGATCTTCTCGGTTCTATCTTGGCATTAAAATCACCGACTATCATCTTATAGAAGGTGTGATCTTTTTATAGAACTCCTCCAGTTCCATGTAGAATTTCTCAATTTCATCTTCCTTGTATGTGGATGTTGGTGTGTAGAGAATGAAGATAGAAATTGCTGGCAGTGGGCCACATCTCTTCAAGTGTAATTGTCCTATCCGGTTTGTTAGGTATTTAAATGAATCAATGTTGATGGCCATGTTCATGTTGACAAGGACACCAACACCACTGATGTCTCTTTTATCACATGTTCCAAGAAACGGTCCTTTTCTGGTGCCAAATACAGCGTGATGCGACTGAAGCCTCCTCGTCTCAGTCAGCCAATGCTATCATACTTGATCTTTTGCGCTTGTACCATCAGATCCTCAATATATGCTTCTGATGCCAGCATATGTACATTGAAAGCACAGACAGTCATTTTAGTCCTTCTTCGTTTGGCAGCTTAGGTTGGCAGTGAAATTTTATCAGGCACTGCTTATTCACCGTAATTACTGATGCCGTATTAAGGGCTCTTTCAGGGTCAGGAAAATAAACATTTTTGTTACTGGTTTTTGCATATCGAACACGCATCGGACAGCTTGCCAGGCTCTGCCATGCAGGCGCTATACTCTCATTACGTTGTGGGGCTCTCTCAGAGGGGTTGGTAGAATATTCATGGTAATTTGCAGGTAAATCGCGTGGCCACTGTGCGGCCACGCACAACGGGAAAGCTGATATCTGCTCTGCCTGCTTGTACAAGCAAGCACCCTTATGTAAACATAGCTATCTCCCCTAGCTTATGTACATTACTTTAAGATGCAGATACACCCAGCAGAGCAGATACCAATTTTCCCGTTGAACCCCCTGCATTCCATGGATTACGAGAGTGATCTCCAACCTGAGTCCACCATCCCGATAGAGCCTCAGAAGAACCCAGAGGAACCCCCACACCGTGCTGGCAGCGATCTTCACCATCTACACTCTGTAGCTCGTGCGATCTCCACCCAAGAGTTTAAGCCAGTCTCCAACCTGGCTTGTCAGAAACCCACCCTACAAGGGCTCACCCTTCAGAGAACTGCCCTTCAGAGGAGAGTATTTCAAGTCCAGGAATGCTTGAGCCATGGACACAGATACACCTGGCAGAGCAGATACCTCACTCATGTGAGAGAAGGAATCTGGAGTTCCGACCTCCGTGGATGATCAAAAGTCAGGGACGCTGTTTCGCTTTACCAAAGCATCTAATTTCAGATGGGCTGGACATGCAATGTGACTTGGAGATGACTGGACTATAGCTGTTACCGACTGGATCCCACAGGATTTATACATATATATATATATATATGCATACATATATGTATATATATACATATATATGTATATATACATATATACACATGCATATATTATATATATATATGTATATGACTTGTCACTTGTATCACTTGTCTTCCCTTTCATCATCGATTTGCTCGAGTGGGCTCCAGTAACATCTCCATATGTCCTGTCTCATGCTAGTAGAGCCCAAGGGCATCTGCTGCTCCAGGAACATAAAGACCCTCCAACCATTCCATATATGTATATATTTATACATACTATATATGTATATATACATATGTATATGTATATATTCATACATATATATGTATATATTTATACATATTGCACGTATATATGTGTATCACTGTATCACTGTCTTCCCGTTCATCATCGATTTGCTCGAGAGGGCCCCAATAACATCTCCATATGTCCTGTCCCATGGTTGTAGAGCCCAAGGGCATCTGCTTGCTCCAGGAACATACAGAGCCTCAATCCATTCTGGAATGAGGTCTATAATTGTTACTGGTATTTGGCATATCAAATAAAACACGGGTAGCTTGCCAGGCTCTGAGTTGGTGGTATATATACAGAGTATATATGTGTATCTATATACATATGCATATATATTAGGAAATACTCAGCATTTCCTATTTGTTATAGGAAAAGTAAAGCACATATTAGGTATTCAATATACGTTGGCCATAAAGTTACTATTAGAAGAGTGACCTATGGCAGAAAATTTCAAAGCAATAATTGTCTGATATATTATCAATATATAATTTTTAAAATGTTTGCTTGTTTTCTCTCTGGGCCACAAACAACAATGCTCAGGGATTATTCCTGGCTCTCTGCTCAGAATCACTTTTTGTGTGAATGAGAGAGCACAGAGGTGCTGGGCATTAAGCCTGGTTGGTCTTGTACAAGCAAGCACCCTTATGCAAACCTAGCTATCTCCCTAGCTCATGTACATTGTTTTAGGAAAATTTAACTTTATGCCTGCTTTCTAATAGGCTGCTTGAGGGAAAAGAATTGCATGAGGGAAATGATCCTGTCATGAAGGAACCTACGTTCATGCTTTCCTAGCACAAAGTTCTTCATTTTTATTTATTTATTTCTTTTAGTGACATCAGATAGTTTTATGAAATAAACTTATTCAGAAAGATATGAAGGGAAAGAAAGGAAGTATTTGTCGAAGAAAAATAATGACTGGAAAAGATACAGGGAGACATGAAAGCAAGATGCTTGTTCAATGACAAACAGGGGCTTGGATAGCACCTCAGATCTTTATTTAATAAGTATCATTAAGTAGAACAGGGCTGAGGAAAAATTCTTGGGGGAGAAGGCAAGCTTTGTCTTTGTGTGTCGAACATGGTCACTCAAATGGAAGTCGGGCTCCCCTGCCATGTCCCTCACTATATCTGATCACAGGAAACTAACAGGGATACAGTATTGTGTAGTTTGAACTATGGACCTGATAAAGCTCCAACGATTGGTTGAAATTTTCTCTTTTTGGTGTGAAGTTTCAGTTATGTTTTGTTTTATTACCTTATAGGTCAATTGAGCTATAGGTTAATTGACTATTGCGCTGTAGTTTAATTGACTATTGAGCCAATAGTCAATCAAAATGATTGATTATTGGCTTATTGGGCTAAAGTGAAGACATGACAACATTATATGCTGATGATACACTATATTGGAATAAATTAGCATCAAAGGCCAGACTGTGAATGTTACACCCAACTCATTTCAGTGTGGGCAACTCTGACCTTTGACAGTCCAGTTCTGAACAAGACATAAATGCATTATTATTTATTGTGTTTCACTGTAAAGTGACTACATAATTTTATTTTTATTTATTTATTTTTTTGGTCACACCTGGCAATGCTCAGTGGTTACTCCTGGCTCTGAACTCAGGAATTGCTCCTGGAGGTGCTCAGGGGACCATATGGGATGCTGGGGATCAAACCCGGGTCAGCTGCATGCAAGGCAAACGCCCTACCTGCTGGACTATCGCTCTGGCCCCAACCACATGCTTTTGAAAAGCAAAAAGTCCTAAGAATTTCGATTTTGTCGATGACTGGATAAAAGAAGCTTTGGTACATCTACACAATGGAATACTATGCAGCTGTTAGGAAAAATGAAGTTATAAAATTTGCCTATAAATGGATGGACATGGAGAAGATTATGTTGAGTGAAATTAGCCAGAAGGAGAGAGACAGATACAGAATGACTGCATTTATTTGCATGGCATAAATATATATGTACATATTATGATACCAATATCCAAGGTCAAGTGAAACATATATCAGGAGGTCTTGTCAAAGGTGGAGATTATCACAAACGTGTGGGAGTCAGGAGTTTAGGTAAGACAGAAAATGGAACAGGGGGCTAACAATAGTCGAGGGTACTAATGCCAACCTAGAACTGAGCATTAAATAGAGGCAAAAAGGATACACATGACAACCTTTTAATGTATGTTCTGTAATCCATAGTCTGGAAGGGAAGGAAAAGAGAAAGAGAGAGAAAGGGAAAGAAATAAAGAACCTGCCATGGAGCAGGGCTGGGGAAGGGGGAGGGAACCGGGGATGTTGGTGGTGGGAGATGGGCACTGGTGGAGGGACGGGTGCTGAAACACTGTATGACCAAAACCCAAACATGAACTTTTTAATTGTATATCTTTTTTATTTGTATATCTCACGGTGGTATAATAAAATACTTAAAAAAAAAAAAAAAAAAAAAAGAATTTCGATTTTGAATGACTAATATACCAATTGCATTTATTTTAAATAGTCTTAAAATCACCGTTTGTTGTCAGGGATGCTGCTGGGGTCCCCAACAGTATCAGGACAGAAATTCTCTTCTACCTCCAAGGCTGCCGGGAACGGATGAAAACTAAGTTCCAAAAAGGCTTTTGATAGTATAAAAGCTCTTCCACAGCAATTCAATACAATGAAAGAACTCTGGCTCTGGTCAGAACTTAGACAATATAAAAGAGACCAAGTCTTCCACCAAAGAGAGAGGATCTCACCTGAGAGGAGTCCTACCCAGAAGAAGGAGCAGGATAAAAGCGGAAGGAGCATCAAGTCAGTCCCCTTATATACACCAAAGTAATCTTCTCTGTGGACAGGTGTGTCTTGTCAACAAGAACCCTGAGTGTAGAAGGGTCATGCCACACCCTATTATAGGTATAAACAAAGGATTAAGCCAAGGACTAAACCCTTCCTCTAAGATTATCTCTTATGTAAAACACTGGAGGGGTGGACTGATATTAAAGTAATATATCTTAATTTCATGGGCTTCATGTAATCTAGATGGTACCACAAGGTCCTTCTTATTTATTATCTACACCAGGAAGAGCCTGGCAAGCTACCCTTGTTCTATTTTATATGCCAAAAACTAGTAACAATTATGGACCTCAATTCCATGACCTGAAGAATGGTTTGAGGCTCTTCCTGTCCCTGGATTAAGCAGATGCCCTTGGGCTACACGTGCTTGTGACAGGACTTATGGAGATGTTACTGGTGCCCACTCAAGCAAATCTATGAACAATGGGAAGACAGTGATACAGTGAAACAGTGATACCAGGGTGATTCTGAGTATCTTGTTCTCCATATACTGAAAGGGTCACGCTCACCTGCATGAGGGCAAACTAGTATGATCCTTCCTATAATAATCTTCCTATAGTCCCAACGTAGCCAGGATGGTAGTCTCCTGGTAAATTCTAGCTGTCCCATGCTGGGTGCACTGGGTATAAAGAGGAGCTATGCCCAATCTAGAGAACATAGAAGTCTTAGTAGATGTATAAGTCAGAAGTTTTTCAGAGTCAAGGTGACTTCTGTAACTGCCACACCCTCTAGCATTGTTTACATAGAAGAGAGATCTCATTAGAATGAACCTTGGTTTAGGAACATGTAAGTAGATTAAGCTGTGAGTGGGTAAAACAGCAAAGCTCCCAGACTAGCTAAACCTGTCATCCAACAGTTTGTCATGTTCCTTCTTAAGATAGCATAATCATTGTTATTAAATATATTATACATTGTTTTTTGACAATATTATAATATGTTTCAATTTTAGTTGTCCAACTTTGATACTGAATATAATCTTATAAAGCAGGGTGCTTACAGACATGTCCAAGTTGCAAGTTATTTAAAAGCCCAGGTTTGACAATTAGAGAGATTTATATCCTTCTTTTTTATTCCCCACAAAATTCAGAGTGGGGAATTTCCAGTTGATAAGAAGATGTGACTTAGAGGTTTTGACATTCACTATCTTTGACAAAGAACTGTTGTTAGATTTGGTTCATGATTTAGGACTGGTATATATATGGAAGTGGGAGTATGCAATTTAAACTAAATTATAAGAATATAATCCAATAGTCATCTTTGCAGCATCAAAAGTACTTTAAAAAATGTCTCATAACTGATCATATTGAGGTGAAAAAATATTCTATTCTTACTTTATGAGGAGAAAATTTCTTTTAGTAGAACTGAGAGCGTGACATTTATCAAGGAATTATATAATCTATAAGGTATAAAAAAGAATAGCAGTATATCATGGATGTAATCGGCGTTACAAATGAATGTCATCTATATAAAAGCTATACAGTGTATGCTATTAAAATTTACACCTATGGCTTTACTTAGCATTTCATAATTTTAAAATACAAAAGTAAATTTATTTTTTCACTCTTTCATGAACCATTGGGATATAAAATGGTTAATGATTTTGGATTATATAAATAAGAAGCAATAAGTATACTAAGAATGTCTCTTAATATAATTCTAATATTTTACTTTTTAAGGCTTTATACAGTATTATTTAAATAATGAAGATAGCACTGAAACCAAACTTAAGCAGAAGTTCATGTAATGCAATCTTAGTGAAATTATTATGTGTAATTGAGAGATAATTATATACATAATTTCATACATTTGAAATCGATATATAATTAACAATTTGACTTATCTAATTATTAACAACCTGCGATGCCTTAATTTTTTGCTTTATATGCTGATTTTAATTATATAGATATTCACTTTAGAGTATTTTTAGAAAAAATACTAAATAAAATGTATTTTTATTAATTTACCAATTTGTTCATAGTCATGTCATTTATAAGTAATATTCATTTATGCTAAATACTTTATAGCCTTTTTCTTATATTTTAGGATCACATGATATACATAGTTAAAAAATTGGGCTGGAGCAATAGTCCAGAGTGGAGGGCATTGACCTTGCACTTGTCCTGCCTGGGTTCAATCCCCGGCATCCCATATGGTCAGAGCACCAAAAGGAATGATTCCTGAGTGCAGAGCCAGGAGTAGTCCCTGAGCATTGCTGGGTGTGACCCAAAAAGCAAAAAAAAAAAATTGTTCATGGGGGGCCAGAGCAACAGTCCAGCGGGTAGGGCGGTTGCCTTGCTTTGCATGTGCCAACCTGGATTCCATTCCCGCCATTCCATATGGTCACCCGAACACCACTAGGAGTAATTCCTATGTGCAGAGCCAGGAGTAACCCTTGAGCACTGCTGTGTGTGACCCAAAAAGCAAAAAAAAAATTGTTCATGATAGGGTTTTTCTTCCAAGACCTGTCTCTTCACCAGTACACAGTTCCCACACCAATGCCTCCTGCCAAACCTACCCTCTATGGAAAGCACTTTTTAGAGTCTTTTCCTTATATTACCAAATGGAAAGCTATGATATATGATAACAATTTTAAAATAATTTAAAATTTCAATTAATCTTATTATAAGTATGTATTCATACGGATTAAATTAATAATTGTGTGTTTCACAGCTTTTCTATCCACATATATTTAAGCAAAGTGTTATGCTACTACATACAAAAGACATTGCATTTCCAGTCTCTTGCTACAGACACAGTGGGGAATAATAGTATAGTAAACACTGGCAACATTAGGTAGAAGGTCACTGTCAATAAATAAGTGCATTAAGGCAGAGAAATGGAGGCACATTCTTTTAATAATAGCACATACTCCCAAGCTCCCCACCCCACTGTGTACTGGTGTTTCATTCTTCACATGAAAGTAAAGAAACAAGAGACCCACTTCCTAGGAACATTCAATTACAGCACTCTGAGAATGAAAGACTAAAATCAAGAAAATATAATGTAAAATTTAGGTCAATGCAAAATAGCATTTTATCTACGAATCTTCCTTTAGCTATTGCTTTTTGAGCTCTTCACATCAAAGTATTTAAAAAAAACTAGGGTGAAATTTTTTGCTTTTCCATTAATGCTCCATTAGTAACTTTGAACCTGGCTACACCAGGGTCTCAGCTGTTTCAAAGTAATATTTAGGCATCCTTGCATCCAAAAGCAACTTATCGCAATTAAATTCTTAAGTCCTGGGTGACAGACTTGCCTACAATATCTTCTAGGTCTCTGCTTCCTCTTCAATGTAAATCTTTGTGACACTTAGAGTAACACCATTAAAGAAAGTAAGTCTTTCCCATTAACTATTTTTGCCTATCATGTGTGACTCTAAACGTATCCCCCCCAAATTAAAATAGGGTCTTCCATGTTTAACATGGGCACCTGCTTACAATCTGACTATCATCTGATCGCTTTGTGATATATCACGTTCAGTATGCAGGAAGACAAACCAAAGAAATTGCAAATGGCCTCCCTTGACAGATGTAGGAACTGTAAAGGATAGCTATTTATTTTTTATACCTTTCTGGAGTGCTTGTTTCATCATCTGCCTCAGATATTGCGAGGATTTAATATGAAGGTCTAGTGTGGTAGATCTTGACATTTTTTAAACTACTAAAAATTGTGCTTAATAAACCTCTGTGTTATCTCTTATTTCTGCATCCTTATCCGCACCCACTGTTCTTTCTCTAAGCAAATAAACATGTTGCCTGATATTTAAACAAAGGAGGATTCACACCTTATAGTTGTCTGATTCTACAACTACAGTCTTTTCTCTCCTCATAGGCAGAGCTGAGCTATTTGGAATGTAATTTCTACATTCCATTTCTATTTTTTCAGATCTGATTCACTCCCACAATAACAAAGTCTTGCCTAGTTTTATCACTGTGATTCCCGCAGCCCAAGTAAACATTTGGTCCACAATCCAAGTATACACTTGGTCCTCTACAAATTGGGACATTTTTCACTTCAAATTACTTCTTCTTCCATAATTTCTATGTCCACTCACCCTTCTAATTGATAGTTAAACAACCTATTTTTATACATTCTTTACTTTCCAGTTTTATGATCTCCTGCCTCAAAATACATTCTGTTCATATCTTGTTGTACTAAATTCAGTGAGATCTACCAGCTCATGTTTAATAAAATACTTTTTAAGGGCAAATCTAGGAATTGGAGAGGATTATGTTAAATGAAAAAAAAGAATGATAAAGACAAGTATCAAAGATTTCATTTCTCAGTGGATGTAAAGAAAGAAACAAAACACTGAATAGTCAAAACCAACAGGAAAAACACAGTAGGCTGAGACTGTGGTTAATAGATGGAGGACTGGGAGCAGAGAGAATGGGAGAAGAAATCTGAACGAGAGTGGGGGAAGGCAGTAGTCTGGAGGTGTTGCTTTAACATATTCATTGAGCGGTATGAAATTGTGTCCTGGAAATAAATATTATTACAATAAAAAAATAAATACAAATCCAGTGATTACTGTTTCTGAGCTCTCATCTGAAGTTCAATTTCAAGTTGACCATAAGATCGCTTACCTGCATATTTTGTCTCCATGACTTCTTAAGTTCTCATCCCACCTGCAATACTTACTGCTGGGATATGATTTTGTAGCAAAACCTCCCTAGCTTTGCAGACACTGTAGTTTCCAGGATCCCACCATTCTCTAGAGCATCTGCTAGATCCTTAGCCTCCCAACTGCAACTCAAGCATAACCATGTTATGAAAGTTATTCACCCTCTTTCAGGTGCGGATGAAGTTTTTCCTTCTTGATTTTACTCTACCATGCAAATATTTCCTTCTGTGCTTCACTTGTTTTCCCTTTGTTATCAGATCACAATGTCTTTAAAGGAAAGGTCTACTCATTTATTTAACTTTCAAACTTCCTACCCCTAAAGAGTTTTTCTCAATAAATAATGGATGAATTGATATTTCACAACATAATCACAATTATTTTTAATTTATTGGTTGCTAATTTATAGTGACATACTTGTCTGCATTCAGGGAGTACTCCTGACTCTGTGCTCAGAGACCATAATCACTCCTGGAATGCTCAGGGACATTATTTGTTGCAGAGGAAAGAATCAGTGTCACCTGCATAAGACCTTTGCTTGCTGTACACTCTCTCTTGTTCGATTTTCAGAACCCTTACACTTAGAAGACCATGGGATGAGAATATACAGGGTCACATCACTGGGCATTAACTCCATACTTTTACCCTCTAGTGCCCTTGTACAACTATTTAAAAGTCAAATCTAATATTTGAAGAGACTAGACTTAAGATAACTTGAGAAAAATTATTTGCTTACAGTTCTTGCATCCCATATAGACATTGTCTTATCTGCAGAGCCCGTGAGAAGAATGTTGGAGCAAGGGAAAAATTCAATGGTATTCACAGACTCTGTGTGTCCATACAGAGTGCATCTGCATTTTTCACTGTACAGAGAAAAGAATAAGAGTTAAATGTTTAGGTTTTAGCACCCACATATTCACAATGCTGCCTAACTTACTTAGAACGCTACTTTTAAAAAGTCTTTTATTAAACGACCGTGATATATACAATTACAAAGATGTTCATGTTCAGGTTTTGGTCATACAGTGTTCCAGCACCCATGCCCCCATCAGTGCCCATTTCCCACCACCAATAACCCCAATTCCTCCACCCTCCCCTAGCCTGCCTCTATGGCAGGTTCTTTATCTCCTCTCTCTCTCTCTCATCTCTCACACATTGCGGATTGCAATATATACATTTTGCCTATATTCAATGCTCAGTTCTAGGCTGGTATTATCATTTTTGATGATTATTAGCACACTGTTCCATTCTCTGACTAACCTCTCACTCCCACACACTTGCAGTAGATTTCACCTTTGACAAGACCTCCTGATTCATGTTTTGCCTGACCTTGGACATGTATGTATATATATATACATATATATATTTATGCAGTCATTCTATATCTGTCTTTTTCCTTCTAGCTAATTTCGTTCACTCACCATGATGCTTGTTTGAAACACAGAACTTTATTCAGTCAATCCCTTATGCAATGCATGCTACTCAGTGTAATTTGATTAAATAACTTTATTTATTGTTATAATACTTTATAATTTCAATTTATAATTATTAAGGCTCATTAAATAATAGCCAGAAAGGGAAATATTTTGTTAGCATTTGTGTATATAACCTGATAATCATTATTATATTTCTTCCTCAACAATAAACAACTAAAAATTACAAAATTACAAAAAATATATATACAAACTATTTCCTGAAAATGAATGAAAATGGTTATTGTTGAGCAAAGGAAAAAACCCTCTATGTGATTTCAACAACCTTCTATACCTTTTGCTTGAAAGCATGCCTGTGCTATCAATTGTTTACCTAGTAGAACCACTGATATAAGTCTATTGAGCCACAGTGAGAATAATCTGAACTGATAATGTGCTTGGAATTTGCAGTGTAAGGTACCAAAAGGAAAGGAGATACACTGGGAATGATAGTGGTTTGTGTCAGTATATGCTGTATTTGATAGTTCTCAGGGCCTAGATGGTACTTTTACAGAGTGATAGTCTATAAAATCTAGCAGAGATACACTAGTTGACTGAAAGATGAACAATCAGATAACAGCACTGCTGGAAAATATTGGGCTTGAATCCCAAGCAGAGTGCAGATGTCTATAACTCAGACATCCAGTAGGGAATTTAGAAAGTGCTTGCCCCACAGGGGAGTAAGAATCAGGTTAAATAATTAAGTTAAATCCAAAAATAGATTTATATAGCCAAAGTATAGATTAGTTAAAAAAAGTCAAAAATGATTTGAGGGCTGGAGCGATAGCCCAGCGGGTAGGGTGTTCGCCTTGCACGCAGCTGGCCTGTGCCGGCCCGGTTCGATTCCCGGGCATTCCATATGGTCCCCCAGCACCGCCAGGAGTAATTCCTGAGTGCAGAGCCAGGAGTAACCCCTGAGCGTCACCTGGTATGACCAAAAAGCAGAAAAAAATTGATTTGACTATCATTGAGTACATAAAGCAAAACTTACTGACATAATTAGAACTCCCACTTAATAAGCACCACCTACAATTTCTAACAATACCTAGCATATATAAAAGCAGTACTATGTATTGAGGAGGTAGGAAATACAGCCCACATGTGTTTCTGGAAATAACTGTATATTTATAAGCATGTTCTCTCATCAGAAGTGTCATCCCTAAATGCATGAGCCCAGTACATACAATGTTGAAGATGGATAAAGAAACTTGGCTACTTTAAAAGAGCCATTACATTAAAATAAATGTCTCTTGCTGACTAAAGTCATGCATTACACGTAACTGTAACTAGATGCATAATGAAATGCATTGAATGCATTATCCATAGCTCCTGGGAGATGTTTTTGTTTAATTGTAATGGAAATAAGTGAGAAAACAAACAAAGATATGGGCATATGAAAATTCACAAAAAATAGTAATAACAATGAATAAAAGAAAAAAGTGAAAGAAATAAAGCAAAATAGATAACTGCAAAAAAAGACTATCAGTGAACAGCAAAATATTAAAAAGATATTTCTAACCTCTCAGTTAATTGAATTCTATATAACGCTTGTATGAGATAACCTTACTATTTATTGAAATAGTAAATAGTAAATGATTTAGTAAATAGAATAAGCATTAATATGATCTTTGTTATTTTTAATGAATTAAAAAATCTATAAATACAACCTATAAATATTTATATATTAAAACAACCAATAAATAATTATTCTCTTGCATTAAAAATGTATACATATAATTTTAACTTAAATAAAAAAATACTCTACAAAATTTTTTAGTATATTTAATGCTAATATACGATTATTACAAATGTGAATATATGTTTACTTTTAATAAGAATATAGCACATAAATAACATGGATAAAACATGTGCCTTTACGTACTATTTTGCACTTTTGATAAAACATTTTATGGTTTCAGATTTAACTTTATCAGTTATAATTAAAGCTCATTTCACTTATGTGGGAGTATGTTTATTCATGGTGGTTGCTGCAGCGGGGAGGTGCAAAGAGGAAGCGATTCCTCAGTGATATAGTTCACATAGTTTCCCTAATGCAAAGGGAGAAAAGTAACTTCACACAGCTTAAGGGAAGAAAGAGTTGCTCAAGGTGGGAAGAAATCTGCTCACGAGTCACTGGCTTAAGGTACAGACCATTCCAGGCAGCCAGGCTGCAAGAGCCAGCTGGTGAGAGATTAATTAGCTGCCAGGAAGGAAGTCCCATTCAGGATTCTTTTGCAAGGTGAAAATGGACTAGAGTGATGGAGCATGACAGCACTGCAAGGGATGGAAATGATTTGTACATTTCCATCAAAAAACATAAACACTGAAGCCTGATGCAATTTCCTCTCTGTTGCCTTGTCTGCTCTTTTTCTATCATTTTGGTCTAGAGAAGTTAGTTCACAAGTAATAGCTCTTCCTTGACTCTCTTATTTTTTCTTTATATCTTTTTGTTTTTACTCATTATTCATATCCCCTTGGAATAATAATTTACTACTCTGATAACTGAAAGAAGGTGACTCTTTCTTTGAACTTTCAACTGGTTGTAAAACAAATTTATCTACCCTTCTGCTGCTGATACATGTTCATTTTTTTAAATGAGTAAGCAAATAAAAACCATTTCCACACATAAGCAAACCCAAAGGAAGTCATCTTTTAATAATGCAGGTTTCCTATGTGACGCATTACATTTGAGGGGTCAAAGTTCTGCAGTCACTGCTGATGTTGAATTATTAAAATTATTCATATTTGACATAAAAATGTTTAAAATTTTGTATTAGTGTGCATTTAAAGATTGAAACTTTAAAGTACGAAAGCAAATATCAAATACACAAACTCATCAGGACTTAATAACCTTTTTCCACATGTGACCCTTTATCTTCTGAGAAATACAGCATACAGTAGTTCTGTCAAAAAATCCTGAATTTGAGATCCCCGCGCTCTTCCCACCAGGTGCGTTCCACGGCGGGCAGCCCCTGAGCCACTCTCACTCCAGGAGAAAAGGCTCCAGCTTTGAGGAGGGGACCAAGCCCCAAGCAGCATCCTCGGACCTTCCAATGCATGACCCCCACCCCGACCCCTAACTCCGGAACCATCCACCGACACCCCAAAAATTCAAACCACTGTCTATCTACCCAAGATACCACTGAGCATTGGCCCCTCCCTCCACTCTTTGCTATACATCCCTAGCTTCAAAGCAATTCAGGCACCTACTAACTCTATTGACTAGTTACCCAGAACACACATTTTCAACCTACGATAGACATTATGGTAAAGCAGCGCAGAAGTCCTTCAAGCTCTACACCTGATTTTACTAACACAGATGAGTCCAGCAATAACGATGAGCTATATAACCTCTCTGAAAAGGAATTTCGGAAGCAACTGTTAAAGATGTACAAGGAAATAAAAGAAACAATGGAATACAAAGTCAATAAAATACAGGAGGAAATGAGAGCAGAATTGAGTACATTTCAGAACAAAGTACAAGCAGAATTGACATATATTAAAAAAGAGGTAAGTGAACTGAAAAACACAGGAGAAGGCCTCCAAAGCAGAGTAACAGCTACTGAAGAAAGAATTAGTGATCTCAAAGACGAGGTTCAGAGATTCTGTAGACAACACCAGAAGATGGAAAAGAGACTCACAATCAATGAACAGACTACCAGAGAAAATTGGGATGAAGCCAAAAGGAACAACATATGCATCATTGGAGTCCCAGAAGGGCAAGAAGAAAACCTTGATGAAGAAGAAACTGTCAAAGCCATCATCGCTGACAAGTTCCCGAACTGAAGAAAGCATGCACCCAGATACAGAAGGTCCGAAGGATACCAGCTAAAAAGAAACCCCAATAAGAAGACTCCAAGACACATCCTTATTGAAATGACAAAAACGATAGACAGAGAGAGAATACTGAAAGCAGCAAGATCAAAGAAGGAAATCACATACAAAGGAGCATCCCTGAGATTTACAGCAGACTTCTCAGATGAAACACTCCAAGCGTGAAAACAATGGTGGGATATTGTGAAAAGACTCAATGAAATTCAGGCCTCACCAAGAATTCTTTACCCAGCTAGATTTACTTTCATATGCGAAGGAAAGATACACAACTTCATGGATAAACAACAACTCAGGAAATTCATAGACTCAAAACCAACTCTAAAAGATGGATTGAAGGGTCTATTGTAAAATAAGACAACCCAAAACCACAACAAGTTTAAACAGAAAGATGGCACAAATCCAATGACAATAATCTCTCTCAACGGTCAACGGTCTAAATGCACCAAATAAGAGACACAGGGTGGCAAAATTGATTAAAAACCTGAATCCAACATTTTGCTGCCTAGAAGAAACACAACTGAATAACCAGACCAAACACAGACTCAAAGTCAAAAGCTGGAAGACCATTCTCCATGCAAACAACCCCTCCAAAAAAGGCAGTGTGGCCATACTCGTATCTGACAATATAGATTTCAGGCTGAAAAAGGTCAAAAGGGACAATGAAGGCCATTTCTTAATAATTAAGGGGTATGTATACCAGGAAGAAATTACACTAATAAACATATATGCGCCGAAGGAGGGGCCAGCAAAATACTTAAAACGACTATTAATAGACCTTAAAGAAGACACTAACAGTAGCACAATAATACTCGGAGACTTCAACACTGCCTTATCGACTATGGATAGATTGACGAGGCTGAAACTCACCAGGAAAATACTGGACCTGAAGGAAGAAATGGAAGAAAGAGAGCTGGTTGATATATACAGGGCTTTTCATCACAAAAAAAGGTGAATACACATTTTTTTCCAGTGCACATGGAACATACTCCAAGATAGACCGAATACTGAGCCACAAAGCATGCCTCAACAAAATAAAAAAGATTGAAATTGTGTCGACTATCTTTTCAGATCACAATGCACTGAAAATAGTAGTGAACCATACACAGAAGTAGGGAGGTAAACCAAACACCTGGAAACTAAACATCTCACTGCTAAACAACAAATGGGTCATAGAAGAAATCAAACAGGAAATCCAAAGATTCCTAGAAACAAATGACAATGTAGATACCAACTATCAGAACTTGTGGAAAACAGCAAGAGCTGTGTTAAGAGGAAAGTTCATAGCTCTGCAAGCATTCATCAGGAAAGAAGAAAGGGCCCATATAAATAACCTGACCTCACAGCTGAAAATATTAGAAAAAGACCAACAAGGGAAGACCAACCAAGGCAGAAGGAAGGAAATAGCGAAACTTAGGGAGGAACTCAACGAGCTGGAAACCAAAAAAAAAAATCCGAAAGACTAATGAAACCAAGAGCTGTTTTTTTTGAAAAATTAAACAAGATAGACAAGCCACTGGAAAGACTTGTAAGGACAGGGAAAGAGAGAACGCAAATAAACAGAATCAGAAATGAAAATGGTGACATCACAACAGAAAAAACAGAAATCCAAAAGATCATCAGAGGTTACTTTGGAACCTGTATGCCACAAAACATGACCTAGAAGAAATGGATAAATTCCTGAAGTCCTATAACCTCCCACGATTGAAAAAAAGAAGACCTAAATGAGCCTATCATCATCGAGGAAATTGAAACAGTAAAGCCCAAACACAAAAGCCCAGGTCCAGATGGGTTCACTGGCGATTCTACCAAACCTTAAGGAGGACCTACTGCCAGTCCTGTTCAAGCTCTTCCAGGAAACAGAAGAAACAGAAACACTCCCAAACAGCTTTTAAAAGGCACATATCACCCTGATACCCAAAGCAGGGAGAGACAATACAAAGAAGGAAATTTACAGACCAATCTCCTTGATGAACACAGATGCAAAATCTTCAACAAAATACGAGCAAACATAATCCAAAGAATCATCAAAAAGATCATAAATCATGATCAAGTAGGATTCATTTCGGGAATGCAAGGATGGTTCAACATTCACAAATCAACATAATATATCATATCAATAAGAGAAAAAATAAAAACCATATGGCCCTATCGAAAGATGCAGAGAAAGCATTAGACAAGATCCAGCACCCATTCATGATTAAAACTCTCCAGAAAATGGGAATTGAAGGAAGCTTCCTCAAGATAGTCAAAGCCATCTACCCAAAACCCACAGCGAGTATCATTCTCAATGGGGGAAAATTTGAAAGCCTTCCCCTTAAGATCAGGAACACGACAAGGTTGCATCTCTCACCTCTTTTATTCAATTCAGTACTGGAAGTACTCGCCAATGCAATCAGAGAAGAAAAGGACATTAAAGGCACCCAGATAGGACAGGAAGAAATCAAACTATCATTATTTGCAGAGGACATGATATTATACCTAGAAAACCCTAAACTCTCGGCACAAAAACTCTTAGAAACAATAGATATGTATAGTAGAGTGGCAGGGTAAAAAATCAATACACAAAAGTCTGTGGCTTTCCTATACACAAACAACGAAAGAGAAGAAAGGGATATTAAGAAATCGATTCCATTCACAATTGTGCCACAGAAAATCAAATACCTAGGAATCAGCTTAACCAAGTGTGTAAAGGACCTATACAAAGAGAACTACAAGACACTGCTTCAAGAAATAAAAGAGGACACAAGGAAATGGAAACACATCCCCTGCTCATGGATTGGGAGAATTAACATTGTCAAGATGGTAATACTCCCTCGAGCCTTGTACAGATTCAATGCGGTTCCTATAAGGATTCCCATGACATTCTTTAAAGAAATTGACCAAACACTCCTGAAATTCGTATGGAATAATAAACCCCCATGGATAGCTAAAGCAATCCTTGGGAAGAAGAAGATGGGTGTCATCACCTTTCCCAACCTCAAACTGTACTACAAAGCAGCAGTAATTAAAACAGCGTGGTACTGGAATAAAAACAGACCTGTGGACCTATGGAATAGAGTTGAGTATCCTGACACACACCCTCAAAGGCATGATCAGTTAATCTTTGATAAAGGTGCAAAGAGTCCAAACTGGAGTAAGGAAAGCCTCTTCAACAAGTGGTGCTGGGAAAACTTGGACAGCTACATGTAAAAAAAAAGAATTTGGACCTGTGTCTAAAACCTTGCACAAAAATCAGATCAAAATGGATTAAAGATCTCAATATAAGACCTGATTCCAAAAAGTATGTTGAAGAAAATATCGGAAAAAACCCTCCACGACATTGAAGCTAAAGACATCTTCAAACGTGAAACACCATTAACAAAGCAACTAGAAGAAAATATAAACATATGGGACTACATGAAACTGAAGAGCTTCTGCACCTCAAAAGAAACAGTGACCAAGATAGAAAGACAGTCCACAGAATGGGAAAGAATATTCACCCAATACCCATCTGATAAGGGGTTAGTATCCAGGATATATCAGGCACTGGTACAGCTATATAAGAATAAACCAGCCAACCCCATTAGAAAATTGGGAGAAAAGCTGAACAGAAACTTTGACAAGGAAGAAATCCGAATGGCCAAAAGCCATATGAAAAAATGCTCATCGTACTAATCATCAGAGAGATTCAAATCAAAACAACAATGAGATTTCACCTCACACTACAGAGAATGGCCCATATCCAAAAGAGTAAAAGCAACAAGTGCTGGCGTGGATGCGGGGAAAAGGGAACTCTCATACATTGTTGGTGGGAATATCGACTTGTACAACCTTTCTGGAAAACAATATGGACATTCCTCCAAAGTCTAGAAATTGAGCTCCCCTTTGTCCCAGCCATACCACTCCTGGGAATATACCCTGGGAAGCCAAAAACACACAGCAGAAACACAATCCACACTTTTATTTTCATAGCAGCACTATTCATAATAGCCAGAACCTGGAAACAACCAGTATGCCCGAGAACTGATGACTGGATAAAGAAACTGTGGTACATCTACACAATGGAATACTATGCAGTTGTAAGGAAAACTGAAGTTATGAAATTTGCCTATAAATGGATGGACATGGAAAGAATCATGTTGAGTGAAATTAGTCAGAAGGAAAGAGAGAGACATAGAATGACTGCATTTATTTGCATGACATAAATATACCAGGTGATCTTACCAACGGTGGTAATTGCCACAAGCGCATGGGAGTCAGAGGTTAGGTAAGATAGAGAAGGGAAGATGTGTGAATAAATGTCAGCAGGTCTGATACCAACATAGAACTGAGCATTAAATACAGACAAAAATGCAAATGATGGCTTCTAAGTGTATGTAGTGCAACCCACAATGTGTAGGAGAAGGAGGGGAGAGAGAGAGGGAGAGAGAGAGGAGATAAAGAACCTGCCATTTAGGCAGGACATAGGAGAGGGGGAGGGAATTGGGGACATGGGTGGTGGGTGATGGGCACTGGTGGAGGGCGGAGTGCTGGAACACTGTGACCGAAACCTACAAACGTGAACAACGTTTGTATATCTCACGGTGGTATAATAAAATGTTAAAAAAAATCCTTAATTTATCATGCATTTGATTTTTATTTTTGGGGACACATCCAGCAGTGGTCAGGATTTACACCTTGTTCTCACTCAGTAATAATTCCTATCATTACTCAGGGGACAATAAGTGGGGCTGGAGATAAAAGTTGAGTTTGCTGCATACAAGTCATGTGCTCTGCCCATAGTACTACTTCTCTGGCCCTTCGTGCATTTCTTTATGAATTTATTTTTGTCATTATGGTTTAAGAACTCTTTTGCTGTTGCCAAAATTTTGGCAGCCCACCCAGGGTTTTAGAAAGAAGCTCTCATTAAAGTGCTTAATATCCATGAGTGGAGTCAGGTTATTTCCCAAAGTAGTTTAATATCATGTACTTAAAACCACTATTTACATTACCTTAATCATTACACAGCATACTGTCAGCTGAAGACCTTTGTCATCAGCCATTAATGAAATCTGCTCTGCAGGTAGAAAAATGTAGCAAATTACATAAATATTTTCTTTAAGAAATAACATCTTTAAGAACTATATCTTTAGGGTCCAGAGCAATTGTACAGTGGTTAAGGCACTTGCTTAAATGCGGTTGATCTGGGTTTGATCCCCAGCACCCCATATGGTTCTCTGAGACCCACCAGAAGTGATTACTGAGCCCTGAGAAATGTTTGGCATGGCACAAAAATGCACAAAAATATATCATTAAGATGCCAGAGCGATAGCACAGTCGGTAGGGCATTTGCCTTGTATGCGGCTGATCCGGGTGCCATCCCTGGCATCATATAAGGTCCCCTGGACACTGTCAGGAATAATTCCTGAGTGCAGAGCCAGGAGTAACCCCTGAGTATTGCTGGGTGTGACCCTAAAAGCAAATAGATAGATTAGATGATAGATGATAGATAAGTAGAGATAGATAGACAGACAGACAGACAGACAGACAGACAGACAGACAGACAGACAGACAGACAGACAGAAAGACAGACAGACAGACAGACAGACAGACAGACAGATAGATAGATAGATAGATAGATAGATAGATAGATAGATAGATAGATAGATAGATAGATAGATAGATAGATGGATGGACGGATGGACTGATGGACAATGGATGGATGGATGAATGGACGGGTAGACGGGTAGACGGGTAGACAGGTAGAGAGATAGAGAGATAGAGAGGTAGACAGGTAGACAGGTAGACAGATAGGCAGAGGCAGATAGATAGATAGATAGATAGACAGACAGACGGACGGACGGACGGACGGACGGACAGACAGACAGACAGACAGACAGACAGACAGACAGACAGATAGATAGATGATAGATAGATAGATAGATAGATAGATAGATAGATAGATAGATAGATAGATAGATAGATAGATAGATAGATAGATAGATAGATAGATAGATAGATAGATAGATAGATAGATAGATAGATAGATATCTTTAAGAAAAAATTTAAATTAATTAGTCAATAAAATTTGAAATATATTAGTGTTAAGAGAAAAAGCATTCATTATTTAGAATATTATTTTATGTTAACTCACAGGAATAGAGGGATCTACTTTTCTGGATTAGAAATAGAAACCATTTTAAATTTGAGTTAAGCAAATACTACCAAGTCTGACAATAGGTTGCATTGCAATCAATTTCTCTCTCCCTAGCTCCACTTTAATAACTTTACCTGGTCACTGGAACTTTCCATAAAGGGAGTACAGCAAGCAATCTAACACAGAGCTCTAATCTTTTTCTAATTTTTCTCAGGGAGGGTTCATAAACATTCCACTTCCTTGGTTTAGTGATAATTTAGTTACCTTTCAAATTTATACTAATTAGTTTTAAAATTCTCTTTTTTCTCTTTGTCTGCTTTTTTGGTCTTTGAATCTCAGGACTCACTCCTGCCTTAGAGTTCAGGTAACATTCCTGGAAGTGCTCAGTGGATCATTATGATGCTAGGAATCAATCTAGAGTCAGTTGTGTGCAAGATATCTGTAGCATCTCTGTAATCCTAAAATATTTCTTTAAAAACATTGTTTTATAAATGAAATTTATATTCTGATCAGATGACAAAGTTAATTTACATAAATTTTCTTTGTGCACTCAATTTTCCACTTTTTTATTTATTTTTAATTCAGCATATTTGATAACAGAACTCATAAGAGAAGTCAAAATGGCTGAAAGAATCTCAGTCCTTAAGATTGAAACACCCAACTCTTTTGCTTTTGCTTCCTAGGTCACACAAAGTGGTGTTCAAGGATTAATCTCAGCTCAGTGTCTGAGGGTCACTTTTGGTGGTACTCAGGGACTATATGATTCAGATATTAGACTTCAGGTCTTTTACAAGAAACACACTAACATGGACAGGTGCACTATCTCTCTACTCAATACCTCATTCCCTGACCTGGTGGTTTGAGAATGACCTGGAATAGTTTGAGGCTCTTTATGTTCTGGAGCAAGCAGGTACCCTTGGGCTCTACTAGCATGAGACAGGACATATGGAGATGTTACTGGTGCCCGCTTGAGCAACTCGATGATGAAAGGGAAGACAGTGATACCGTGATACCACAACTTTCTCTTTAACTTCAACATAGATTTGTTATTTGACATCCATGCCATCCAGAAAATTCAGTACCTACTAAATAGTATTATATTTCTTTTTTAACTTACCAGTTCCCTGAATATTATTAAAAAGAACAGAAAGCTGGAAGTAAAATATCATACTGCTGAGTTGACTGTAATAGCCGAGGTTCCTGAAAGTTAATAGACTAAATATATTGGTTACTTATGTTTTAGAATCTATGACTTATGATATGGAACGATGAAAGTAAATCCTTCATGTGCCTGGAACACAGACTTGAATGAAAAATAGGGAGAGGCCACACATTTCAGTCATGGGGTACTGCTTTAAAGAATTTTCAGTTAGATCCTTTTTAAAAAATTCATCTGAAAAATTTTTATGATCTACAACTATCAAGTAGTCATTTAATTCCTTGTCTTTTTCTATACTAAAGCTTTAACAGGGTTATTTATTTATATTGGAGTTTTAGAGCCCATACCCAGCTATGATCAAGGCTTCTTTCTGGATCTGTGCTCAGAGATCATTCCTTGTGGTGCTCCAGAGACTATATCGGGTTCTGGGAATCATACCCAGGTTGGTTTCTTGCAAATGCCCTACCGGCTGCACTATTGCTCCAGTCATTGATAGGGTAATTTTTAGAACATATCTTTTAAAACTCTTCTGTTCTCTATTTTTTAATAAATAGCTTTAAAGAGGCAGAGCCTGGCAAGTTACCCATGGTATATTCAATATGCCAAAATAGTAACAATAATGGACCTCATTCCCAATAAATGGAGAACTTACTGGTGTCTGCTCGAGAAAATCAACAAACAACAGGAAAACAAATGACAACAAGTGACAAGCTTTAAAGATGGTTGTGACCAAAGTTACTGTTAACTATAAATGTACCAATCTATGTTATGCTAACTAAATTCAAAATCACTTTTGAAATTTTCTCAAGTCTTTCTGTGCAATATTTTAATGTAATATACCATAAGTAACCAGCCTAATACATTTGAATCTATACCTCTTTTCCTTTTTATGCCATCCCTCTGGAAGTAATCATCAGAGACCAGATTCCGGAGTTGGGAAAATTCAAGAAAAAATAGAGAAAGGAAAGGGGGTGAGGACAGGATGAGAGGAAGAGAGAGAGAGAAAGAGTGAGAGACAGAGAAAAAGAGAGAGAGAAAGAGTGAGAGACAGAGAAAGAGAGAGAGGGAGAGAGAGTTCTTAGCTTATTCGAACTGATTGTGGAGTGTTGGGGAACCGCTGGAGTCCCAACAGTATCAGGACAGAAGTTCTCTTCTACTTCTCGAGGCCAATGACGGAACGGATAAAAACTTACAAGTCTGTCACAGTTCCAAAAAGGCTTTTAATAGTACAAAAGCTCTATCACTGCAATCTAATATAATGAAAGAACTCTAGCTCTGGTCAGAACTTAGACCATACAAGAGAGCCCAAGTCTCCCACCAAGAGAGAGAATCTCACTCGAGAGGAGTCCTACCAAAACGAAGGAGCAGGAAAAAAGGGGAAAAGGTGAAGGGGCCTCAAGTCAGTCCCCTTATATACACCAAAGTAATCCTATCTGTGACAGGGAGGATCATGTCAACAAAGAATCCTAAACAGAGTGTAGAAGGGTGGTGTCACACCCTATTATAGGTATTAATGAAGGATTATGCCAAGGACTGATCCCTTCTTCAGAGATTATCTCTTATGTAAAACACTGGGGAGAGAGAGGGGGGACTGATAAAAAGTAATACATCTTAATTTCATGGGCTTCATGTAATCTAGATGGTACCCACAAGGTCCTTCTTATTTGTTATCTGCACCAGGGTGATTCTGAGTATCTCGTTTTCCATATACTGAAAGGGTCACGCTCACCTGCTTGAGAGCAAACTAGTATAATCCTTCCTATAATCTTAAAGATAGTCTCAACATAGCCAGGGTGGTAGTCTCCTGGTAAATTCTAACTGTCCCACACTGGGTGTAGTGGGTATAAAGAGGAGCTGTGCCCAATCTAGATAACATAGAAGTGATGTTAGTAAATGTATAATAAGTCAGAAGTTATTCAGAGTCAAGGTGACTTCTGTAACTGCCACACCTTCTATCAGTGTTTACATAGAAGAGAAATCTCATTAGAATGAACCTTGGTTTAAGATCATGTAAGTAGATTAAGCTGTGAGTGTGTAAAACAACAAAACTCCCAGGCTAGCTAAGCCTGTCATCCAGCAGTGGAGAAAGAATTTTCATTTTGCTTTGTGAACATGATAGTAACTTTCACCCAAAGCCCTGTATCTTTAGACCACAAAGCAGAAAAATGGTGAATCACAGAGGCCCCGTCTCATCCTGTTACTTTCCCTCAGAGCTGAATTCTCTGGGGGAAAACTAGCTTGCTTAGTGATCTATTGTTGCAATCTCCATCTCTCCCACATCAGCAATGCTAAGACATACAACTTCCATAAAAACTCTGTTCTTTTTCTCACAGTCCATGACTGAACAGTAAAGTATTAGCTACTAAATAGGTTCAGACTAGGTAATCAATAAACATTTTTTATTAACAAACACCATTATTTCCCAGAATATGTTCTCAACTCAATGACATCCCATTTGGCTTCATCTTAAAATACTAAATACAGCGTTTAAAACTAAAATTGCTGATGTGGTTTCCATTTGCCTTAAATATAGAAAAGTATCATATGATTAACATAAATGATCTAGGAATTAATTCCTTCTGAAGGAGCTATAGGAACTCTAAGTAAATTTCATCTTCTCCCTTAAAAAATAGAATTCATTTAGCTTAAACTTGTGATTTTAATTTATAAATCTTACTCTTAGGATTTAAGACACTTAAGAAAATTCACGAGTAACTCCTGTGATAAACATCCTTGAAAACATCCATCTAAAGGAGCCATTTTCTATTGTATAATTTAGAAACATTAGGGGGTAGCATATTTGTTTGATTTTGGGGGCAAACCCAGGGGTGCTGAATGATTACTACTACTCCTATACTCCGGAATTATTTCTGGTGTAACTCTAGGTACTGTGTGCATTGCTCAGGATCAAACCTGGATCTGCTGTGTGAAAGGCAAGTATGTTACCTGTTGAATTATCTCTCTTGCCTCAAAAAGAACATTTTGGGCCCAGCAGATCCCGCGCTCTTCCCACCAGGTGCGTTCCCGCAGCCGGGCAGTCCCTGAGCCACTCTGCTCCAGGAGAAAAGGCTCCAGCTTTGAGGATGGGGAACAAACCCACCCAACGTCCTCGGACCTCCCACCTGACGCCATCCAGCACCAACGCCCAGCAGATCCCCGCGCACTTCCCACCAGGTACATTCCTGCGCTCTTCCCACCAGGGCAGCCCCCTGAGCCACTCTGCTCCAGGAGAAAAGGCTCCAGCTTTGAGGACGGGACCAAGCCCCACCCGCATTGTCCGACCTCCCACCTGACGCCATCCAGCCCCGACGACCAGCAGATCCCGGCGCTCTTCCCACCAGGTGCGTTCCCACGGCGGAGAGCCCTGGAGTCACTCCGCTCCAGGAGAAAGGGCTCCAGCTTTGAGGTGGGGACCAAGCCCCACCCAGCATCCTCGGACCTTCCACTGCATGACCCCCCACCCCGACACCGTGACTCCAGAACCGACCACCGACATCCCAAGATTCAAAATCCCTAGCTTCCGAGCTAAGTATTGTCTATCTACCTGAGATACCACTGAGCATTGGCCCCTACACTCTTTGCTATACGTCCCTAGCTTCAAAGCAATTCAGGCACCTACTAACTCTATTGACTAATCACCTAAAACACACATTTTCAACACACATTTTCATAAGATAGTCATTATGGTAAAGCAGCACAGATCCTTCAAGCTCTACGATTGAAGTCACTAATAGAGGTGAGTCCAGCAATAACGATGAGCTATATAACCTCTCTGAAAAAGAATTTCGGAAGCAACTGCTAAAGATGTACAAGGAAATAAAAGAAACAATGGAATAAAAAGGCAATAAAATATAGGATGACATGAGAGCAGAATTGAGTACATTTCAGACCAAAGTACAAGCAGAAATGACAGATATTAAAAATGAGGTAAGTGAACTGAAAAACACAGGAGAAGGCCTCCAAAGCAGAGTAACAGCTACTGAAGAAAGAATTAGTGATCTCAAAGACGAGGTTCAGAGATTCTGTAGACAACACCAGAAGATGGAAAATAGACTCACAATCAATGAACAGACTGCCAGAGAATATCGGGATGAAGCCAAAGGAACAACATACGCATCATTGGGGTCCCAAAAGGGCAAGAAAAAACCCTGATGAAGAAGAAACTGTCAAAGCCATCATCGCTGAGAAGTTCCCTGAACTGAAGAAAGCATGCACCCAGATACAGGAGGTTCGAAGGATACCAGCTAAAAGAAACCCCAATAAGAAGACTCCAAGACACATCCTTATTAAAATGACAAAAACGATAGACAGAGATAGAATACTGAAAGCAGCAAGATCAAAGAAGGAAATCACATACAAAGGAGCATCCCTGAGATTTACAGCAGACTTCTCAGATGAAACACTCCAAGCGAAAACAATGGTGGGATATTGTGAAAAGACTCAATGAACTTCAGGCCTCACCAAGAATTATTTACCCAGCTAGATTTACTTTCAGATGCGAAGGAAAGATACACAACTTCATGGATAAACAACAACTCAGGAAATTCATAGACTCAAAACCAACTCTAAAAGAAGGATTGAAGAATCTATTGTAAAATAAGACAATCCAAAACCACAAGTTTAAACAGAAAGATGGCACAAAATCCAATGACAATAATCTCTCTCAACGGTCAACGGTCTAAATGCACCAATTAAGAGACACAGGGTGGCAAAATGGATGAAAAACCTGAATCCAACATTCTGCTGCCTACAAGAAACACATCTGAATAAATAGAGCAAACACAGACTCAAAGTTAAAGGCTGGAAGGCCATTCTCCATGCAAACAACACCTCCAAAAAAGTGGGTGTGGCCGTACTCATATCTGACAATATAGATTTCAGGCTGATAAAGGTCAAAAGGGACAATGAAGGCCATTTCTTAATAATTAAGGGGTATGTATACCAGGAAGAAATCACACTACTAAATATATATGCGCCGAAGGAGGGGCCAGCAAAATACTTAAAATGACTATTAATAGACCTCAAAGAAGACATTAACAGTAGGACAATAATAGTTGGAGACTTAAACACTGCCTTATCGACTATGGATAGATTGACGAGGCTGAAAACTCACCAGGGAAATACTGGACCTGAAGGAAGAAATGGAAGAAAGAGAGCTGGAGAGCTGGTTGATATCTACAGGACTTTTCATCACAAAAAAGCTGAATACACAATTTTGTCCAGTGCACATGGAACATACTCCAAGATAGACCATATACTGAGCCACAAAACATACCTCAACAAAATAAAAAAGATTGAAATTGTGTCGACTATCTTTTCAGATCACGGTGCACTGAAAATAGTAGTGAACCATACACAGAAGCACGGAGCCAAACCAAACACCTGGAAATTAAACAGCTCACTGCTGAACAACAAATGGGTCATAGAAGAAATCAAACAGGAAATCCAAAGATTCCTAGAAACAAATGACAGTGTAGATACCAACTATCAGAACTTGTGGAAAACAGCAAGAGCTGTGTTAAGAGGAAAGTTCATAGCTCTGCAAGCATTCATCAGGAAAGAAGAAAGGGCCCATATAAATAACCTGACCTCACAGCTGAGAATATTAGAAAAAGACCAACAAGGGAAGCCCAACCCAGGCAGAAGAAAGGAAATAACAAAACTTAGGGAGAAATCAACAAGCTGGAAACCAAAAAAAAAACAATCCAAAAGATTAATGAAACCAAGAGCTGTTTTTTTTGAAAAATTAAACAAGATAGACAAGCCACTGGCAAGACTTGTAAGGACAGGGAAAGAGAGAACCTAAATAAACAGAATCAGAAATGAAAATGGTGACATCACAACAGAAAAAACATAAATCCAAAAGATCATCAGAGGTTATTTTGAGAACCTGTATGCAACAAAACATGAGAATCTAAAAAGAAATTTATAAATTCCTGAAGTCCTATAACCTCCCACGTTTGAAACAAGAAGACCTCCAATACCTAAATAAGCCTATCACCATTGAGGAAACTGAACAGTAGTTAAAAGTCTGCCCAAACACAAAAGCCCAGGTCCAGATGGGTTCACTGGCGAATTCTACCAAACCTTTAAGGAGGACCTACTGCCAGTCCTGTTCAAGCTCTTCCAGGAAATAGAAGAAACAGAAACACTCCCAAACAGCTCCTACGTGGCATATATCACCCTGATACCCAAAGCAGGGAGAGACAACACAAAGAAGAAAAATTACAGACCAAACTCCTTGATGAACACAGATGCTAAGATCTTCAACAAAATACAAGCAAACATAATCCAAAGACTCATCAAAAAGATCCTACATCATGACCAAGTAGGATTCATCCCGGGAATGCAAGGATGGTTCAACATTCACAAATCAACCAACATAATACATCATATCAATAAGAGAAAAATGAAAACCATATGGTCCTATTGATAGATGCAGAAAAGATCCAGCACCCATTCATGATTAAAAGCCTCCAGAAAATGGGAATTGAAGGAAGCTTCCTCAAGATAGTCAAAGCCATCTATCAAAAGCTCAGAGCGAGTATCATTCTCAATGGGGGAAAAATTTAAAGCCTTCCCCTTAAGATCAGGAACACAACAAGGTTGCCCTCTCTCACCTGTTTTATTCAATATAGTACTGGAAGTACTCGCCAATGCAATCAGAGAAGAAAAGGACATTAAGGGCTCCCAGATAGGAAAGGAAGAAATCAAGCTATCATTATTTGCAGAGGACATGATATTATACCTAGATAACCCTAAACTCTCGACCCAAAAACTCTAAGAAGCAATAGTTTTGTATAGTAGAATGGCAGGGTACAAAATCCATACCCAAAAGTCTGTGGCTTTCCTATACACAAACAACGAAAGAGAAGAAAGGGATATTAAGAAATCGATTCCATTCACAATTGTGCCACAGAAAATCAAATACCTAGGAATCAGCTTAATCAAGTGTGTAAAGGACCTATACAAAGAGAACTACAAGACACTGCTTCAAGAAATAAAAGAGGACACAAGGAAATGGAAACACATCCCCTGCT
The DNA here is from genome assembly GCA_021461705.1 of Cryptotis parvus. NCBI lineage: Eukaryota > Metazoa > Chordata > Mammalia > Eulipotyphla > Soricidae > Cryptotis > Cryptotis parvus. The sequence continues at coordinate 115,892 of JAJIBD010001231.1, forward strand.
CATGGATTGGGAGAATTAACATTGTCAAGATGGTAATACTCCCCCGAGCCTTGTACAGATTCAATGCGGTTCCTATAAGGATTTCCATGACATTCTTTAAAGAAATTGACCAAACACTCCTGAAATTCGTATGGAATAATAAACCCCCATGGATAGCTAAAGCAATCCTTGGGAAGAAGAAGATGGGTGTCATCACCTTTCCCAACCTCAAACTGTACTACAAAGCAGCAGTAATTAAAACAGCATGGTACTGGAATAAAAACAGACAGGTGGACCTATGGAATAGAGTTGAGTATCCTGACACACACCGTCAAAGACATGATCAGTTAATCTTTGATAAAGGTGCAAAGAGTCCAAACTGGAGTAAGGAAAGCCTCTTCAACAAGTGGTGCTGGGAAAACTGGACAGCTACATGTAAAAAAATGGATTTGGACCTGCGCCTAACACCTTGCACAAAAATCAGATCAAAGTGGATTAAAGATCTCAATATCAGACCTGATTCCATAAGGTACATTGGAAGAAAATATAGGAAATAACCCTCCACGACATTGAAGCTAAAGACATCTTCAAAGGTGAAACACCATTAACAAAGCAACTAGAAGAAAATATAAACATAGGGGACTCCATGAAACTGAAGAGCTTCTGCACCTCTAAAGAAACAGTGACCAAGATAGAAAGACAGTCCACAGAATGGGAAAAGAATATTCACCCAATACCCATCTGATAAGGGGTTAATATCCAGGATATATCAGGATATATATATCTCTCACTCAAGTGAGAGAAGGAATCCGGAGTTCTGACCTCTGTCGCTATTCCAGAATCAGGGAAGCTGTCTCGCTTTGCCAAGGCATCGAAAATCAGATGGGCTGGAAATGTAATGCGATTTGGAGACAACCGCTGGACTAGAGCCATTACCAACTGGATCCCACGGGATGTCAAAAGATCATGTGGCCGCGCCACCCTACAAGATTGTCAGCCTTCCTTGTAAAGTCCCTGAAGGAACGGATTGAGGCTCTTCATATTCCTGAATCAACCAGATGTCATTGGGCTACATTGGCACGTGATAGGGTCCAATGGAAATGTTACTGGCGCCCGCTCGAGCAAATAGATGAATAAGGGATTCAAGTATATCAGGCACTGGTACATCTATATAAAGAAAAAAAACAGCCAACCCCATTAGAAAATCGGGAGAAGAGATGAACAGAAACTTTGACAAGGAAGAAATCCTAATGGCCAAAAAGGCATATGAAAAAATGCTCATTATCACTAATCATCAGAGAGATGCAAATCAAAACAACAATGAGATATCACCTCACACCACAGAGAATGGCCCATATCCAAAAGGACCTATACAAAATGGTAAAAGCAACCAGTGCTGGCGTGGATGCGGTGAAAAGGGGACTCTCATACATTGTTGGTGGGAATGTCGACTTGTACAACCTTTCTGGAAAACAATATGGACATTCCTCCAAAGTCTAGAAATTGAGCTCCCCTTTGTCACAGCCATACCACTCCTGGGTATATACCCTGGGAAGCCAAAAACACACAGCAGAAACACAATCCACACTTTTATTTTCATAGCAGCACTATTCACAATAGCCAGAACCTGGAAACAACCAGTATGCCCGTGGAACTGATGACTGGATAAAGAAACTGTGGTACATCTACACAATGGAATACTATGCAGCTGTCAGGAAAAAATGAAGTTATGAAATCTGCCTATAAATGGATGGACATGGAAAGAATCATGTTGAGTGAAATTAGTCAGAAGGAAAGAGAGAGACATAGAATGACTGCATTTATTTGCATGACATAAATATACCAGGTGATCTTACCAAAAGTGGAAATTACCACAAGTGCGTGGGAGTCAGAGTTTAGGTAAGATAGAGAAGGGAACATGTGCCGAATAAATGTCAAAAGGTCTGATACCAACATAGAACTGAGCATTAAATACAGACAAAAAATGCAAATGATGGCTTCTAAGTGTACGTAGTGCAACCCACAATGTGTAGGAGAAGGAGTAGAGAGAGAGGAGATAAAGAACCTGCCATTTAGGCAGGACGTAGAAGGGAGGAGGGAATTGGGGACATGGGTGGTGGGTGATGGGCACTGGTGGAGGGCGAGGTGCTGGAACACTGTGTGACCGAAACCTCCAAACGTGAACAACGCTTGTAGTTGTATATCTCATGGTGGTATAATAAAATGTTAAAAAAAGAACATTTTGAAGTTTGTGAATAAAGATAGCATTGATAAGGAACATATGAGAAGTGAGGGATATAGCCTAGTAGCAAGTGTATACCTTTCACATATGTCTTGAAATGTATCTTTTATACCCTCCGATAGCTCCAAATAATGAAAATATAGAAAACTATTTTAGCATATGATGGGACCGGCCAGTTTTGCCAGTGTGTTTAGCTCACAATATCCCAAATGACTCTTCCTGTGCTTGCTGCCGTCGCCTATACAGAGTGACAAAACGGTGATAGGAGTAGTTTAATCGTCTCTCTCCTTCTACATATTCTTCACTCTTCTGAATTTAAAAAAATAAAATAAAGCCCTATAATAATCCTTCACAAAGTAATTTTCAACAACTAATGGGAAACGGTAAGGAACTATCTATATACTCTCATTCCTCTGTCCCTGGTGTGTCTTAATATTTCCTCTTCTTCAAACTCTAATAAATTCTCTACCCACTGAAAGCAAGCGTGAAAGATGGGGATCACTGGTGGAGGTTATTTGAAACTGTAAAAAAGAATCCAATTAAACTTCACTTGAACTCCTACGTCAGTATACATCTCTTTGTGAATGTCCTCCATAGGACTGAAAAAGACTGGAAATGATAAACACAATTTAAATGCAGTTCATTTTTTCTCAATTAGTCCAACTTTGCAGTTTATCCAAAAGATTATATCCTTTGTTTTACAGATCTCAGAGCTTCCTATCTACCAAACAAGAATTAAAAATAAAGAAATATTAAAAATAAAGAAATCAAGAAAAAAATTGAAAGGACATATACATTGCTCGGGAATTGTTTTATTAAGATAATTTCCCTGTTAATTTACTGTTTCATGTAAATATTTTCAATGGCTAGAAGATAGATTCCACTTATTCCCTAAAGTTATTTGGCAGAAGTTATTTGGCCAAAAGTTATTTGAGCGTTATTTTCAACAAATATAATGTCTCATATAAGATCTTAAACATTAATTAATTTCATAAACTTTAAATAGATTAATTATCCACAAATTATAGTGAGTTCTTTGTCAGACTTTAGATATTAGGTATTGCTTAAATTGGCCTTTAAAGTAATTTCTTTTGTGAGTGTGTTTTGGATTGTTGTTTATTTTAGATTGGTACCCAGGATCTATTCCCAGTGTGTTGCTAAGGGGTCACTCCTGGTAGTTCTAGAGGGACCATGTGGTGCCAGGTATCAAATCTATGTGTCCATCATACAAAACATATGCTGCAGCACTTTGTACTATATCTGGCCTGAAATAAATGTATGTATCACAAGTATGCCTGGTGATATAAATGTGAGGCTATTCCTATGAAAATTCTGTGAAATAATAATTCATATTTATATTCCTCTATGTTTCCCTAATACTAAGATCAAGCCACAGAGAAAATCATCATAATTCCTTCTCAGTAGTATTATGTGTGTGAACAAAGAGCAAAAAGCAAATGAAAAGTGTTCTCAATTTTCATAAAATTCATGCTAGTTATATTGGAAGTGATGATAAAGCCACAGAAATATTTTTAAGGAGACAAGGAAAATGTTTAATAGTTTTTTTTTAAGTGGAAAAAGGTATGGATGCCAGTTAGGTTATATAGGAAGAGAGGAACTTCATTTGATTCTCATGCATTGCCCATGAAAGGTAGACAGATCTGAAAAAAGTGTCAAATGATTTCAATTGAAACACAGGGTCCCAGTCCAGAGATTTACTTTTCACACATAAATAATCGATATATGACATGAGAGTGACAGACATCACCATATAGATAGTGTATTGAACATTTATATTCAGTGACTTGGATCCATCCACTTCAGACCCACAGCTGTGCTGCTCGGCCGCCCAATGTGGAAGCAACCCCTGGAGCTGACCTCCTGGTAAGGGGCTCAGTCAACCCCCTGGCCAAGTCTAACATTGCTCCAAGGGTTTGCTCTCATGTGCAGGGGAGAGACCATGATGGCCAGACTCGAGTGGAGTTTTGGACCCTGCCCTTTCCTCCACCTCCATGCCAGTTGCCCGGAAAGAGAGAGACCCACCCACACCAGATCCACAGCTCCCTTGGCGCAAAGCCGCTTCATGGCCGCACAATATTCTTAGAGAATGCTGATTTTAGGATAAGGTCCTTCCCAAGATCTTTCACATTTATACATTGTATACAGTTCTAGATAGGTTCTAACTGATACCATTAAGCCTAGCAAGAAACCAGAGCAAACCATACATCATGCAGTCAGTCATTCTCAACATCCAGACTCCATAGTTCCTCAGAGCTCCATCCAAAAGAAAACCTGATCTTCCCCCTTTTAAGTTTCATCAGTAAATGATCTAAATGATAGCCTTCTACTGAGACTATACCACCTACACGGCAAAGCCTGGCAAGCTACCCGTGTTTTATTTACTTGTTATGCCAAAAACTAATAACAATTATGGACCTCAGTTCCATAACCTGAAGAATGGTTTTGGGCTCCTCCTGTTCCAGGAGCAAGCAGATGCCCTTAGGTTACGCTTGCTTGTGACAGGACTCATGGAGATGTTACAAGTGCATACTCGAGTAAATCGAAGAAAAATGGGAAGACAGTGATAGAGTGTGATACAGTGACTTCGAAAGTCTGGTAGCTTAGACTGAATAAAACCTGCGAGCCTTAGCACAATTCTAGTGAAAGGGTTGCAAAGAATAGTTGAAGTAGGATTTCCAGAGAGAATATATGAGAAAGTCTTTAATTAGAATTATCTTGATGTGCAGAAGGCACAAATATAAGATAAAATATCTCTTACACACCTGCAGTTGTATATGCAGCAGTTATAATCATTATAGATTTAAGAGTAATTCAGTACACTATAAATAGCAAATAAAAAGATGGTTTGGGGATGGGCAAAATCTTTTCTTCTCTATGATGCAACCTGAATGTATTCCTCCTAACCCTTTCAAAGACCAGATATACTTTTCGTGACACACTAATACTTCATTATTTTTCATTACTTTTCCTCTATTTTTCTTCTTTGGGCCATATCCAGCAATACTCAGGAAATCACTCCTGGCAATACTTGGAAGATCATATGGGATGCTGGCAGTTGTACCTGGGTCAGCCACATGCAAGGCAAATACCCAACCCACTGTATGTTGCTCCAGCCTCACCCTTATACTCCTTAAGGTGTGTTAGGGGGCCCCTACCCAGGGAGATCCACCCTGTTACAGTTCATGTGTTCACCAAGTTTCTATAAACTCTTAAGGTTATCCTTTGTACACATCTGCAGATGAATAATTTTAACTCCCCTAAATTAGTGAACAATTAGTTTAATAAGTGAATCCTTGCTAAGGAAAATGAGAAGGTGGCACGCAAAGTCTTCATTTAAACTGCATATCCCTACTCATTTCCCTCGGGCCATTCCATTGGAGTGTTTCTAAAAAATTTTTTTTGTTGCATGACTATGACATGATGTTACAAAGCTGTTCATTTGGCTTTCAGTCATACAGTGTTCTAACACCCATCCGTCCACCAGCTTACATTTCCCAGTACCAGTCTCCCCATTTTTTTTTTTTTTTTTAAAACTTAAAAACTGTGGCAGAATGTATTTTTTGTTTGTTTTGGTTTGTGGCCACACTTAGCAGTGCTCAGGGCTTACACCTGGCTCCAGCTGTGCACGCAGGATCACTCCTGGTGAGCTTGAGGTGCTTAGATCAAACCTGGGTAGGCCTACCTACCATACTATTTCTCCAGAACCTTGTATATATTTTTAATGGTTATCTTTTAAATATTATAGAAAATGTTAAAAACATGATAATCCCACTTATATGTTGTTATTCCAAGATAATCTTAGTTTGTATAATAAAAATAAGGTAATTGGTAAGTTTGTGAGAAAACAAGTATACTATCTGTTGGGTGAGACCTGGAGTTTTGCATTGCTGAGGAGTGATTGTTCTCCTTCCTGCAAGTCATTTGCATATCCTTAGGCCAAAGAGATTTCTTTCTTGTGTAAACACAAAAGAAGTATGGAGGCAGGCATTTGTGAGACAGTTTTAGTCTAAATTGATTGCTCATAGGCATTCAGTCATATTTTCTAACTATAAGTTCCAGTATCATTTGGATTGGATTTCCTCATTCTCCCTATACTGGTCCTCTACAAGGGACTAAATGGTACCAAGAAGAGTCCACACTGGCTCTGAAAAGGGACCCTTCGTGTAGACCCCACTTTGACAAAGATTAAAGGGAAGGTCACAATAGCTTGTCTCACTAAAATAAGCCTGAACAGCCGCACAGTGTGAAAAGATTTGAAAGAGAGCAAGAGTACTTTAGAAATTGCCTTGGAGAAAAGTGAATCAGATTAAGAACCTCATGGGGCTAGAGATATCAATCTAACATGGGGAGCATAGTTTGAATTACATGAGGTGATCTCCCCATGAAAATATACCCTATAGATATTTTACTTCCAGTGTAATTATTATCTCTTGCTGTATTTACATAAGAAAATAGATATAATATTATTGGATTGTTTTTTAAACTGGGAGGAGGGATGCTCTACATTAACATCTCTAAAGCTTGAGTCAAGGATATGGCTCCCCTGGAGATTTGCACAGTAAAAAGTCTGTCATGACTTTGTGAGGCCCTGCCCCCATGGTAGTAAGAGGTTTTGGGCTGGAATATAAAGAACTTGGTCAAGAGGCACACACATATACAGGTGAGATCTTGGTCAGCGTACATGGTCAGGGCATCAGGTGGTAGCTCTTGGTCTGTGTGAGTCTGTCAGTCAATGTGGAGGTGGTAGAGTGTGCTTAACTGTTGGTGTGGAGTGAAGTTGGTAGAAGTAAAAAGCTTTTGGATTTTCTATACTGGACTCCTAGCCTTTTGTTCTTCAGTCATCAGCCCCCAAGTGTGACAGGGAACCCAAAGAACCCCAATTTTGTTGGGGGCTCACATGGCCCGACACACTCTTACAGACCTTGCTAACACTCTTATGAGTTCCAATGCTTTGTGCCTGGATCTGCTCTTCATTATGAAAATAACTTTACTCCAGTTAATCTTTCTGAACAAAATGCATTTTTTGCATTTCATTTCTATTGTAACTGTAATAGGAGAATTAGAAGAAAGGACATATAACAAAAGTAACCATGAATATGTGACCAAATTAGTCAGATCCGAGAGTCTGTGAATGGAAAATAGTTGCATCTTTAGTAACATTTACCACTCTCTACCCTTCCTTATTTTTCTAAACAACTTAAGAAATGTTTTCTCATTTTTTAAATAGTTATTTGAATAATAATATCTGGATTATAAGAGAGATGACTTCTAAAATGTTTCCATTTTTTAATCTGTAAATTCTAGTTAATGAAACTAGGATCGTTTTATTGATCCAAGGATAACTATCATAGTAATGTTTTAAAATATAGGTTTTAAAATAATACTATAATAATCTGCATTATCACTCCATTTCATTTATTTTTGACCTCTACCTTTTATATTAAAATGGATGTTCTCTCTTTCCCTGGTTATTCATTTGCTAGTTTATTATAATATGTCACCTAGAGTGAATTCCTAACCATTATTACAGTGAATTATGTCGTAGGGTTCACTACACTTTACTGCCATCGCAATGGCTATTCATATCTCCTTCCCATAAAATTCCACAAACAGTGAACTAATTAATGCTTTTAAAGAAAACTGCCATCCATAAAATGCATTAAACAAAGTCTTAAAAAGACACCCATATTTTTCATTATATTTATAATATATTGAACTAACTTTTGTTAACCTCCACCTGTTGTTTTTGGATCAGAAATTGATTTTTTTTTATCATCTGACTAGTTAGAAAAGTTGTAGAGAATTCTAAGGATTATTAGAAATGTATATCATCACTGTGGTTGTGTTCATAGACTGTCACCAGTCTACAAGGGTCATGGAAGCAAATGCCCATTTTTCGTTCATCTACCATGTGCTATTTACCACTTCTATGTGATGTGTTCATATCAGGACCATAACTCTGCAATTAGAAAACATATACACATATAGAAATGTGGCCAACTTAAGACATTAAAATGCCAGTTTGTTTTATGAGGCTATAAATATGTCTTATCATGTCTTTATATTTTATGACCTCCATTTTATTCCTTGGTGGATTCACAAATGACATATCCAACCCAATTATTCATGTCAGGAATTTAAAATCACCAGCATTTCAATAAAGAAGCACATTTCTATTTTTATAGACTTTATCTTTTAATGCACTATTTTTCTTTACAAAATACTATAACATGAGAAAACGCAGTTTTCCTGGTCTTTCTTTAAAATGATACAGGTATATATGAAAATAATACTAATTTTCCTTCAGGTTGAATTTCCCCTATTTGGGGGCCTCATCCTTGAATTGAGCTAAATACTGGTACAATTTCCAGAACAGAAATTGGTATTAAACACAGTGTATGCTGTAGCAATGCCCATTATAATGATGCTTCAGGGAATTTGGATATTTTTAAAGAACAACTATATATATATATATATATATATATATATATATATATATATATATATTTAACATCAAATATAATCAGCAACTTATGTATGCTTCTGCATATTACACATTCATTGCAGTTATGTTAAGATGACTTCAGCTATTTCACTAAATCCTATAAATATAGCACTACCTCCTGTACTATGTGATTGGACTATTGACCTTGATGCTTCTTGTTTGTAAGTGTGGGGCTGAAAGGATTGATTCATGCCAGGCAATTGCTTCCTCACAAATCACATAAAGAAATAAATATGCCTCTTATATATTCGCTCTTGTAGGTGTTAGCAGCAGCTGTTACCTGCAGGGTGTCCTTCTCTGTAAGCTATCTCTTAAATGAGCATGCTCTTCTGTTTAAATGGAGCAGTGAAGCAGCTCAAAGCCGGCTTGCTTCAAGCCAACATGATTTGTTCATGCTTGTGTCTGTCACTTCTTAGCTCATTATGTTGCTGTTAGTTTTGCCTGAAGTACTTTGTTCATCCTTTGGGTGTATGGCCACTCTCCTTCTGATAGTCACTTAATTGTTTTCTCATTCAGGAGCCATCCATTTTTATTACATGACTGGTCAGCGTGGCTGGAAGTTGATAAGGATGACTTATATGCCTCTGAGACATTTGTATTATTATAAGGCTAACTTACACAACTTTGGTCTTTTCATTTGTCTACAGCATCATTTGTACATGATAAGAATAATAACGGAAGTGTGTGAGGGTCAATTATCTGGAACAAATATTGATTTCAGTCTTTCATAAATAGTACTTCTCATATTCTATTAAATAATGTTTATTCAATTCTTTTACATATTATTGGTGCTAATCTGGTTAATTACTTTATACAGAAATTTTTAGTTCTTTGATATGTAATGATATCGTTGAAAATTAGACATTTTTAAAACATTAACTACTTTATTAAAATAAAATTAAAAGATAAATTGGAAAAGTCCATTTTAGTTAATGGCAAGATGAAAAGAAATAGAAAGTAATCTGTAACAAATTGTTTTTAAGAGATATTACCTCAATTCCAACTACAATCTGAAGACAAACCGATAGAGCCAGATGCTGAAATCATACATAGAATTATCATGATAGTTACTGTGCTACATGTAAACTATTAGGATGCACTGTGTGGGAGACTCAAATTCAAGTAGTCTTTTTCTCCCTGACATAATTTTCCAAAGTAGCAAACAACCGTTCATAAAGTTTGAAAATAAATTTAGCTAAACATTCCCAGAATTTTCTGAAAAAAGCATGTATAAAAATTTTTGCAAACAATACTTCTACTAAACAATTACTTTTTAAACAAGTTATGTGAAAAATCAGGATATCTCCTTAGTAATGATACTACAAACCACCTTGATTAACAATTAAATTAGTTATACCATTTTAAAAAATTGTTCAATACATTGTCAACCTCCATCCACCAAAAAATAATAAGAAAGTTATTGATGACTCTGGAGCCCCAGAAGGTCAATTCTATATTCAGAATTTGTTCCTTTAAATGCGTCTGAAGCATAAACTGTTTTCCCTTGAGTGAGCGACTGTACTAGTCTCTGGTTAGCTACTTGGCATTCCAGGAGAAATCTACCTTGTAGCCTGGGAATAATCAGGCAGGCAAACTGTCAAACAGATGGAGAATGATAAAGAAATGGAATGAGACAATGTTAACAAAATGTGGCACGTAAGGGCTTATAAAAGGGAGAAGCTGAAAAATCTCTCCCGCCTGCTGTAGTCTCTGAGAAAATCTTTGTTTGTTTGGGACTCACACTTGGTGATGCTCACTCAGGGTTTACTCTTTGCTTTGTACTCAGGGGTTAATCCTAGCCAGGCCATATAGGGTGCCAGAGAGTAAACCTGGGGCATCTGTGTGCAAGGCAAAAGCCCAGCCCACTGTGCTCTCTCCAGTGCCAAAAAAAAAATCTACTTTTATTTTTCCATCATTCAAACTTATTTTGAAAATAATGTGTTGTATAACAAACTTCTTTAACTGTTTAAAAATTTTCATACACAATGGATCTTCAGTGGATCTCAGATAAATCATGAAAAAACAGCTTGCAAAGTAGGTGATTAACACCTCATGTTTTGAAATGGTCTTTTCCCTAAGATGTAATTATAGCAACTTGAGTAAAATCAATGTATTACACATATTTATATACAATATTATTCAAATATGAATATAAAAATGAATGTTTTACTTTTACTTTATATGCAATTTTCAACAGTATATATTTCTTCGATCCCATGTCAAAGGAAGGAATGAAAATAAAGGAAAGTAAAAGTATTAGGTATTCAGTTTAGATCTAATACATTGTTTGAGTGAAAATTACACCATGTCAAATCCTTTGAAATAAAATTAGAAGTTTCTTCTTAAAAATCAGAATTAAAAACCCACAGAAATAGTTTTGAAATCTAAGTTAATTTCTTTAAATTTGATGATGCTATATATTACCTCCAAGATTGTACAATAATCTTTTGCTTTCTGAGGAAGAGATCATCAGGTGGGATGTTCACCCTGTACGTATGTAAAAGACCTGTGTTTGATTACCAACATTGCATATACGTCCTCCACTCCACTAAACCCTGCTAGAAGTAATCCCTGAGTATGGGGAGATGGGGACATACGTAGTGTTAGGAATAAAAACCCAGGACTGCTGCATGTAAGGCAAACATTCTACATGCTGTACTGGCTACTCACTGCATATAATGGTCTACATATATAACTTTTATTGGTTGTGAAACATGAAAACAATTGGACAATTTTTATTTGATATTCAATCTAAGGGCAACTCAAATCAATAATATTGGAACCTCATAAAGAATATATTGTTCAAAAAAAGAAAGTCCATGATAGCAAGATAATGCAAGTATAGATGTAATATAATTTATATTTGCTTTTCTTCTTCCATGTTTGTCTACAGGAAAATCTTAATTTGAGCCTTCCAGTCAAGAAGGTCATATACAGAAAATGAATAAACTAGACAAGTAAACACTAGGAAAGTCATTCTAACAAAACGAAATAAAAAGGAGGGGATACTAGATTTATAGTTTCCTCTTGTCCAATCAAAGAATTAGGTCTGTAAAACAACCACTAGCAAAAAAATCATCCTCATCGTCATGGTTATTTTATCCAACTACAGAATCCAGAGTCATCCCTACAACATTGAAACCATGACAATTGATATCATATTTGCTGTACTACCTCAAATCTTTGCAATTGTTATCATGGTGGCTGTAGTTTGTCTTGAGTATTTCAATATTTGTAATAACAGGATCCACTGCTTTATACCATCAAGTTATTCAACTACATTGCAAAGAATATTTCTGGGATCTTGTTAGTAATTATATCTGATTTATACTTCAATTTGTGAATAATTAACAGTATTATTATATTGCATCTTCCATGCTACAAATATGGTCTGTCTTGCTTTTATCAAAATCTCCCTAAATTTCTGTCTTTAGTATTATATAGTTTTAAACACATTTCAAAAGAGATTTGGTACTGGAAAGAGTATTCATTGTTATTTGGGACCAATTGTGGAGAATGTTATTTAATTCAATTTTGATGCAACTATATGTAGCTACAACATGCAGTGAGATTATATTTAGCATGTCAATCTTGTACTCAATAACCTACTTTAGACTATCCCACAAACTGTAGTATTCATTTGAACTAATCAGGCTATTTTTCATTACCCTGAGATTTCCTCTTTGGTCTTTAGGTTATTTGAAATTTATTGAAATCAGAAATTTGAGTTTATTGATTTATAAAATTTCAAAACATTGGGAGATTTTCCAGATATATTTCTGTGGTTGATTTTTTTTTTAATTTTAAGTCAGTTTTGTAGAGCAATCATATTCCTTATGCTTTTTAAGGACATTTTAAGAAAATCAATAATTACTTAAAATTTATTGATTTAATTTTATGGCCCAAAATATATCCAGTCTTAGAAAAATCTATGTATACAATTTAAAATGTGGTTTCTACTACTGTTTGGTAGGGCGCTCTATAAAGTCTCAACTAGGAAAATTCAGATAGTGTTGTACAAGCTCTGATGTCTAATTTACTGACTTTCTGTATCAGTATAATACTTACAGCATATATTTGTGTGGGTGACCCTGGTTTGTATAAAAGGATTAAAAACAGGTTGGGAACTAATTCAACTGATTATATATTTCTATTGCATAATATAATCATCTGATTTACACAGGAACATGACAACTTCCTCTTTCCACTTAAGTTAGCTACTTCATGGCAGTACAAAATAAAATAATGCATCAAATATATTGTTTTCCCCATCATGAATAGTTTTTTTTAGTATATATTCTCAAATTTTGTGTCGTTTTTCTCATAGTATTTAGCAGTCTTCCTTGTTTCTGCTAACACATTTATTAGAATTTTATGACTTTAATATTAAGATCTGTAATTATCTTTTAATAGTGTGTGTACAGCTCAGTATTGTCTCTTCATCATTTCAAATATATGCCTAATGAAGAAATTAAGCATAGGTCAAGCAAACAAAATTATAATTGTTCATAACTATGATTCTAAGTATAGGCAAAAGAAAACTGATGATATAACTGTAAACAATGGGTATTCTATTAATGAGCATTTAGATAAATCAATACAGGAATTCTAGCATGATTTATAAAATATATTTGTTTGAACATTAAACTTGATGTCGGAAAATTAGTTCAAGGCTAGAAGTAGAGTTAGTAAGGATCATTAAACAAAATTCTGAATTCAAACTTCAGTTTATACTTCTCCTGGGATTCATAGACTTCAAGCTATGATAGAGATCCATTTCAGATGAGAATGAGATACAAAGACAGAGTCATGGCAGAGAAATATGAAAGTATCCTTGCTTAATGTATATATAATGAGAGGGCTCAGTAACAGATGAGGGGAGTCAATACTGACACTTCAATGTCCATAGTTCAGATTATGCTAAATGAATGAACAAATGAAGCAATGAGCAAATATTATACGATGCATAAACAGAAGACCATCATGACCTTGAGAAAATTAACTTTTGATTCTCTATTCACTTCTACTGTGATTTAATGTGCTGAGATCAATGGAGGAAGATGAGAAATTGAAAACGCTTTGTAGCATAGTTTACTTTCCTTTCCTCTTCTCCTGTTCTTGTATCATAAAATAATAAACTTAAAATATTTTTAATTTTTAATTTTATTTGACTATATTAATTCTAATCTAAGTATAACACATATGAATATGTACTTATTAGAGTGCTGTGATTTACAAAAATATTCATAGTAGGTTTTCAGAGATACCCTACTAATATCCCAACACCAATTCCACAACCAGTGTCAACCAATCTCCATCAGTGTCTTTATTATCCCTCCCACCTCCCAGTCTGCTTCCTTAATCACTTGTATCACTTGTCACTTGTCTTCCCGTTGTTCATCGATTTGCTCCAGCAGGCAACAGTAACATCCCCATTCGTTGGAAATGAGGTCCATTATTGCTACTGTTTTTTGGCATATTGAATACACCACGGGTAGCTTGTCAGGATCTGCCATGGATTTGGGTTCATCTATACATATTATGATACCAATATCCAAGGTCAGGTGAAAGACGGATCAGGAGGTCTTGTCAGAAGGTGGAAATTACCACAAATGTGTGGGAGCAGAGCTTAGGTAAGATAGAGAAGGGAACAGTGTGCCAATAGTCAAAAGTGCTATGACCACATAGAACTTAGAATTAAATACAGGCAAAAAGATACACATGGTAACCTCTAAGTATATATATTACAATCCAATGGGTACATTTTTTAAGTTTGGTTACTGTAGTTTGTATCTCATGCTTATAGTGTTGTTTCTGAGGCACAGATCTAGACAACAAAAGGCCTATGGCAATCTAGGAAGTAATATCTAATGAGCTCTAAGGCTATCAGGACCCACCTTGTGAGCATAGGCCCTAAGACCTGATAAGACTCTTGCCTGGCTCCTACAGACCCAGAGAAAACTAAACCCCTGCTGAGAGAAGCTCCAGTGGGAACAAAGGTCACACAAAGGAATTTCAAAAACCATCAACTAATCCCAAATCCCATCAACTAATCCTAAATACCCTGTTGGTAACCACCCTCACACTGGATTCTTAGCTAGGCAGAAAGCCACATGTGGGGTAACTAGGGAAAAATCTCTAAAAATCAACTTGAACAAAGGAAGTATGTGTATATGCTTCCCGAGTCCATGCGCTGCTTGTGTCCACGAGACCAAGCACATGTGATGCTTGAGCACATGTATTGCCAACATCTTCCCTCTTGAGATAGCTTTCTCCAAAGGCTATCTCTGCCTTCAGAGAAACTACATTTACTCTTAAGTGTATTATTCTCTTTCTCTTTCTATCCCTCCTTCCCTTTTCTCAGAAAGCCTGCAAATAAAATGTCTTTACTTCACTGATCATCTCATCGGGAAATTCTTTTAGTAAAACATGGACTCAGAAAGTCTGAGTAATACCTAGGACTGGTTTTCCTTTCCTTCAAAGAGCAATTTCTTGTTCCAGCCTGAAACCATGGTTCCCTGAGAAATTGGGTGGTGGGGATTAAGTCCTGTGCCGAGCTGACCAAGAGAACGTAAAGTATGTCTTGATGGTTATTTAGTGGGACTGGTGGGACTCAAGGTCTATGCTCTAAAAGGGGCTTGCTGTCAACTGTATTGTTGGGCTCTGACTGCTAGTCTTAGGGTCCAGCATTTTCCCACCACAAGACCCTAAGGGCAGGACCCCAAAAATGGGCCCTGCCCATAAGGTTACACCCAAAATATCTGTGCTAATCAGAGCTAAGGTGAGGCAGAATGTGCCAGGTCTTCTGATCTCTGAGCACAGGGGTATGTAAATCAATGATCCTTATCTTGCAAATGTTACCTTGCAAATGCTAAATCTGTGATTGTCATTTGTTCTGCTGTTGTAATGGCCTAGGAGCTTGCAATTGCCCTGTGATGTGTGCTTATACCCCCTCCACCCAAATATTGTATAAAAGGCTTAAACTGTGTCCAGTAAAGCAAGTGCTGCTAACCAGAGCTCCCCTCTGCATGGGTGTCCTTCCTTTCTTTCCTTTCTCAGCAGTAGCAGCGGCAAGGCAGAGTTTCTGCCAAGTCCATCCCTCTCCTCTTTTCCGCAGGGATGAAGTCTAGCAGATCTAGGTCTTCCTCATTTGTGCCGGGGGCTGCTGGCCAGGGTCCCCAACATTTATCAGTCCTACCCTAGGCTTCCTATCCCCAGCTGCTCCTTGGGTGGCCCAGGTGGATCAGAAGAAAGTGGCAATCTCTCTCCTCCTTTTCACGTAAGTATCTGGGGAACCACTGATATGAGTTTGGTGATTTAGTTATTCCCTCCGCTGACCTGCTGATGTGCTCCAGGGACCTGATGTCTGACCCTGATACCAGTCTCTTCATATCTCATTGTTCTCCTTCCTTCTCGTGTCCTTCTCACTTTATAAGGTAGTGTCTAGGCTGATTTCTTTGTAACACATTTCAACAGAAAAGTTAACTAGAAACTGTCTTTCTTTAACTGGCATTACTTAAAAAGGGCCAGTGGCAGATTGCTTGTTTGCATGAATTTAATACCCAGCACCAAAAAAAGATATGTAAAATAATATTAACTGGTATAGTCTTATAATGTCTATTTTTTATAATTTCAGTAGCAATAAAGCATATCTTAAAATATATATTGCCTAAAATATAGAAAGACTGAAGAATTCCTTTAATTTATGAATAATATAAATAAAAGAAAAAAAGAATTATCTCAGTGTGCATTATCTCTATTTTAACAAATAATTTTGTGTCCTTTGTAACTTCTCTGGAATTTCATAGGAATAAACATAAGCATTGATATAATATTTTAGTTTCATCCTTTATCTAAAGTAAGTCTGCTTTTTCCTGGCAAACTTCAATGAAGTTTGAAGCTAAGCTAAAAAGATTTAAAAATAATTTTAATTGCCGTATATCAGTTAGTTAAAGAATTAATTCTATTAGGAAGTTCATAATACAGAAATAGCTTATCTTTACAGAAATACCTTATCTTTAACTTGGTATAAAACATGTAACGAAAAGATAAAGTACCAAAAACCCAGCAACTTACATAACATTAGTCTTTTGCATATCCCTATGATAATATATACATATAATATATGTGATAATATACACATAATATTTACTCATTTTAGGATATATTGTTTTACCTGGAAGTTTAAATTTTACCCAACTTCTACCCTTCTGTGTGCATTTTTTCTACATCAGAAAGGTAATATATATTTTTCTATATACCCACACATCTGCACAGCTTCACCTGTTTTTCTCTTCATTCCTACTAATTCTTTTTACAGTATTCACTGATATAGCATATGACATACTGTTCTCTCTTTTTAAGTATAGAAAGACAATTCCTTTCCTTCAAGTTTCCTTTACAGAAGAAAAGTTGCTAAGTTATAATTTAGTTTCTATGAGATTAAAGAGCAGATTCATTAGCACACAAGTCAACACTCCTAGGAGGGTGATAACCACCAGTGATTCTATTCTGTCCTATTAGTTCTGCACTCTAGAAGATCTGAACATAAAGCCTGATCTCAGCAGTCTCTGCCATTTGCCAGTCAGACATTTCATCCCTGCATAGGTTAAAACTGATTAGAAGCACACTTTGCTACTGATAAGAATTCTGCCTTTTTACCTTCTTGCTTTATTCTCTCAGTGTTTGCTCACATCCCTAGAAGACTGGCTATTTTACCAGATTGTCACTACTCAGGACTTTGTATCATCCCATTCTAAATTCTGGTCTTAAATCTTGGGCTTAAATCTTAAATCTTAAATCAACTTAAATCTTGAGCTTTTGTGTAGAGCTCTGTGGTGAATTCTATTTGTAAAAAATATCTGATAATACAAGATTCAGATAGATTTCTGTCTTTGGCAAAATAATTAACATGAATCATTATACAAACTCCACTAACATTACAGAAAGTTATAAAGCCTATAAAAATGGTAGTAAAGACAACTTATGTGTGTAGGACCTGGAACCGGATTCCCAGCATCCCATGGACTCCCCACGTACCACCAGGTAAAGCAGGTCTATACCAACCAGCCAAATGCACATAGATGATATAGTCACATGGTCCACAATCCCAACTATAAGCTGCTTTTATAGTGGCCCCTATGGAACTGTTTTCTTTCTTTGCAAATACACTTGACACTCCATGTAGAAACTAAGCTAATTCATATTTTGTAATAATATTTAATAGTTCAAAATTTCTTTTCTGTAGCATCAAAATATACTTAGAACATGTGCTCTCTGGAATATCACAGGGTTTAATAAAACAAAGTTTTTTCTTTCAAAAAAATTTCAGAGGCTTTATTTGAAAAAAAAAAGGAAATTTACTTACAGGTCTGTTGTAGTAAGGGGCCTAAGAGATACCACATAAGAAGCCTAAGAGATACCAGAAGGTGCATGTGAATCATACCAGTTCCATCCCTGGCTCTCAGAATGGTGTTCTGAGCATTGTTGGTTACAATCCTAGAGGTTTTTTAGTATTGCATGGGTGTGGCCTGGAAACAACTGACAGGAAGCCTTTAGCGACCTGACCACCACTGGGGAGTACCCAGCATCCCAGGACAAATGCGGTACACAGAAAATTCACATGATAATTGGTTTATGCGGAGATGATGCTCATTGTTTGTTTTTTCATTTGTTCATTTAAAAAATTACTTTTTTGAGGACTTCCTATTTTCTGGGTGTTTGATTATTTGGGTGGGAGGTTCCATGTCCCATGGTGCTCAGTACTTAGACTTAACTGCACTTATGGGTCACTCACTCCAGGCAGGCTGAAGGGACAGTCGGTGGTTCCTGGAAACAACCCAGGTCAGCAGCAAGAAATGTAAGTGCCCTACAGCAATACTATGTTCCAGACCTGACATCCTGTTTTGTACATCCTAAGGAGTTTAACATACCAGAATAATTAAGATATGCTCCTTTCATAAAGTGTTCACTCTTATTTATGCAAAACTACAATAAAATAAATATTTGAGACATACTGAAAATAAAAAGTGTATATAATGATTATAACTCTAAGGTTAGGGAAGACATCTCTAATAAGGTAATTCATGAGCATAAATTTGAATGTGTGGTGATAAACAAAGCAGATATCTAAGGAATTTTAGAGTAAGATTGCTGATGGATAGGTTTATTTGGAAGTCACATAAAGGCCAGTGTAATTATATATATAATTAGATTATATGTATATGAAATTATATATATACATAATTATATACATATATATATATATATACTTCACTAGATCACTAGATATCCCGTTGTTCATCAATTTCCTTGAGCGGGCACCAGTAACGTTTCCATTTGACCCTATCACGTGCCAGTGTAGCCCAATGGCATCTGCTTGCTTCAGGAATACAAAGAGCCTCAAACCGTTTGTTCATGGTCTTGACGAAGAAGTCTGACCATCTTGTAGGTGAGCAGCCACGTGATCTTTTGACATCCCGTGGGATCGTTTTGATCCCACGGGACATCAAAGATATATATATATATATATATATATATATATATATATATACATATATATATACATATATATATATACTTAAGATATATATCTTAAGATATGTACTAAATACTTAAGACACCTGCCTTAAGTATAGTATGTAAAGCAGAGTAGAGTATAGTATGTAAAGCACCTCACAAGTTTCCATGAAACCTCTGGGAGTGATCTTTGAGCTTAGAGTCAGCAGTAAGCCCAAAGCACATATGTGTGTGTGTGTGTGTGTGTGTGTGGCCCAAACTACCCCGCCACTCCCCAAATAGGCTATAGGCTATATTATACAGAATAGCATATTTATATTGTGCACATTTTAATACACTTGCACACCTATACAAATATGTGTACCAATATTTATCTATATTGATCTATCTGGATACACTGTAAGTCATTTTGCTTTCAAGGATAATAAATGAGATGTAGATCTCCAAGCAATGCCGATTGGAATATATTAGGAAGAACTTCAACAATATGTTTCATAATCAGAAATTAGATTATTTTAGTCAGTTAATAATACTCATTTAATTGAGCTAGGTAGAATAACATATCAATTATTTCAATCATATTCATTCAAGCATATAATTATAAAAACAGCATTCACTTCGCCATTAGGAATTTTAGCTAGAACAATGAGAGAGTGTTATACTAACCACACATTTCCCACTTCTTAGGTTAATGCTTAGTTCCATTTATTCATTTTCTTTTATTATCTCTTCTGCTTTTACTATGTTATACCTTTGGATTTTAAGTTAAATATTACACTTCTTCTGATGTCACTATACTATTATTATAGTAGCCTGAACTTTATAGTGTTTATCATGTTCTAATTTACATGTCATCGTTTTAAGTGCAACAATCAGAAAAATAAAACATATTGACCAAAGAGAATACATTGCTTTAGAAATTATGCTGGTTTGTTTGATAATGATAATATTTTTTGAAAAATCTCTTTTTACTATTGTAGGCAATAGGTTATAAATAACCAGAAGAAAAATATTTAAGATAACATTAAAAACTACTAAGGTATATAAATAATATTGAACCTAGTGTGATTATTATACAAATCGGATATTTCCTTTCTTTTAATACAAATGATATTACTGACTCTCCAAAAGAAACAGCTACTTCAATAACAAAATTTCAAGTGTATCTATTGGTAATGCTATTTTTATTGCCATCTTTTGCAGAAGTGAATTTTTCCAACCATCCTTGAAAATTGTTTTAAATTTAAATATATATGTATATATAAATGTATATATATATATATATATGTTATTGAGGAAAATTTTTTAACTTGGAATTTACCAAATACCTATTTTTGTAGAATTATTATTGAAATGTAATTCCATAGATGATGACCAATTTACATATTGAGAATGTAAATATATTAAGAGTTCAGTATGTAAAGAGCAAAAAAAATATGGAAAGAGAAGTTTGCTAAATAAATGGGGCTGGGAAAATTGGAAAATCACCCATCATACAAAAAAAGTTAAGTCAAATGGAGAAAAGACATTAAACCAGAATCCTTAAAATACCTGAGAAAAACATAACCACAATTCTCCAGAACATATACCTCAGAGCATTTACAATATCACTCTATTGGTAAAGCAAAAGTAAGAATAAACAAGTGGTACTACAGTTACTTGCATTTTTTTTTTTTTTTGCCAAAGAAACTATGTCTAAATTTTAAGGATTCCAAAAGACATGAGCGTCGGCATCGGGCGTCTTAACCCGGTGTTTGGTTCATCCCCGCAGTGCCAGTTCTGCTTACCAAAAGTGGCCCACTATCATTCACATTCCACATGAGTCAAAGAGGAGAGAGGGCTGGGGAAGATCCGGGAGCTGCATCGGCTGCGGCCTGGCACCTGGGGGACGGCCCCAGAGGAGCGCAAACCCTGTGATTATGGACCAGGCAGAGGCAGTAAAAAAAGTACTCAAGGGGCCCCAGCGATAGCCCAGCAGGTAGGGTGCTTGCTTTGCATGCGGCTGGCCTGTGCCGGCCTGGGTTCCATCCCCAGCATCCCATATGGTCCCCCAAGCACCGCCAGGAGTAATTCCTGAGTGCAGAGCCAGGAGAAACCCCTGAGCATTGCCGGGTGTGACCCAAAAAGCAAAAAAAAAAAAAAAAGCACTAAAGTTTATGTGCTCTATGCCCAAGTCTCTGTGACTGGGCTGCTCCGCCTGGCGCTGCGATGCCTGTATAACCCAGGAACTGGCGCACTCACAGCTTTCCAGGAATCACTCCTTGTGGTACCACAGGAGGGACCTTATGTGGCATCCAGAATTGAACCAGGGCTGGCCACAGGCAAGAATTCCTCAGAGAGAAAAGACTGTAATAATGGTGAACCCCTAGGAAGATAATACCAGAGAAGAATTCACTTAGACAGACTTACTACAGCAGTGCCAGACTCTGCTTAAACCAATAAACAGTATGTCTAGCCGGTACTGCTATGAAAACAAAAAATTGTGTGGCCAAAGAAAGTACTATGAGTCTTAAAGATGCATTTTACCACATTATGATAATACTTTATCTGTAGTATCCTCACTAAATACTGCCTTTTTTTTTTTTAATATTTCACACCCAGTGATACTCAGGGATTACTCCTGGCTATGCACTCAGGAATTATTCTAGACAGTGCTTGGGGGCCCATATAAGACTATTTATTGAGATGAGTGATTTCTTCCACCCAATACTGTATGTAATACTGTATGTACTACTGTATGTTCAGTAAATGCTTGAGATGAGAGCCTTCTACTGAGAGTATACCACTTACACGGCAGAGTTTGGCAAGGAACCTGTGTTTTATTTGATATGCCAAAAACTAGTAACATTTATGGACTGTCGGGCGCTCCGCGGGGTCCACGACAGTGCCGGGAAGCGAAGTTCCCTTCTACCTCCGAAGCCGGCAAGGAATGGATGGACACTCAGGAATCCGATGCGGTTTTTAGAAGGCTTTACTTATCACAGGTTCAGGCATACAAATCAGCTAAAGGAAAAACCCGATGCTTAGGATTCCAGGCTAGAACCCCAGCCACGTGTAGGCCAAGATGGCAACCACCACGTGTGAAACTTCCAAGGGGAATAAACGCTCACAAGGCGAGATCCCACCGGGAAGAAGAAGAACGGGAGAGCGGGAACTGGCTAGTTTATACCCCCCCGCAACTCAGACCTTCCTCCCATTGTTATGGAAAGCAGGGAGGGTCCAATGCCCTCAGGTAGTCCCTCCCTGCATCTTACCTAGGGCCTTTACTGTGCTAATGTTTTGAACCGGAATGCCTTTTGAAATGTAGAGAAGGGGGTTTCTGAGATGGCATGTCACTGTACCAAAGATCAACACCAATGCCAGTTAAATATTTCTCCAAGCCTTCACAAGTCTCCTCTACTTCATTGTAGTTTTTATATTTTATCAGGGAGCCATGCTTGTTTGTTTGGAAGCAAACAGCATTTCTCTCTGGTCTAATTACTTAGGTGTCCTTGCAGTGGCCAGGCTAATATGCTGGTAAGATCTAGCTAGTCCCACGATGATTGTGATAGCATGGGAGAATATTTATACCAGCTAGTACAGCATACATGGTCGGATAAACTGCCACATTTAGACTACCCCCTTATCTACGGAGTGATTTGCAGGAGGCAATCCAGAGCAGATGCAGCGGCCCTTAGGAGTCCTGCAACAATGGACCTCAATTCTGTGACCTGAAGAATGGTTTGAGGCTCTTCCTGTCCCTGGAGCAAGCAGATGCCTTTGGGCTACACTAGCATAAGACAGGATATATGGAGATGTTACTGGTGCCCGCTCTAGCAAATCAATGAACAATGGGAAGACAGCAATACAGTGATACCAAGAAAGATAGGGGTTCCTAATGCATTGGTGTTGTAGAAACACATGTATATGTGTGAAACACTGAACACATTATATCAAAACTATAATAACTGAAATTAGGGACTAGAGGCATAGTACAGTATGTATGGTGCTTGCCTTATACTCAACCAGCCCAGGTTCTACCCCCAGAATACCAGGTGGTCTCCTGAACCCCACCACAAGTGAGCAGAGCATTAGGAGTATCCCTAAGAGCTAGTGTGGTATGTGGGTGGAATGATGTTAGAATAGTAAATGCCTCAAACTTTATTATGAACAAAATTTAAAAATCACTATTCCTAATTTTAAGTATCATACATAAATTTTAAAAAAGAAAATATAAAAATGCAAGAGGAATATTTAAAAATGAATAAAATTAAAATATACCATACTAAATGGGGAGAACATTTTTGCATGCACAAAAAATATAAAAAATGCTTAATCTTCAAGTTGTATAAAATAACTACAGAGCACCCTAAAAACTAATAAGCCAACCAAAAATGGGGGATATAAGATGAACAAACACTTCCATGAAGAGGAAACATAGTTTGCTGGTACACACATGAAAAGTTTTCATCATCATTTATTTTTGGGAAGTGTAAATGAAAATGACAATGAGTTATCTAATACTAGTAATAATGGTTTACATAAAAATAAGACTGGAAGTAAATGTTGGTAGCAATGTAATATAAAAGAAACTCATTCATTCTGCATAGGAATACTCTTTAGTTCAACCTCTATGGAAAACAATATGGAGATTTCTTAAATAATTAAGAGTAAATCTTCCATGCAACAGAGATTTCACTCCCAAACACAAAATAGTATTATTTTGAAAATATGTATGCATGACTATCACTTGGTATCAAAACTATATTAGGAAGTATCCAAGTGTCCAATAATAGAGGGATAAAGTAATGATAGTATATAGACACAATGGAATACTACATATCTGTAAGAAAAGATGAAATTACAGTTCACTACAGCATAGATGTAACTGGATTGTGTCATCATAAGCAAAATAAGCTAGAGGGAATAGGAAAAAAAACAGATGATTTCCCTCATTTGTGGCAGACAGCAACAAAACAAGGGAATAGACAATATCAAATGATAGCAAACCATTGGAATGAGAGTACAAAACTTAGATATTCCTAACAAGATTGGGAACAGAGCAGGCAAAGAGGTAATGGCCTGTAAATATCATAATAAGACAGCTATAGGATCTGAAACATTGGTGGTTGTGAGGTGTGGTAACTGCATCAAAACTGTGACATCAAAATTTTAACACTATATAAACACATGATCTAAGCTAAAATAACTAAAAAATTAATAAAAAATATGGGAGGCCTGAGTAGCTATTTTTCCAAAGAAAATATACAGATGGCTATCCATTTAAAAGGTCTTCAATGTCAACAATAATCATGGAAATGGAAATCAAAACTGTAATAAGATATCATGTCAGACTTGTTAGAACGCCTATGTCTAGAATAACTGTAGGTGAAAATACAAAGAAGAAACCAACTTTGTGCACTGTTAGTGGTAATGTAAACAGATTCAGTCATGTAAGACAAAACAATATGGAGATTCCTCCAACAATTTTAAATTGAACTGCCATAGGACCTGTAATTTCATTTCTGATGGATACACCTGAGCACCATGTAAACACTAATTTAAAAAGAAAGTCACCCCAAGTTCATTCCAGCATTATTTAGACTTCCAAAATAAGAAAATAACATAATTATGAACTGAATACAAAGGGCAAAGCAAATTTAATGTATGAGTGTATGTACATAATACTCACAATAGAATTCTAAGTAGCTATAATAAAAGAATGCAATCTTGCCATTTGTTACAAAGGGGTTGAGTTTGAGTGTATTATCTTAAAAAATCAACCAGATGGGCTGGAGTGATAGCCCAGCGGGTAGGGCGTTTGCCTTGCACACGGCGGGCCTCTGCCTGCCTGGTTCGATCCTCGGCACCCCATATGGTCCCCCTGAGCACCGCCAGAAGTAATTCCTGAGTGCAGAGCCAGGACTAACCCCTGAGCGTCGCCGGGTGTGACCCAAAAAAAAAAGAAAATAACAAAAAAAAATAAAAAATCAACCAGGTAAAGAAAGATACACACTGTATTATCCCACTTGCAGTTGGAATTGATATAAGAAAACACAAGACAGCTTTTTTCAAAATAGACTGATGTTTGCCAGAAACAGAAGTTGAATATTAAATTTATCTTTTATTAGTTTGGTTTTGTTATATTTGGGTTACACCCAGCTGTCCTCAAGGACTACTCCTTACTCTATACTCAGGAATCATTCCTAGTGGGTTTGAGGGACCATATGTAGTGCCAGGGATAGAGCTTGGGTCAGACAAGTGCAGGACAAGCACCTTACCTACTGAACAATCTGTCTGACACTAGGTGAAATGTATTAAGATCAAAAAGTACAAAGTTTTGATCATAAAAGAAAAAAAAATCAAGAGGATATAATGCATAGTATCATCTCCATATAATGCCTATACATGTTGCATATTTGAAAATTGTTAGAAGAATGGGTATTAAGAGTATTCATCACAAAAAATAAATTGTAGCTCAGAATAAATTATATCTCTGGTAGGAACAGGAATGTGACTCAGTGGTAAATTACACTTCTTGCACAGCTGAGATTTGAATTAGATTCAGTTTGATTCTTGCAGCTATAATGATCATTAAACAATAAACATATAAACAATAAAAACTCCGCAACTATTGCACTGATCATTATATATAGGTATATATGAAATGTTAGTATATGTTAGTATATTATTGTTACCTGAAACTAATATAACATTATATCTGAAAACTACATTTATAATATAAAGGAAAAAGAGCTTAAAGAGCTTACTATCTGCACTGATACTGAGAAAAAATGTAAATACACACAAGCCACTTTAAATAAAAGCATCCTCTTAAAACCTGTAGCAATTCCAATTCAAGCATAGCATTTTATCCTTAGATTGAACGCTAAGGACTTTATGAATCACATTCCACTGAAATGCATATCTTAAAGCCATCCTCTAATGAGCCTGCTATTTGAAGGAGGCTAAAATGATTAAATGAGGTTAAGGGTGGGCTTACATAACTAATTAGATTAATATCCTTGTAAGAGACACTTAATATTTTTCTTGTCCCATGGAACATAGGTAAGACAGCAGCAGTCTATGAATGGAGAAAGGAGCCAAAATCAGGATTCAGGTAATGGGGGCCTCCCAAATCTGAGAATTACATTTCCACTGTTAACTCACCCAGTTCATGGTGCTTTGTTGTCATGGCCTAAGTAAACTAATACAGAGGGGGCCACATATTTTCACTCCCAACATATTTAATTTTGCTTTATATGTGACTCTAACAATCTGGTTTTATGGTCTACATATCTATTGCACATAAAAACCATAGCAGTCTAGGATAGCAGAGGGAGAATTTGTCAGTTGGGATCATTTACACTAGTGAGATATGACAGAGTGTAAACTGAAGGATGGGGAATAAAGCCATAGTGGGAAAGAGAGTAATGACAATTCCATAATCTCTACAGTACAGACATACCTCATTTTATTGCACTTTGTCTTACTGCACTTTGCAGATATTACATAGTTTACAATCAAAGGTTTGTGCAACCGTGCACTGACTAAGTCCGCAGTAGCCATTTTCCCTCTTTTCTCTATGTTGGTAGTTTTCACAAAATTTCAAACATTATTATTACTCTCATCAGTTCTGGGGAGCTGTGAACACTGATACTTGTTGTTATCATTTTAATTATTCAAAGGTACCTTGACTTCTGTGCCCATAAAAAAAACCCAAAAAAGGTAAATATAATTAATGAAACTGTTTCTTCAGACAGATCCACCAACTGGCCATTGCTCCATAACTTGCCCTCTCTCAATTCTCTCTATTCTCTGAGACACAACAAAATCAGATTTAAGGTAAACTGTAACCCTGCAAAAGCCTCTCAAGATTCCAAGAATTCCATTTGAATTTCAACCTGAAGTAATTGAGTGCAGAGCAAACAGCAACCCCTGAGTATTGCAAAGCATTGTCAAGAAATCTAAAAAAGGAAAAGAATATAAAAGAAAACAACCAGTTTTGGCATGTTGAGGGGGCAAAAAAATTATCATCCACTGCTGATGGAAACTTTAACCATTCAATCCTAGCAGATGAATATGGACACTATTTTAAAAACTATGAACTCTTATGTGATCCACCAATTCCATTTCTTGGCATCTGCCCCAAAATCCAAAAAAATGTTTATTCAGAAAATATTCTCTTTTTTCTGCCCCAATATTTACTGCAGGTATATTCTGAATAGACAACATTTTGGAAAAAAGGCATCCAAGAATAGAAGATAAAGAAAGTATGTCAAATACATACAATGGGATGCTACTCAGCTATACAAAAAGACAAAATCATGCAATTATGTCTTTCTAGATGGAACTGGAATATACCATGCTCAATGAAGTTAGAAGGGAAGGGACAGATACATAAAGCTCTCTATCCTAGGGCCGGAGTGATGGTCCAGTGGGTAGGGTGTGTGCCTTGCATGCGGCCAGCCCATGCCGGCCCAGGTTCAATCCCCGGCATTCCATATGATACCCCAAGCACCGCCAGGGAGTGATTCCTGAGTGCAGAGCCAGGCGAAACCCCTGAGCATTGCTGAGTGTGACCCAAAAAAAGCAAAAAAAAAAGAGCTCTCTCTCCCTACACATACAAGGGATATAAAGATTTATTGGAAGGAAATGAAAACTGTCCACCACAACAGAATCTATGAATTAGCTTATAGAACTGAACTTATCAAACTGGAGAGATGGAGGAGGTTTTGATGTGGGAACTCTGAAATGATGGTGGAGGGAAACAGACACTCTGGTGGAGTGTGCAGTGTTGAACACTCTACATTCTATGGATGTTTCATACATAGAATACTATGTATGAAACCTTATCACTAACAGAATTGTTTTTCACATAACAAATAAAATTTAAGAATGTCAAATACATACAATGGGATGCTGTCAGCTATACAAAAAGACAAAATCATGCTATTATGTTTTTCTAGATGGAACTGGAAGGTACCATGCTCAATGAAGTTAGACAGAAGGGGAGGGACAGAAGAAAATAAAATAAAGTAAAAGTATGCATGACCATTAAGCTATATATGGCCATTTAAAGTGACAGTAAAAGTTACTCAAACGTGATCATCACATGCAGACACAGCATGAATTAAGTTCATCCATTTACAACATAGTTTCTGCTTATTTTTAGCACAATTCCTACTCAGACAAAATAGTTTTTTCAAAATCTGAATGTTCATTGACAAAGCATCTGTCACGTAAGAGCTCTGATGAGGGTAATATAACTTCTATTATGCAGATCATGGTTTGAGGTATCTGCATAATGAATGTTAATTCTTATTATTTAACAAATACATTTTTGTAATGCTATGGCTGTCACTGATAGTGAATCCTCAGGAAAATAAATTGAAATGTGAAAGGATTCATCATTTTTGATGCCATTAAGAACATGTATTATTCATCAGAAAAGGTAAAAAAAAAACAAGCTAAACAGGAATTTGGAAGAAGGTGATTCCACCCACTTGAATGATTGTAAAGATCCTGGGGATTCAGCAATTTTGTTACTTCAGATGTAGAAATAGCATGAAAACAAGGAATTGAAATGAAGCGTAAAGATGTGACTGCATGATGTAATTTCATAATAAAACTTTGACAGATGAGGAATTTCTTTGGATGAGTAAGAAAAGTGGTTTCTTGAGCAGGAACTACTTTTGGTGAAGATGATTTGAACATTGCTAAAACTGACTTTGGAGATTTATTTGATGAAGCAAGAGAGTTTGAAGAGTGATGGTACGTTGAAAGAAGTTCTACTGCAAGTAATTCTATAAAGAAGCATCATTTGCTACAGAGAAAGTTTCCGCAAAATAAACAGTCAATTAATATAGAAGAACTAACTGTCAGTTATCTCCCTCATCTCTCTTGGCTCATCTCCCTCCTTGCCTGTCGTCTGGGTCTGCTCTCAGCCCTGAGCACATGGTTTGAAGTCCAGTGGCGATCTTGGCTGAGAATTCTGACCTGAGCACTTGGTCTGGGTCTGGCTAAGAATTGGGAGTTTGAGGTTTTCCTGATCTTGGATTGTACTGCCAGAACTTGTGTGAGTAAAGCTTTTGGAAATTTTGCTGGATTTGTGAGTCTTCATCCCACCACTGGCTGCTGGCCCCTTGGGGCAGAAGGGGATTTTTTCCTCCTCCCTGATATTGTTGGGAAATGCAGCTGCCCCAGCTCAACAGCAGAGTTTCCCAACACATGGGAAAAAATAAATTTTGTATGTCTCCCCTTTTTTTGGCTTTATGGCGTAGGTCTCGAATCAGAAAACTAATACCCTGCCTGTCACATTTTGAAGTGCACTGAATCAATAGTTCCTAGCATAGTCACTCACAGTTCCCTGATACTTAAAATCTTTGAAATATCAAATATTTTGATATGTAATTAATATTTTTAATATTAGTGACTATTCAAAGTCACTACTTTGAGGAGCAATTTACTATGTGACTGTTAATAAACTCTACGATTTTGGAACTTTGAAAGTTGTATTGTCATAATATAAATAACAAATAGGTATGATGACTAAGAATCGGGGCATAAATAATAGCTAAACTATTCCTGATGTTAGACATCATGATTAGCCTCCCTAGTTTCTTGTCCAGGTTCTTACACAGTACAATTTAAGTTTGAGACGAAACTCCTTCTGGAACATCATTGAAACATTGTTGAATGCTGCTGTAACTGAGTTGCTAAACTTCGCTGATAACTCAGAGATGGAGAATAAAGGTTGAAGCTATGTTTAAGGAAGACATACTATAAGTAATGCCATCAAACATCCACTACAGAGAAATATTTTGCAGAAGAAATACAGAGTATATTTACAAAGTAAACTTTGCTGTCCTCTATTCTAAGGAAATTACAGTCAACTATGCTTTTCTAGAGAGGATTTTACACCTCTAGAAAGCACCTGCTCTTTCAGGCTACAACCAGTTCCTTATTATAGCACAATTGTCTCCCTTTCCTTCCTGTTTGTCAGATGAAGGCTACTGTTTGTCCTAGAGACCTCACCAGTCCTCATTTGGAGATCTCTACCTTTTAACTTCTGTATTATCTCTCCAGCACAAAGACTACAATATTTATGTTGGGTGACACGCCCTACTGAGCCTTAGCCTCCAGCTACACTTAGCTTATGTAGAGAGCTGGTCCCCCTCCCAGCCTTTGGGGAATCTCCTTTGGGAGCCTACACAATGGGAGTTTGGGAAGATATGGAATGATTTCATAATTTTATACGGCATAAATATTTTTTATCATGAATCTCACTTGCCCCAGATCAACAGTCTGTTCCCAAGGTCCCCGCATGGGACATACATGTAGAGATCCCAAAGTACTTGGCCATGGCCATGTTGCATCAACCAAATGTAATCAATTATCCTAGTCCAGAGACATGCCAGTGCGCCTCCATGCAAACTAATGTCTCTCTGACTCTAAAGGTCATCACTTGATCACTTGACATCCCATTATGTTAATCCTCGATTTGCTCAAGCATGCACCAGTAAGGTTTCCATTTGACCCTGTCACGTGCCAATGTAACCTAATGGAATCTGCTTGCTTCATGAATATGAAAAGCCTCAAATATTTTGGTCAAGGTCTTGACAAAGAAGTGTGACCATCTTGTTAAAGGGCGGCCATGTGATCTTTTGGTGTCCAGTGGGATCCAGTCGGTAACGGCTCTAGTCCAGTGGTTGTTTCAAAATCGCATTACATGTCCAGTCCATCTGATTTTCGATGCTTTGGCAAACGAGACAGCATCCCTGACTCTGGATTGTCTAAGGAGGTCGGAATTCGGATTCCTTCTCTCACTTGAGTGAGACATGATATTCCAAGCATGGCTCTTTCGATTCCTCTTTATGAGACTGGAATAGTGTTGTCATCCTGCTTTCATAGGGCCCAGATCTCTGAGGCATATGTTAATGCATGGAGAATGGTGGAGTCGAAGAGCTGTGCCTGGAGCTGGAGGTTCTTTGTCCTTTTATCTATTTCTTTGCTTCTCTTAAAGGTGTCCATGCCGCTCTCTTCCTCCTGCACAGTACAAGTTTTAGGTCGTTCATCATGTTGATTTCTCGACCTAGGTACACATGGTTGCTGCATTCAGCGACGTTTGTTCCATTGAGAGTGAATAGGGCCTCTGGAACTAGTTCATTTTTCATGAACATTTTTTTTTATTGAGATTCAGCTGTAGACCTATCTTTCCATATTCTAGGTTGAAATCAGCCAGCATTTGTACCGCATAGCTAATGTTTGGTGTTATTAGAACAATGTTATCAGCAAAGCAGAGGTGGTGTAGTTGCTGACCATCTATCTTCACTCCCATTCCTTCCCATTCTAATTGTCGCATGAAGTTCTCAAGGGTGGTGTTGAAGAGTTTTGGTAAAATGGTATCACCCTGCCAAATCCCTCTTTTGACAACAATGATCGCTTCCTTGTACAATGGTGAGATCCTGGTGGTGAATCCATAATACAGCTCACGAAGGATCTTGATGTATTGGGTTTGAACACCCTGTTTTGGCTAGGGGCTTCGATGTCCGCTTCAGTCTCCACAGAATCAAAGGCTTTCTTTAAATCAATGAACGTGAGACAGAGTGGCATCTTGAACTCCCTACAAAATTCAATGAGCTTGGTTACCGTGTGGATATGGTTGATTGTGCTGAATCCTTTTTGCAAGCCAGCTTGCTCGCATAGTTGTCCTTCATCTAATGTTCTGCCAATCCTGTTCAGGATGACTCGAGTTAACAGTCTGTAGAAGAAAGACAACATGCAGATGGGGCAATAGTTACCAATGTTGTGAATGTCTCCCTTCTTGAACAGTTGAACTCTCCTGCTGGTTTTCCTTTGGGAGGGCACCTTGCATAGAGACAAGCAGCATGTGATGAACTGAGCCAGTGTATTGATGAGTACTGATGGCAGATTTTTCAGGTGTTCAGGCCTTTGTCTGGGCTAGGTGCTGTTGACTTCTTTACTAATGAAATGGCATTTTGAATTTCAGAAGCGAGAATGCTGGGAACGACATATCCATCCTGCAGAATTTGGTACGTGGCAGGTGAACGTGGCTATCAAAGAGATCTTAGTAGAGGGGCCGGAGCGATAGCCCAGTTGGTAGGGCATTTGCCTTGCATGCGGCCGGCCCATGCCGCCCGGGTTCGATCCCCGACATCCCATATGGTCCCCCAAGCACCACCGGGAGTAATTCCTGAGTGCAGAGCCAGGAGAAACCACTGAGCATTGCTGGGTGTGACCCAAAAAGCAAAAAAAAAAAAAAGAGAGAGAGAGAAGAGATCTTAGTAGAAGTCATGGATAATCTCCATTTCCTTTCTGGAAGATGCCATAGATCCATCAGGATGTTGGAGGGCAGTCATCTTGGTATTATAGTTGGCGAAGGACAGGCGGGCATTGTGAATGCTTTTCCTGGCTTCTGCTGCATCTGCCTGTATTTCTGCTCTTCTGACTTTGCGTCTTCCTTTATTGCTTCTCTGCACTGCTTTGAGAGCTCGGACATTTGGTTGCCTAAACTTGCACCTTTCCATGTTGGCGAATGAGCTCGAGAGTTTGTGAAGACAGGTTTTTTGTGTCTTTGTCTCTCGGCCTTCTTCGCACAATCATGGAGGTGCTGAACCAGTCAGTTGTATTCGTCATCGATGGACGTCAATGATGGCATCTTCCCATGTTGTCACAATGGTGTCAAAGAGTTCCCAGTTGGTGGTCATTCTGGGAGTTCTCTTCTTTAACTTTGCAGCCTTTTCTCCCTATTGTTTGAAGTAGAATTTTGCACGAAGTAGATGGTCGTCTGATCCTGTTTGGAATTTTGGGACAATAGAGACATCAGTCAGGCAAAACTATTGATTGAATAAGATGTGGTCAATATCATGTGGAACTGTCCACCAGTAGATTCCCATGTACAACATTTCGATTCAGCCTTCTGGAACTGTGAGTTCCCATGAATGGTCTTGGTGGACATGATGAACTCAGATAGTCTCTCACTTTGTTCATTCCATCTAGGCCAGGGGTCCTGATGTGGAGATCTTCGGCCGATCTTCTCAGTCTTATCTTGGCATTAAAATCACCTACATCATCGTGTAGAATGTGTGATCTTCTTTTATAGAACTCCTCCAGATCCATCCAAAGTGGGTTATTCTGAAGGATTTTGGACCTTAGTGGGATCCAGAGTCCTGGATCTGCTAGCTATATATTCATGGTAAAAAGTATTAATGCCATTTCCTACAAACTACATTCTGAACTGCTTTCTGGTTCAGAGATTCAGCTAGGGAGATTTTACCTCTGTAGGTCAGCCTGACTTTTGTGAAGCTTGAGTCCGAGGCCCACCTAAAGATGTATGCTTTCAAAAGGGTCATTTATCTGGCTACATCTCTAGATAGTCCAACCCACGATGGGCTGGGCTGGAAGATTTTGGTGGGTTTCAGTCTATAAAAGAAGTTAGGGAAAAAAAGAAGCTGGGAAAAAGAAGGGGCCTTTTTGCCATTTTGGCTTCCCTTGGTCTTTTCCTCTGTCTGGCCTCTCTATCTCCGTTGGGCTTCCACACGTGGTGGCAGCCATCTGGCGTACACGTGACCAGGGCCCAGCTGGGAACTCATAATCCAGGGGTTCTTCCTGTTCTTGGATTGTATATCAGAACCTGTGATAGTAAAGTCTTTTAAAACTGTGCCAGATTCCTGAGTTTTTATGCATTCTCTGCCAGCTTTGGAGGTAGAAGGGAACTCATTTCCCAGTATTGTGGTGACCTCAGTGGTCCCTGGCACTTATCTATTGATTTATCTTTATAAAATGATGTTTCTTCATTGTTTCACATATTTTTCTCTGAAATTCTCAAACTTCCCATAGAAATAATTTGCATATTTAAACTATATCACAATCTTAATAGCTACATTATCTTATAGCTATCTTATAGCATACTCACAGTTCATAACCAATTTACTTTTGATTTCATAATTTAATGACTTGTTGGCTGGAATAGTTTTTGAAATGTTTTCAGACAGAAATGTAATGTTTATCTTGTAAAAGACTGAATGTGGGGAGTCCTCAGTCCAAAACTTTTTTATTTTGTGACTTTTTAATTTACTTGCTTAGTTGTCTCTTTACTTGTTATTCCATAGAAGCTCACTGGAATAATTCCTTATCCTCTCTGGTTTTAGGTGAGTTATATTACAAAACTCTTCATTGTAGAATGTATTTAGAAGATGAACTATCTTATTTATTTTAAGGAAACTTCTTTACTCTTTTCCACTTCCTATGCCATTAATGATAAATTTTAAGCATTGACTAAAATGCATAGGCCAGATCAATATCTTGCACTAGAAGTAAATCACATGTAATTTCTGAGGTCCCACTAGATAAGGCCTTTGATATATTGCTTTTACGCACAAATACATTGTTATCTCTGTTCAGGTCTTACAAGTCATTCTGTTGAGGACATTACAGCTGTATTAACTCTTGGAGATTCACAGCAGCAGATGTGCATTCCACCAGTTCTGCCTGTCTGCCTAAGTCAGAGTTAATGAAACTATCTGTTTAGGGTAAGAAGAATTTATTTTTAAAATTACTAATAACAAATTTGGTCCTGGTCACTAAAGAGATAAGTTAGTGTTTTATTGTTATTGTTGCAGCTATTTCTGAATACTATAGAGAGTTGTTGGGTATAGAGATAACCTAGATAAGAGAGTACCACAAATTAATTACTACTTAAAAATAAATGCACAGAAAATCATTTTCACTGACACTATAGGAAAACTTGTAGCAATAAAGATTGCTAACTGATTGTCAGAAAGCAATATTAATTTGATATAGGAAAAATACAGTAGGAAATTCAAAAATAATTGATGTCATAGCATAATTAAAACACTATAATTATCTTGATCTCTGTTATAGAGTGAATTAAAGTTTTTAGAAAATGAGTTTAATTTTTTTTTGCTTGATTTGGGGCCACATGCAGAAGCAATCAGTTTTTTCCTGGCACTGTCCTCAGGAGTGCTCTCTGATAGTGCACAGGGATTTTTACCAGGGCCGTAGCCTAAGGCAATGCTACTGTCTTACCTCCTACACTATCTTTTTAGACCCATGTTTTGTGGAAATTTTAAATAAAATTATGTTAGCTATGTCTAAATAGAATTTCTCTATGTAACATGGCTTTTCATATCCAGATAGTGTAGGCTAGGCATAGTTCAATGGTTAGGACAGTTGCCCTGTTCCTGGTGGTGGCATCCTTGGTGACTTACATCCCTGGAATCTTGAATGTTCCTACAGTCAAACCAGGAGTGATCTCTGTGATCACAGCCAGAGCAAGCCGTGAGTATCACTGGGTGTGCTCAGTGAAAAAAAACAATAAAAAAAATATATAAAACAATTATCAGATGAAAAGTTGGCTTTCTCTATTGCTTTGTAAAAATCTTGTTAGTTAATAGCAAATATGCATTTTATTGCAGGATCATATATTTATATGATATAAATTATAATAATTAATATACTATTTTTATATTAAATAACATTTGGTGTTTAAACGCAGTGCTTGCTTAATTTTAATAATTAAATAGCTGATGATAGTTTCATTTCTATATATTTTAAATATATGCTGAATCTTTAGATTAATTTTTATTTAGCTATTAATTAATTTAACGTTTTGAAATTAGAAGCAATTCTCTAGTACTTGTATGTAGACTACAAAAAATTCAGCTACTAAAATTTTATATTTTCTGAAACTCAAGATATATTTGTGTTCTCAAAGCACTCTATTTATCTATGCTAAACTAAAATTCTGAAGCAATAGTTTTAAGCATAGCACTGATTTGCTTAAAAGCTTTCATTTCCATGTGTTTTGAATAAAATATAGAGGTGATTATCATCATCCGGCACTATCTTCCACAAAATGCTCTATGTTCCAATAAAAAATTCTCATTTGTCCTACTCATTTCTTGTAGTACTTGTATTATCACTTCCAACTGAACTTTTAAACCGACTATTCTGCCAACTATAAAAAAGTCCTGTTAACCTCAACAGTCCGTCTTCAAAGAAATCATTATAAATCCTTTCCCAATGTCCTTGGTTCAATGCTGGTTATAAACGATCTTGCACACAAATATTCATATGCTTTCATATGATTTTAAGTTTTCTGAGACTTCCACCTATAAATCTCCCACAGTATCGGTACAATAATTTTTAATTTTGTTTGTTTTAAAATGAAGCCTAGGGGGCGGAGCGATAGCCCAGCGGGTAGGGCGTTTGCCTTGCAAGCGGCCGGCCTGTGCCGGCCCGGGTTCAATCCCGGCATCCCATATGGTCCCCCGAGCACCGCCAGGAGTAATTCCTGAGTGCAGAGCCAGGAGAAACCCCTGAGCATTGCCGGGTGTGACCCAAAAAGCAAAAAAAAAAAAAAAAATGAAGCCTAAAATAAATCAAAATAAAATTTTGCATTGATTTCTCATTCAAGTAGCCTACAGAAAATTTTGTAGAGAAAAACCTGCATATATAATTTCTGAATATTTGTATAGTTAAATTTCAAGCTCATTAAATTTCATATTTTCTTTAAATGTTTTAACATACAATTTACTTGTTGAAAAGGTAATAAGAAGACTAAATTTAATAGTGATATTCAATTTTGCACTAATAGTGCAATAGTAACTATTCAAAACATATTGCTATTTTTCTTAGATTTAGAATATTAATAGTCTATTGCTATTAATACATAATTATTATAGTTTAAATTTATCAAAATAAAGTTTTAAAGGTGGAGAGATAGTACAGGGATTAAGGCATGTGCCTTCACACAGACAATCGTGGTTTGATCTCCAGCACCATCTATGTCTTCCAAGTTCTGTCAGAAGCAATTCCTGAGCAGAGTCAGGAGTAATATCTGTGTACCAATGTATAACCCCTAAATAAAAATAAGTAAAGTAAAATCATCTCTTAAAATATCAGACTGATGAAGCTTTGGGGAAAAGGTTACTTATTTTGTGGAATTAGTTGAATGGATCACTATCAGTTGATTGCATGTAAATTGAAAGGAAAAATAAAATAGTAATATATTAACTTGTTAACATGCATACTATATCACTATCGTCAAAAACAACCTAATTACTTTCTTAGGTATCAAAACAAATTTGATAGTAATGTGATTCACTTGATCACTTCACATACCGTCATTCATTGATTTGCTCCAGTGGGCACCAGTAACATTTCCATTTGACCCTATCACGTGCCAGTGTAGCCCAATGACATCTGGTTGCTTCAGGAATACGAAGAGCCTCAAACCGTTCAGGGTCTTGACAAAGAAGACTGACCATCTTATAGGTGGGCGGCCACGTGATCTTTTGTTAGTATAGTTAAACTGTAGTCACACGTAATGAAAATTAGGCCAGTTTTTTCAGCTAAGAGCAGAGGAAGCTATTATGTAAGTTCAATAAATAAATGTACTATCTATCATGAATTCACATAGCAAATCTATATTTTGAGCATTTTTTCTGTACAGTAAAATATGTAACATGTATTATGTGACTTATATGGGTTCTTCTAATTGAAGGATATTTTGTGGGTATTTCAGTGAAACCAGAGTGTGCTTGTCTCGAAAGCATTTGCAGATTTAAAAAAAAGTCTCCAAAAGATTTTTATTAATAGAATGCTGCTATAAACATTTTGAATTACCTGATGAACATCATTTCACTATTAAGCCTTTTGGAGACTTTAAATAATTAAAATCAAGCTGAAACAGGTGTTTTTCCTTCTACATTTTGCCCACAATCAGTTGACTTAACTATGGCTCATAATTTTAGCACTTTCATTCTTAGAAATGTATTAAGTGTATACAAGTTTGAATTCAAACATGAATGGAACACTGGGATGAATTTTTCATATTGTGGATGAAGAATTCTTATTTTATTTATTTGGTTGCTTTGGACACACAGCCAGCAGTGCACAGCACTCTCCTGGCAGGAGAGCGTGTGGTTTTGAGGATGGAACCCCAATAGTCTATTTGCAAGGCAAGTACTTTAACTATAGTACTCTCCCTCCACCCCACGGCTAGAAAGCTGTAAAGTGCTTCGATGACTCCCAGTCAACAAGGATATTGCCAAAATGTCATTCTTGGCCTTGAAATCTCCTTGTCATTTATGTCTCCAAACTTCACAAACCTCAGCGTCCACTCCATTTCCTCCTATATGTTACACCACGGACAAAGTTAATTCGACATTCTCCACATTCAAATAATTATTACTCTAAATTTTACCCTTATCTGAAAATGTTTCACTCTTCTCTCTTTGCCCCCACTTTAAATATCATTTACATTGATTCATCCAGGCATAGCTTTATATAATACTCTGTATGTCTCTGCTATCATTCTACACTACTTTGCATGTCTTTAGACAGCTTGCTTCTAATAATAATATTAATTGTATTTGTTTTCAAAGCTAAGATTATGCACGTCAAGGAAAAGGGGAGTCAAAAAGTAATAAAATATATGTGTAAAGCATTTAAATGTATTATAAAAGTTGTTTTGCAGACTTCTGAGACAATTTCATATTATATCCTCTGTTTTTCTTAACACAGAATTATGATTCCCATATCACAAATTAGAGGCAATATTCATATTAATAAAAATGTTATCTTCAGTGAAATATTATTGGCAAAGGCAATAGCATCAAAAAACAAATGGAACTACAACAAATTAAAGAGTTACTGCATGTGAAAGAAACATGAGCTTAGGCTAAAAGATAGCAACTGACTGTGAAAAACATTTGC
Organism: Cryptotis parvus; assembly: GCA_021461705.1. Lineage (NCBI taxonomy): Eukaryota > Metazoa > Chordata > Mammalia > Eulipotyphla > Soricidae > Cryptotis > Cryptotis parvus. The sequence goes on from JAJIBD010001231.1 coordinate 154,900, forward strand.
ATTCAACACATCAAACAAAGGTTTGATATTCAGGATATCTAAAGTACTCATAAAGGTCAACAACAGCAATAAAAATATTTGAAAACCCTGTAAAAAATGGAGTGAAGAAATGAGCAATACTTCTCAGAGGAAGACAGGTAAATGGCCAAGAAGTGCATGAAAAAGTGTTCAATATTACTTCTTATTAGGGAAATCCAAATCAAGACAATAATGAGATGGCATCTAATACCAGTGACAATGTCATATATTAAACATAGTAAGAACAATCTGTTGGCCGGTTTGTGATGAAATGGAACTATCATTTCCATGCTGGTGGAAATGTTCCCTAGTTCATCTACTATGAAATCAGTACTTCCAGTTAACTAGAATTGAGTTGCCATATGACCCAGCTATTTCAGTTTTGGGCATCTATCCCTTGCAAGACCTAAGAAAAAAAGAACTATTTAAAAGGACATATCACTTGATCACTTGATCACTTGACATCCCATTATTCATCGATTTTCTCTAGCAGGCGCCAGTAATATTTCCATTTGACCCTATCACGTGCCAGTGTAGCCCAATGGCATCTGGTTGCTTCAGGAATACGAAGAGCTCAAACTGCTCGTTCAGGGTCTTGACAAAGAAGTCTGACCATCTTGTAGGTGGGCGGCCAAGTGACCTTTTGACGTCCCATGGGATCCAGTTGGTAATAGCTCTAGTCCAGCAGTCGTCTCCAAATCGCATTACATGTCTAGCCCATCTGATTTGCTATGCCTTGGCAAGCGACACAGCGTCCCTGACTCTGGGACAGCGAAGGAGGTTGGAGCTCCAGCATTATTCATTGTGGTAATTATTACAATAGCTAAGGTATTGAATCAGCCTCATATGAACAGATATTGAAGTTGCAGTATATATTTCCAATGGATTAATATGCAGCTGAGAGTAATCATTCAATTTGCTATAACTTGGTTGGAACTAGAAGATACCATGTTGAGTGAAGTATGCCAGAAGAAAGGGACAAACCCAGGATCATCTCACTTGTTTGTGGTATACAGAATAGCTGGATGAGAAAATGTAATTAGTAGAGGGCAGTGGATGCTAGATCACCCTTGTGCCCAGAGAATAGGGAGGAGAGGGATAGAGGAGAACATAAATCTAAGGGGGAGGGGAAAGATAAGAAAGTAAAGTAACAGTATCATAGTGGTCAGGTGCCTTTGTTATACTACTGATGTGGAAGAGTGGTAGAGTTACATATCCAAAGAACAGACTCAAGAACACTAAAAATATGAAATCCAAATGACAACCACCAAACTTTGAAATATGCTTGTCAATGTGGCAGGTAGGGAGGTGGTGGGAAAGGGAAGTAGGGAGAAGCATGGAAACACTAATTGAGGGAAGTTGTCACTGGTAGTGAGATTGGTGAAGTAACATTATTTGCATACAGCTCAACTATTGATAAATTTATAAATCACAGTTGTTTCATTAAAAACTTAAAATATATGCTGTCAACCATTCAGTATTACCAAACAGATTTAAATCTAAGATTTTCAATTAGAAATATGGCATTTTATATAGCAAGGAGAGTGGTGAATAAAGGTAAAGAGCTAATTAATTGTCCCTGACTCTAAGGTGTTGATGTGAATGGTGAGAGATGTTGATGTTACTGTTGAGGTCACCATCTTGGGCGAGTAGAACACCCATGAAGGTCAAGTAGAGTACCTACACATAAGTCTCTAGGAACCACTTTGATGAATAGCTCTGCTTTGTAGGTGGGGGAAAGAAGGATGGGAACTCTGTACCAGCGAATCAGGCAGTAGGACGTGAACTCTGTGTCAGCCAATTAGGTCAGATGAGAGAAAGGATTAAAACAGGGATTAAGGCAGGGTGTACTTTTAATTCTAAGCAGGTAGGGTTATGTTTCTGTATAGGTATGTGTTTAGCTACAATAAGGCTTGTATTTCATTTTCATGAATTTAATTCCAGCAAATTTGCCATTCTATTAGATGTCTGAAAAATATCAAACTTTAAACTTTATCACATTTAAAAATTATAGGATAATCTATGAACTGAGAGAGGTATATAGAAAGTTCCATGTATTATGTTGACATTATAGAAAGACTCTTTTTACACATAGAACAATATTAATAATTATTTTATTTAATAGTAAGCCACAAAAAGAGGTACAGCCACTATAAACTACAATAATATTTTAAAGTGATACTATTGTCCTTCAAGTCCCATTAAACTGGTCTAAATATAGTATACACTGTGATTATGCATAGAGCCTCAGTGCATAATAAAATGTGCAGATAGCCTATAAAGTAATGTACTCCTCCAAGACATATTTCACCTAAAATTAAGACAGGACATCCAATAAAAATTAAAACTATGACAATTTAATTATCAACTATCTTCATATTCTATAATCATAACAGAAGTTAGAATAGAATTTATATCTTAATTCTCTGCAAAAAAAATATTTTTTATTATTTTAATATATTATATTATATATTAATTATTTTAATATATTATATTATATATTAATTATTTTAATATATGTGTATATGCTTGTGTGTGTTTCTGTGATAAACTATTTTAAATTTGCCTTAGTATAAGATACCTAGTTCTTGTTCCCCTAAAGAGTTAGATTAGTACCTGAATATTATAAATTATTTAATCTGTGAATTTTAACATGTTTCTCTTTTTAGTTTTATCTTTCATTTACTTAAGAGATTCTGATTTGTTGGATTTTAGGCATTTTATTAAGTAAAATTAAAAGTGACAGAAAGTCAATTCCTTAATGGCTACCTAAAGGAAGATAAAGAGATTAGTGGACTGCTATATTTCATAAGTCCAACAAAAAGAAGATGTTGATCATAGATTTTGACAGAATGTAGTCTCCTGTGAAACAGTGATAGAATCTAGAACTGTTTTTATGTTCATACAGTCAAGCATATACTTCCGTTGCCAGTGTATGTGCATTGAAGAACAGACTGTCATTTTTTTTTAGTCCTTCTTCGTTTTGGCAGCTTAGTATGGTCCTGAAATTTTATCAGGCCCTCCTATTCATCCTTCTTAGTGCTGCCGTATTAAGGGCTTTTTCAGGGTCATGAAAATGAAAGCAGGATGAGATACTACTCGGGTCTCCCAGAGAGGAATCGAAAGAGCTATGCTTGGAATATCACGCCTCACTCAAGTGAGAGAAGGAAGCCGGAGTTCCGACCACCGTTGCTTTTCGAGTAAGGGTCGCTGTCTCCTTTGCCAAGGCATCAAAATCAGATGGGCTGGAAATGTAATGCGATTTGGAGACAGTCGTTGGACTAGAGCCTTTACCAACTGGATCCCACGGGATGTCAAAAGGTCACGTGGCTGTCCACCTACAAGATAGTCAGACTTCATCGTCAAGACCCTGAACGAACGGTTTGAGGCTCTTTGTATTCATGATGCAACCAGAAGCCATTGGGCTACACTGGCACGTGATAGGGTCAAATGGAAATGTTACTGGTGCGGCTCGAGCAAATCAATGAACAACAGGATGTCAAGTGATCAAGTGACAGTCAAGCGTAGAAATGACTATATTAAAAAACAGACCTGTGGATCTATGGAATAGAATTGAGTATCCTGACACCCAACCTCAAACACGTAAGCATTTAGTCTTCGATAAAGGTGCAAAGAGTCGAAAATGGAGTAGGGAAAGCCTCTTCAACAAGTGGTGTTGGGAAAACTGGGCAGCAACATGTAAAAAAATGAATTTGGACCTGTGTCTAACACCATGAAAATAAATCAGATCAAAATGCATTAAAGATCTCAATATGAAACTTGAATCCATAAAGTACATTGAAGAAAATATAGGAAAAACCCTCCATGACATTGAAGCCCAAGGCATCTTCAAAGGTGAAACATCACTAACAAAGCAACTAGAAGAAAAAGATAAACATGAAACTAAAAAAGCTTCTGCACCTCAAATGAAACAGTGACTAAGATACTAAGACAGCCCACGAATGGGAAAGAATATTCACCCAATACCTATCTAATAAGGGGTTAATATCCAGGATATATCAGGCACTGGTAGAAATTTCCAAGAAGAAAACAAACAACCCCATCAAAAACTGGGGGGACAAAATGAACAGAAACTTCAACAAGGAAGAAATTCGAATGGCCTAAAAACATATGAAAAAATGCTCATCATCACTAATCATCAGAGAGATGCAAATCAAAACAACAATGAGATATCATTTTACACCACAGATACTGGCACATATTCAAAAGAGCAAGAACAACAAGTGCTGGCTTGGAGGTGGGGAAAAGGGGACACTCATCCATTGTTGGTGGGAATGCTGGCTGGTACAGCCTTTCTGGAAAACAATATGGACATTCCTCCAAAGACTAGAAATTGAACTCCCATTTGACCCAGTCATACCACTACTGGGAATATACTCTGGAAGCCAAAAATACGCCAGTGGAAACACCATCCCTACGTTTATGTTCATAGCAGCATTATTCACAATAGCCAGAATCTGGAAACAACCAGATTGCCCGAGAATCGATGACAGGATAAAGAAGATTTGGTACATCTACATAACGGAATACTATGAAGCTGTTAGGAAAAATGAAATTATAAAATTTGCCTATAAATGGATGGACAAGGAGAAGATTATGTTGAGTGAAATTAGTCAGAAGGAGAGAGACAGATACAGAATGACTGCATTTATTTGCATGACATAAATATATATGTACATATTATACCAATATCCAAGGTCAAGTGAAACATGTACAGGAGGTCTTGTCAAAGGTGAAATTATCACAAGCGTGTGGGAGTTAGAGGCTAAGTAAGACAGAAAAATGGAACAGTGTGCTAACAATTGTTGAAAGTACTAATACCCATTTGCAGGTAAATTTCATAATTTCATCTTTTCTGACAGCCGCATAGTATTCCATAGTGTAGATGAACCACAGTTTCTTTAGCCAGTCCTCTGTTAGGATATAAATAGATACCAGTGTTTTACTAAATATGGGAAATGGTAATGGCAGATTAAAACTCACCACTGGATATACACAAAGAGACTTAAGTGATAAACTCTAAATATCTGCAGGGCTAGCCACAATGTGTAAAATAAGAGGAAGAGAGATGCAGAGACAGAGAGAGAGATAGAGAGAGAAAGAGAGGAAACTCGGGTACCTGCTATTAAGGGCCGGGGCGGGGGGGGGAGGGGGGACATTGGTGGTGGAAATGGGGCACTGGTGGAGGGATGGGTGCTGGAATACTGTATTACCAAGAACCAATTATGAACACCTTTGTAATTGTATGTTTCACGGTGGTATAATAAAAAAATTAAAAAATATAACCCCCAAAAAAAAGAAAGTACTAATACCAACCTAGAACTGAGCATTTAATACAGGCAAAAAGATACACACAACAACCCTTTAATGTATGTTCTGTAATCCATAGTCTAGAAGGGAAGGAAACAAGAGAGATAAAGGGAAAGAAATAAAGAACCTGCCATGGAGGTAGGCTGGGGAGGAGGGAGGGAACCGGGGACATTAGTGATGTGAGATGGGCACTGGTGGCGGGATGGGTGCTGGAATACTGTATGACCAAAACCCAAATATGAACTTTGTAATGTATATCTTTGGGATTGTATATCTCACGGTGGTATAATAAAATACTTTAAAAAATTAAAAAAATTAGAAAAAGAAAGAAATGACTATATTAGCTATGATCAATTATATAACAAGTTCTAATGCAATAATATTATAATGAAGACTAGTTGAATTTACAGACAGACAAAATAGAAATAGAATTAAAGATACTCAAAATTTAAAAGTCTATGAACTTTGGCACAATACATTTTAAACTCCTGCTCCAACAAAGAGACTGACAGAATTTACCAAAACTTCTTTGGTCTGCAAGACTACATAAGAAAGAAGTAGGTAGAATAGGTAGAAGAAGCAGAAGCAAATAATAATCAGATAAATTTCACCTTCCTTTCATGCTTCCTTTGGTTAGTTAAAACAGTGGTGGTTATAGTAGATCACACACCATAACAATCTAAATGAAATAGCAAGTTAGGCAAAGTCAAAAGTCCTGATCATAGCGATTAGTCAAGGAAGTGATATCGAGGATTGGAAAAGAAGTCAAACTCTCACGTTTCGCACAAGGCTTTTACCTGAAAATCCTTTTATTTTTTAAAGGCAGAAAAAATATATTTAGGATAGCTGGACTGTTTAGATGATCCCAATTTTGCTGTCAATGTCCCAGGCATCATCGTCAGGAGTTAGACAAATACACACCTCTCCATCTGGACTAATCAAGGCATGGCCGTGGCCACATCAGAGTTTTTTCACAACCTGTTTAAACTGGTATTTGTTGGTCTTGACATCCACAATGAATACAAGTGTGTTGTTCTCTTCTATCTTCTTCATGGCTGAATCAGTTGTCAGAGGGAACTTAATGATGGCATAATGGTCAAGCTTGTTTATCCCGCAGGTGCTTTCCCGGGGATATTTGGGCTGCCTTCTCAGCCACTGCGTTTTGGGTCTTCAGAAAATGTGATGTGCAGATTTTTTTCTTTTTGTGGCTGCCTACACCTTTCAGCACTGCTCTTTTGGCCTTGAAAGCTTTGGCTTGGCTTTAACTTTGGAAGAAGTAGGAGCATCCTTCTTGACTTTTGGTGCCATGTTCTTAAAAAGGGTTTCCTACACTTAGAAAACCATACTCTACACAAACACTCCTATACAATATACAGCAAAAAGGCAGGATATAAAATAACTGCACATACATCCATGACCTTTTTATATAAAAATAATTTAGTAGAAGATAAGTGATTTAAAAAATTACTATTCAAAATTGTGCCTCTGAAAATCCAGTATCTTGTTAATCAGTTTAACAAAAGTGGTGAAAGACTTATGCAAAGAAAATTAAAGCTCACTGCTGAAAGAAATTGAAGACCCTAGAAAATGGAAAGGCATCTCTGAATCATAAATTGAAAGACACTCTCAAAATGAAAATTTTGCACAAAGCACTGTACAGTTTGAATGTAGTCCTTACAAAAACACCCATGACATTTTAATAAAAATTATCATTTTAATTCATAAATTTAAATACATATCCAGAACACCTATTTTAAAAACATCCTCTATTTTTTAAAAATGGGGCTTCTTTTAAAAGAATTAATTAACCAAAGTAAAACCAAAATTATAGGAGTACAGTGGGCTGAATTTGCACATAGTATCTTCCATGTTAACAGCAAAAAATAAAAAGGAATATTCACACAACACTCTGCCATTAACTTTAGTACAAAATTGGCATTCCAATAAACAAAACCATAAAAAAAATACCTTTGCGCCAATTGCCAAGCATATGGAAGTGAAGGTAAATAATTGGGACTATATCAAACTAAAACGTTTCTGCACTGCAAGAGAAATGATGAATATATAAGACACCACACAGAATAAAGACATACCACAAACTAGGAGGACATATTTGCCCACCACTCATCTGGTAAAGTATTAACATCAAAGGAATATGAGGCACAGTTAGAACTTTACAAGGAAAATATAATTAAAAACAAAAGAGCATAAACTTTCATAAAGAATTAGATTACAGAGAAAAATGTTCTGCATCATTTATCAACAAGGATGTGCAAATCAAAACAAGACATAATCCTATACCAGTGAGATCAGCACACATTACAAAGAACAGTGTTGGAGATGTGTGGTAAAGACACACCCACCACTGCTGGTGGGAATGACTGGTTCAACCATTTCAGAATAATATATGTACACTTCTCAAACAAATTAGAAATTGATCTATATGACTCAGCAGTTCCACTCTTTGGCATTTATCCCAATGACCCAAAAACTTCAAAAAGACATCTGTGCTCCTAAATTCATTCAAATTAGGCAAAATCTGGTAACATATGCAAAGAACGTATGATTAGGTAAAGACATTGTGGTTCTTATGCTCTATGGTACACTAAAATGAAATTATTCAATTTGCTACGCTGTATATGGAGCTAAATGAAGATATTCAGGAGCAGGATAGATGCAGAATTGTTTCCCTCACATGTGTGATATAAAAACATAATAAGCAAAAAACATATGCCCCCAAAGCACAGAAATAGCTGAACTTTAATAGGAAGCATATCACTGTGGAATCTGTGGGGCAACAGGATTTGTGTGTGTGTGTGTGTGTGTGTGTGTGTGTGTGTGTGTGTATTGGGATGTAGGCGTAGGACAATGGTGAAAGAAATTCTGATGTAGAATGTGGTATTGGAATGTTTTGTGCATGAAAAACTGCCTTTAACATGTTGTAAATCACCACACCTAAAATAAAATTAAAAATAAAAATGTAAATGATTCTTTCAGTAAAACAAATTGCTGACAGTAATTAAAGTTCTTTTCATAAGAAAAACTTGTAACTTTATGTATAAAAGTTATAGATAAGATTACAAAGGTTATCATTTTACAATAAATTTAAATACTGAACTTTTTTTATGTTTCAAAGAGTAGAGTAAATTCCATTATATCTCAATTAAGACTCATTTTATTGAGATTAAACTAGCCTTTTAAATAAAAGCATTTATATGTGACATATATTTTTGTTTTGTTTTTGAGCCAGACCTGGTGATACTCAGGCATTACTCCTGGCTGTACACTCAGGAATCACTCCTTGCAGTGCACAGGGAACCATATGGAATGCTGAAGATTGAACCCTTGTTGGCCATGTGCGAGGCAAATGCCCTACCCATGTAGCATTGCTCTGATTCCAATACAGGTGTCACATCTTAAGGCCATCGTACCTTCATCAGAAAGAGGCATGCCAGATATTATTGTGTAGTAAGGTATAAATTCAGAATGTTCAATGTAGCCCTGTTTTATTTTCAGCTCCTCTTGTCTGTGCACAAGTTTGTTTTCCTTAAGAAAATGAATACATCGAATAATTGAGTTTTTAAAAAGCACTACTGAAATGAGGTGATACGTGCAAATACAATGGCTTCCCCTAAGTAAACTCATCCTAAAGGTTGACATCACTAAAAATCACCAATTAAAGATGGTGGAAATAGCCTTAAGAGAATACCCCAAATAAAGAAACAAGAAAACCTTTCATCAATAAAATCTATTAAATCCTAGAAATAGCCATAAAATACTGTGACATTTAGTTACCACTTCTTTTCTGACCCCTCAGGCTCAGTGTGGTGGGTATTCTACTTTAAACAGGTACAGCTGATCCACCCAGATACCAGGACTATGGTTTCTACCCAAGAGGAATAGTCACAGGCATATTCATTTGTCCTAATTTCATGTCATAGAAACTTTATTTGAGGGGAGTAAAGTCTACAAGTGCCTGATTAGTCAGGTAGAAGCTTGACCTTTGTTCAGTATGGAATTATGGGGCACAATCATATTTTCTCCAGCTCTATCAGAATGTAATTAAAATAATAGCAATAGATAGATATCCGGGACTACCCGCTACTCCTATACAGAACATAGGATAGGAGTAGCAGGTATATGCATAGCACAGGGTGATATTCCAAAAGAATTGATAGCTGTTCTCACTTCCAGCTCTTGAGAAGTGCCAGATGTATTTTCCCCAGGAAGAGAGACAAGCTATATGAATAAGTATAAGTGCCCCTATGCTCCACAAGGGGCCTGTCACAAAGCATGAGGAAGTTCAAATGTAAGGGTGCTATAGAAAAAACAAAATTGTGTGATAAAAATTTAGGATAAATGTAGTAAAAATGAGTGCAACAAAATAGCAGAGAGAACCAGGAAAAACTAGGTTGTTAAAACAAAATCTCATGGGGTTAGAGAAAGGCTTATAGGCTGATAGCAGTATTCTAGCAAAAGTATTGAAGTTAAACGGGTTAGAGGGAAGAATAATTTATGTCCTATGGTGCTCTCTAAGATCATAAAGAAATTTCCAACCAATCAGTGAAGGCTAACGGCAAAATATGATTATCAAAAGATAGATCAGCCATACAATTAAAAGAAATGTTAGAGTATGAAGTTAGAGGGAGTCAGGTGAAAACCACTGTCATTTAGTGGGTTGGGAAGTTATCCATATAACTTCACAGTCACAGTTATCCATATAACTGTGACTACGACCCAGGCCATATCCTCTGGAGAGTAACTTCAGAGAGTTCACACTGCAGGAGAAGTAAACTTCATTGAAAAAGTCAACTAAGTCATTAAATAAGCAAAACACAATAAAATCAGGAGGATGATAAAGGAAAGAATTAGTACCCACTATCGAGATTTACATTATATTATCCAAAATGTCCAATTTTCATCAATAATTATAAAACATGGATAGATACAGGAAAGTGCAACCATGGTAAATATTAGTCAGTGATATAAGAAGTCCAAGGTATGATGGTGATGTTTCATTGAATAGAGTCAATAAAATGATAAATATTATTTATAAATAGAATCAGAGGGAAACTTTGAAGGTGAGAGTCTAATAAACAAAATAAGGAAAAAATCAAAGGAAGGGCAATTCAGTACTGAACTGGCAGATAAAACATCCACAACTTGAAAATGAATTGACAGCTGAGCACCGCATTTAAAAGGCTCAGTCAAGGAAACAGAATTAGGTATATAAATAAAATGTCGACAGCATAATACATACCAACATTCTGAATTAGTGAATATTATAAAGCAAAGAAAATGGGTATATATAGGAAGAAAAAATAGCAGACACCTTCTGAAATTTGATTTAAATCATTGATTGACACATAAGTGAAGTTCAAAGAATCCAAGTAGAATAAAAATAAGGTAATCAACACATAAGCCTATGACAATAAAGAAGTTTATAAAACAGTAACAAAGAGAAATTCTTGAAAGTAGCAAAAGCAAATATTTATAACATACAATAGAATTCAACAGATTAAAGACCAGGTATGGCACACTCACAGTTCCAAAACAAAAATTATACATAAAATAAAAAAAAGTTTCATGCAACAAGACTTTTAAAAAATGAGATAATATATTAATATTTTTAAAATGAGATAAAAAAATTCATTTCCTCTTATATAACAAAAATAAAAAAGTGAAAAGAATATATTGCTAGCAGAATAGCACTGCTTACTCTGATAATAACTGAAATGGTAAATATAATCTTTCATATTATCACAGAATGACGGATTACAGGTGACATGAGACCATACTTAGCATTATATTATCTGGAATATTAACTACCCTATCAAACTGGTTATTTTACCCATTGCAATGATATTGTTGAGAGCATTGCTTTGCATCTGCATCATTTCTTAAAAGAAAACTGAACAGTTATTATTCTAACATAGAGTCTGTGGCCGGGGATCAAACTGGGGTCAGGTGCATGCACATTTGCCTTAGCCCCTGACTGATTCATCACTACAGGTGACCTATTATTAATACAGTATGCATTTTTAGTATATGCCTGGTTCAGTTACTCTCCCAATGTTTATCTTTTCGTAAATTTTTCCTACTTTAATTTCCATCTCTTTGTTTACCATTACTGGCTGAAACCTATTCTGGAAAAGAAAAAAATAAATAAATTTAATTAAGAGTGGAATAAACTTCTATCTGCTTGGGATATTTTTTTCTTCATTCATATTTTCTTTTTTCTATACTTTTTGCTTTTGTGAATTGCATAACTACTCACATTAGGATTAGGAAAATTATTGCAGGCTTACTTTGCTATATTGATTTTGAATATTTATTTCCTTTTCAATGGTACATTTCGACTGTCACCTTCTATGCTTTTCACTTCTGGTACATTAGTTTAAATTTTAAATTTAATTTATAACTTAAGTTTATATTTTAATGTTTATTTTGTATCATAATAGTAGTCAAATGCTAAAGAGTACTAGATTTCTTGGCGGTGTTGCAGGTGTGGCTGCGGTGTTCGGCTGCATCCTCAGGTGGCAGATAGGAGACAGGCTTGTCTACACTCATGGCTCTGCCCGTAGGTCATGGATAAGGTTGATGGTCTGAAGTAGAAAAACAACGGGCCCCCCTGGGATAAACCCAGAGCCATAGCAGAGCCTGGCAAACTACGTGTGGTGTATTCCATATGCCAAAAACAATAACAATAATGGACCTCATTCCCAATGAATGGAGACGTTACTAATTTCCTAATTCTTTGAAGTACAAAGGCAAAGAACATATCCAAAGATTGCTGTTACAGGCCAGAGCAACTAGAATCCAAACGAGAATCAACAATGTGTATGAAGTTGCTCTGATACGACACACTTCTTGATATAATCAGCTTATCTAGTTTCATACTAGAATATTTTAACCTTCTACTCTGGTTTAAAAATTCAGGTGAATACTCTTCCTCATATAGTAGAACTTATGAATAAGAACTATAAGGACTAGAGCCAGAGTATAGCAGAGAAATTTCTTGCGTCCACAGAGTAAACCCAGATTGGATCACCTCATATTGTACCCCAAACCTGTCAGGAGTAGTTCCTGAGCACAGAGCCAGGAGGAAATCCTGAGAACAGCCAAGTGAGACTCAAAAATAACAAAACAAAAAGAACCACATGCTAGTTTTGACAACTAACTACTAGTATATGTAGTGAAATAAGTTGTAGTTCTTCTCATCCAATACTATATGCTTTTTTTGTAATCTGAATAAAGTTTATATTTTGTGCTTTTACTTGCTAAATCAGAGTGACATAGTGAAGATTTGTAAAGAGATTATATTTATTAATGCTAACTTTAGAAAATAACCCAAATCTGCCACTTAGCATCCCCTCACCTATATAGAGGCACACAGGCTTGGCTTCTCTACATAGCTGCTGGTGTGTCTTTAATTGTGTCAGACTCAAACATGCTTTCAAATAACTCATATTCAAAGCAAAAGGCATATATAGAGATATAAAATGCTATTTGGAGCTAAATACTCTGTGACAAACATTCTTTCAATCCTTCAGCTGAAACATATTTGCTAGATGAGAAAGGCCTGAATGCTAAAGACTGCAGTGTGCAAATAAATATATTTCTACAAGTTCAAAGTTTTGTTCATTTCAACATTTTTAATTCACTATAGCCATGAAATATTGGAGGAGTAAAAGTTGCATATTAGGAATGAGTTTAATACATAAGAGGCATCCTAACCTTCAGGAAGTTTTATGTTTGAAGTCACTATTTTCATCCAATTTGAACACTGTGTCCATTTATCTTATAGATGTCAGTAAACATGTGTAGGGGAAGATTTGAAAAGATACCTTAATTGCTTTAACTCACAATCAATCTAGCAATGCAAAGGTAGAGCCAGAGAACCTCTGTGATGGAGAAAGTTGATAAGACATAGTTCTATAAAGTCTTTTTATTTTGGTTCAGATACCGTGGCTAATAGAAGGTCTTTAGACTGAAGTGGACTGAATGCTTCAGTGGCAAGGACAGGAAAACCAAACAAGATGCCTGTCATGTTTCAAAGCTAAGAAATTGAACTCTAAGTACATCCCAGCCAGTCAAAATCCCACAACTAAACTTTCCTAGATAAGGCAAAGCAGTAAATAATACCAATCACAGACAGCCAACTATGTTGCGAGCTATAGCCAATCAACCAATACTGTTTTTTGCTTCCACACTTTTCCATACTGGTGGTTTCCCAACACCTGCGTGTGGAGTGGTCTTGGCGACAGACCATTTGACAATGCCCAATATCAATTCACTTTTGCTTCAATAACCTCTTTGAATTTTAAAATGCCCAGTTTTTTAATATATCTTTTCTAGGGAAAAGAAATTTCAGAGATGTAAATTTGCAGTTTGCATTCCATGAACAACTTGGGAAATATATAAATGGAAGGATGTAGAAAATATGGTTGATTTAATAAAAGGGTAAGGTAACGTGAGGCAGAAGATGAGAGCAAGGTTGCAGAAGATTCTTAAGTATTCTTAAGTATTTGGAGTTGCAGAAGATTTTTTGATACACAGACAAAACAAGCACTCAGATATGAAATAAGAATAACAAACATAAAGAGACCTAGAGCAGAAATATGAATGCTTTGTGACATAGAATACAATATTCGTAAAAGCCAGTGGTGGATTAGCCAATTGAAAGACAAATAATATGTCTACAGCATAAGCAAAGCAGTTGCAACAATGAAAAAAGAATATAGAATATAAGAGGCAAACAGAAAAGGAAAAAATAAAAGGGAAAATAATTTTACTGGGGGACTGACAGTGGACATAGTACAGTGGGTAAAGTGCTTGCCTTGGACTCAGCCTACCAGGGTTTTAATTCCAGCATCCCATATAAGGCCCCTGAGCAATGATAGAAGTACTTCCTGAGTTCAGAGCCAGGTGGAGCTCTAAACACCCCAAACAGAATTTTAGGATCAGACATACAGTGCAACAAGTAACATATAGTACTTGCCTTGAATATAGCCAACTCCTGACTTCAATCCCCAGGACTGCATAGGGTCTCGAGTACTACCAGAGGTCACTCCTGAGCACAGAGTCAAGAATAGTCCCTGAGCACTGCTAGGTATGTACAAAACTCTCCTTCCAAATAACAACAATTCTATATTCCAAAACAGATGTCAATATAGCATCATTGAAGAGATTTTTAAAAGAATCATGATAGACCGTTTTATGCATCTTTTATAATTTAGTATAATGTTTTAATTTTGAATTATATTTAGAAGCAATAGTTCTATATGTTTATCTTCAGAGCTCATGGTGCTAAAGAGATAATACAAGAGTTAGGCAGCTGCCTGGCTTACATTCTACCCTGATTCAATCCTTGGCATTACACATGATTCCTGAGCCCTTCCAGGAACAGTCCCTGATGAAGAGGCAGGAATATGTCTTAAGTATCACTGAGTGTGTCCCAAAGGCAAAACAAACAAATGAACAAAAACTCAAATCTTATCTGCTAAATGTTTTATTTTGAAAAAAAAATAGAACAGTGGTTTCTAAGAGAGGATGTACACTAATTTCTTACATATCTCCACTGATTTTTTCATACCACTCTTCAGAATTAAATTCCCTCTAGACTGATCTCTTAGAAATCACTGTTCTATTTTTTTTTATACTCCTAACTTTTCATTGACGCTTACTGTGTTCTGAGAAGCCTTCATGACAAAGTCAATAAAATGAAAAGTCAATGAAAAGTCAATTGAAATGAGCATCAATTAAAAGTATAATCTCTGATGGAAATAGCCAGTTATGTTCCTTTTCCCCTTTCCTTGTTACAGTCATGCAGGGAGTTTTGTTTCTTATTAATTTCCAATGCTAGAATTTAAACCAAGGCTCATATATACAGAGTATGTATTCTTTCCCTGAACTACATTTTTTTGAAACCTATTAATTTGGTTCAGACACTACATAATAGATACATGTGTTAAATATATTTCTGCCAAAATGGAAATCTCAAAATAGACCTATGCTAAATATAGGCAAGTGCTACCTTTTTTCCATTAAATTATATTTGACTTTCTTAAAAATCAGACTTTGTTGGTGCCTATGAATTTTCATTAAATGGAATTGAACAAATACTGTGTATAAGGTAAAAAAGGAAAAAACCTCTTATTTTATACCTCACAAAATACTTGATGAATCACACACACACACATCTAACTGTCAACAGAAACTTAATAATAGAAACTTAATAATAGAAAGCCAATCCAATTAGCAATGGAACAGAGTGTGAAGAGAAACTACATCAAAGACAATATACAATGGCAAATCAGTAAATGAGAAATTGTTTAACATCATAAGCCACTGAATAAATTAATCTTAAGAGTATGATGAAACACTACACTTACCTGTTGGATGACAGATTTAGCTAATCTGGGAGCTTTGGTGTTTTGCCCACTCACAGCGTAATCTATTTAAATCAAGGTTCATTCTAATGAGACCTCTCTTCCATGTAAACACTGCTAGAGGGTGTGGCAGTTACAGAAGTCACCTTGACTGAATAACTTCTGACTTATACATCTTCTAAGACTTCTATGTTTTCTAGATTGGGCTCAGCTCCTCTTTATACCCACTGCACCCAGCATGGCACAGTTAGAATTTACCAGGAAACTACCACCCTGGCTACATTGAGACTATAGGAAGGCTATAGGAAGGAACATACTAGTTTGCTCTCAAGCAGGCAAGTGTGATCCTTTCAGTATATGGAGAACACGATACTCAGAGTCACCCTGGTGCAGATAATAAACAAGAAGGACCTTGTGGGTACCATCTAGATTACATGAAGCTCATGAAATGATGATGTATTACTTTATATCAGCCCCCCCTCTCTCTCCAGTGTTTTACATAAGAGATAATCTCGGGTTAGTCCTTGAGTAATCTTTGTTTATACCTGCAATAGGGTATGGCACTGCCCTTCTACACTCTGTTTAGAGTTCTTTGTTGACATGATCCTCCCTGTTGGATTACTTTGGTGTATATAAGGGGACCAGCTTTTGGCTCCTCAGCTTTTGGCTCCTTGGCTTTTTGCTCCTTTTTTTTGGGTTGGACTCCTCTCCGGTGAGATCCTCTCTCTTTGGTGGGAGACTCAGGTTCTTTTGTATGGTCTAAGTTCTCACCAGAGCTAGAGTTCTTTCATTATATTGGATTGTGATGGTAGAGCTTTTGTACTATTAAAAGTCTTTTTTGGAATTGTGCCGGACTCGTGAGTTTTCATCCATTCCCCGGCGTCCTCGGAGGTAGAAGAGAACTTCTGTCCTGACACTGTCGGGGATCCCGGCAGCATCCCCAACACATACCTATTTGAATGGCTAAGATGAAATGCAATGATAGTAAAAAATTCTAACAATGCTATGAAGAAACTGATTTTCTCATGAATTCGTAATAGAATGGAGTGTAGTGTTACCGCACTAGAAAGTGTTCTGACAAATTTTTATGGCCCAAGTAACTGCACTCTTGTGTAGACAGGTAGATATATAGATGACCATAAATATTAATGATGTAGATACAGATCCCCAAACTGAAGAACAAAAAAAAAATTCAAGGAAAAAAAGAGATAAATACCTATGGTACATCTACAAAATTTATTAGCCCTAAAATTGTATCACTTTAAAAAGAATCAATTTTTAATATAGTAAAACCATTGCATGAACTACATGGGCTTATTTTTGAATAAAGAAAAATGGTCATTTATTTTATAATTCAAACTATATAAAAACTGAATTAGTAATTATAGTGGTTAATAGAGAAGTGGTTAGAAAGGGTTAGAGTTGGGGATATTGTGATTATTAAGAGGTAAATGAGAGAATTTTTTAAAAGTAATTAGTCTGTATCTCGATTATGTCAATTATGTTGATTATTCCAATTTACACTGTAACACAATTTTATAAAACTGCAAACATAGTTATAAATCTGCATGTAGAAACATGAAATTCATTTATGGTTTGTGACTGAGTTATTAGTACCATGCTAATATTAATTCCTTAGTTTTGATAATATACAATGGTCAGATACCATTATAATAATTGAGGGAATGAGAAATTTAAGGAAATAGTACCATGAATTAAGTTAATTCAAAATTATAAGGAAATTTATTTAATTGAGATCATCTAAAATTTTCTGGGCAAAGTAGGACAGATAGGTTAGAATTATTCAAATAACCACTTTAGAAGAACATCTCCAACAATTTTTCTGTAGAATTGAGTAAAGAGCTCAGATTCTAATTTCTTCTAGGAATGCTCATAAGTCTAGATAGACTGGCTGAAGAAGCACCAATTCTATAAAAAATGTAGCTATATAATTAAACTACTGCCTTTCTAATTTAAAGGGTGATTATAAGAGAAGCAATAGGTTGGGGTTATTTGCACAGTAACTGCCATTATTATTATTCTTATATGTACAGTTTGGGTAGTCCCACTAATATATACCTTGATTTTGATGATATGACTTTAAGGATAGTGGAACAATAGCAAATAGAGGTTTAAACAAGTACATATTCATTGGTTTTTTTTACTTTCTTGCTGATAAATTTAGAAACTTTTTGTACTGATGAGATATAAGTTTTAAGACAACTAAGTCAATTTAAGTTTTAAATTTTAAATGTTTAAGGTCAAGTGTACTGATGTAACAGTGTAAACAGCCGGTTATATCCACCTTGAACCTCCTAAGTATCAGCTTATATAAGAGAGGGTTTAACTACTTACCCTGAGGCAAAAAAGTTCAGAATAAAACTACACACCTAGAGAAAGAGAAAAAGATATACACATATACATGATGGATTTGGAAATAGAATATTGAAAAATTCATTTCTGATTGTTTCCATTTGCTGTGGAAAATAAGAGCAAGATCACCAGCTAGAAGAAAAGGGAGCAGGGAAGATTTAACTGATTTGAAGACAGAGAAGGAAGGCATGAAATAATTCATTTCTTATGACATAAGATACACAGCAGGATTAAGTTTAATACTTTAGATTAAAAATAGGTGACACCAGTCAACATTGTCTTTTAGCCCATCTCTATTTAAAAGGAGCAAGCAAGATAAGAGTGTAAGAAATCTGGTTTAGACAAATTTGGGGTTTTGACAGACAAGAGATATGGACAAAGGGAAGACCAAGAAAATTGAAATTGTGTGGGAAATATCACTATGGGATCCACTCTTAGATAATGAGGACAAACTCAACACAACAAAGGGAGACGATAAATTAACAAAAAATATTAGAATCAAAGCACTCTAGTCTCATTAATATTATATAATAAAGCTAAAGTTGGAGTTATTAGAATGATGCCATCAGCAAAGCGGAGGTTGTGTAGTTGCCAACAGTCTATCTTCACTCCTATTCCTTCCCATTCTAATTATCACATGAGGTTCTTGACGGTGGCTCTGAAGAGTTTTGGTGAAATGGTATCACCCTGTTGAACCCCTCTTTTGACATCAACGATGATTTCCTTAGAGAATCGTGAGGTCCTGGTGGTGAATCCATAATACAGCTCACAAAGGATCTTGATGTATTGGGTTTGAACGCCCTGTTTGGCTAGGGCTTCAGTCTCCACAGAATCAAAGGCTTTCTTTAAATCAATGAACGTGAGACAGAGTGGCATCTTGAACTCCCTACAAATCTCAATAGCTTGGTTACCGTGTGGATATGGTCAATTGTGCTGAATCCTTTTTGGAAGCCAGCTTGCTCGCATGGTTATCCTTCATCTAATGTTCTGTCAATCCTGTTCAGGATGAATTGAGTGAACAGCTTTTAGGTGACAGATAAAAGGCAGATGGGGCAATAATTGCCAATGTCGTGAATGTCTCCATTCTTGAACAGTAGAACAGTTCTGCTGCTTTTCTATTGGGAGGGCACCTTGCATAGAGATAGGTAGCGTGTGAAGAGCAGAGTCACTGTATTAATGAGTGCTGATGGCAGATTCTTGTGGCAGTTGGGCCTTTATCTGTGCTGGGTGCTGTTGGCTTCTTTACCAATGAAATGGCATTTCGTATTTCATCAGGGAGAATGCTGGGAAAAGCATTTTCATCCTGAGGAATTTGGTACGTGGGCAGGTGGACATGGCTATCAAAGAGATCCATGTATAAGTCATGGATAATCTTCGCCATTGACTTTCTGGAAGATGTGATAGACATCAGGACGTCAAAGGGCAGTCATCTTGGTCTTATAGTTGACGAAGGACAGGCGGGCATTGTGAATGCTTTTCCCTGCTTCTACTGCATCAGCCAGTATTTTTGCTCTTCTTCTCTCTTTGAGGTCTTCCTTTATTGCTTCTTGCACTGCTTTGCAAGCTTGGACGTTACGACTTAGCTGCCTGAGGCTCGCGCCTTGCCACGTTGGTGAATGGGCTCGAAAGCTTGCACAATCATGGAGCTAATGAACCAGTCAGTTGTATCCTTCATCGATGTCTTCAATGATGGCATCTTCCCATGTTGCCTCAGGGTGCCAAAGAGTTACCAGGTGGTGGACATTCTAGAAGTTCTCTGATTAAACTTTGCAGCCTTTTCTCCCTTGTGTGTGAAGTAGAATTTTGCACGGAGACGTGGCCTGATCCTGTCTGGAATTTTGGGATGATAGCAACTTTGGTCAAGCAAAACCATTGATTAAGATGTGGTCAATTTCATTGTGGATCTGTCCACAAGGAGATTACCATGTTCATCGTTTTGATTCGGCCTTCTGGAACTTTGAGTTCCCATGAAAGGTCTTTGTGGGCATGATAAACTCAGATAGTCTCTCACTCATCCCAGGCCATGTTTCCCTATGTGGATTTCTTCGGCTGAAATCGGAAGAAATCCTTGGTCATTTCTTGGCATTAAAATCACTGACTATCATCTTTTAGAAGATGTGATCTTCTTTATAGAACTCCTCCAGTTCCATGTAGAATTTCTCAGTTTCTTCTTCCTTGTATGTGGATGTTGGTGCGTAGACAACGAAGATAGAAACTGCTGGCAGTGGGCCACATCTATTCAAGTATAATTGTCTTGTCTGGTTTGTTAGGCATTCAAATGAATCAATGCTCAAGGCCAGGTTTGTGTTGACAAGGACACTGACACCACCAATGCTTCTCTTTTTGCATGTTCATGGAACAGTTCTTCTCCTGTGTCAAAAACGGTGTGATGCAATTGAGGCCTTCTGGTCTCCATCAGACCAATGATGTCAAAACTGATCGTTCGCACTTGCACCATCAGGTCCTTGATATATGCTTTGAATGCCAGCATAGGTGCATTGAAAGTACGGACAGTCATTTTAGTTCTTCGTTTTGGCAGCCTAGTTTGGACCTGAGATTTTATCAACCACTGCGTGTTTGTCCTTCTTAGTGCTGCCTTATTAAGGACTCTTTCAGGATCAGGGAAATACAATTGTTATCACTGGTTTTGGCATATTGAATACGCATGGGACTGTTTGCCAGGCTATATACTGTTTGGGCGATATACTCTCAGTAGTTTGCAGGGCTCTCAGTGAGAAAGCCCAAATATTAGCCAAGTGGCACAAATGCTGGCTGACTTTGACCAAGAATCAGGTCTACAGCTGAATCTGAACAAAACTATGTTCATGAAAAATGAACTAGTTCCAAAGGCCCCATTCACTCTCAATAGAACAAACATCTATTGAATGAAGCAGTTATGTGTACCAGGTCGAAAACTTAACATGATGAACGACCTAAAACCTGAGCTGCACAGGAGGAAGAGAGCGGCATGGAATGCCTTCAAGAGCATCAAAGAAATAACTAAAAGGACAAAGAACTTCCGGGTCCGGGCACATCTCTTCGACTCCACCATTCTCCCTGCACTAACATATACCTCAGGGACCTGGGCTCTAAGAAAGCAGGATAAGAATGCTATTGGGGTCTCCCAAAGAGGAATCGAAAGAGCTATACGTGGAATATCACGCCTCACTCAAGTGAAAGAAGGACGCCTGAGTTCCGACCTCCATCGATGATCTAGAGTCAGGGATGCAGTCTCATTTGCCAAGTCTTCGAAAATCAGATGGGCTGGACATGTAATGTGATTTGGAGATGACCTCTGGACGAGAGCTGTTACCCACTGGATCCCATGGGACATCAAAAGATCACATGCCCGCCCAACTACGAGATGGTCAGACTTCTTCATCAAGACCCTGAATGAACGGGTTGAGGCTCTTTGTATTTCTGAAGCAAGGAGATGCCATTGGGCTACACTGGCACATGATAGGGTCAAATGGAAGTGCTACTGGTGCCCGCTCGAGCAAATCGACAAATAACAATATGTCAAGTGATCAAGTGATCAATAAAGCTAAAGAAAGAAAGAGAAAATCTTATTAACAGAGCAGGCATCTAAACAATCTAAATCTAAACAGAGTAGACAATGTAAGTAGTTGGAAATAAAAGGATAAAGAATCTAGGAAGTTCATATAAATGGGATATGTAACTCATTATGGAAAATGAGTCAGTCATGCTTGGTACATTCCCAGTTATTTCAAGATCTGTTTTGGCTCTAGGGATACAGTAGTTAACAAACTTCAGGTATTGTTGTAAGTAGAATTTGTCTTAATTATTCCTCAAAATTAAAACTTCAGCATTTTATATGTATGGATTAATAAATTGGTAAACAATAGGTATGACATAATATAAAATGCATTTTATGCAGGCACTCAAAGACAGAGTACCTGCTATCCATTATGACTTTTATGTTTTTAAAGATAAACTAAAGGGAGAGCATTATAGGTTCCAGTAGAAAAGATACTTGGTGTTCTCAAGGTGGTCTCAGTGTAGGTAAGAAAATACAAAAGTTCATTGAAGAGATTGAGAATATAGGTAGGTTATCTGATATGAAAATGTATTGCAAAGGATGCAAGAGGGAAACAAATAGCAAGTTTTTAGAGGGCTATGACTGATATCTATATTACAATGTTAGCATTATTGTGATTTCAATTACCAGGGCTTTTAATCTGATAGAATTAGTATCTATGGATTCTTATTTGAGGCTAAACAAATAGTTCCAATTTGGGCAATGGCTTCTTAAGTAGATAGGTAGAAATGGTATAAATATAACATAGAAAATAATGCCATGATAATTTATGCAAAGAAGAATAAATTTACTCTTAACTATCTCTGAAAGCCTATGTTCTAAGATATAACAACCAGTTTCAAAATGATTAGCAATTGGGAAGTGATAGCATATACATTATATATATATAAAATACATATATGTATATATATATTATAAACATCACATATATAAAAGTATATTAAGTACATACCTATATACTTAATATATACACACTTCATAATTAACATTATTTATACTGTATTTACACTTCATATTTAATATTAAGTATGAAGGCAGTACATTTGGGTATAGACATTATCTCTTATCAGTTTTTCTACATGAATATATCATATGAAAACTAATAATTATATATAAAAATTTATATTCATATATAAAAACTAGTAATATTAAATCTGTCCTGAGATGCTGCAGTAGTATTCTCTGAAAAGTTAAGAGAGTTAAGTTGTCACAAGACTAATGTAAAAATAGGTAAATATTTTATGTATTTTTAAAATGTTCTGCCTCAGATGTTTTTATAATTTTTTCTTTTTTTTTTTGGGTCACACCTGGCAATGCTCAGGGGTTACTCCTGGCTCTTTTCTCAGGAATCACTCCTGGAGGTGCTCAGGGACCACGTTTTTATAAATTTGTCAAATATGTTTAAAAAACAAATCAAGAAAAAAAGCAAATTTGCACATTATGAAGTTAAAACATTAATATAAATATGCTATTATTTTATATATCTAAGTTAAAACACTGCAATTTATGAAATGTGTACTTAGATAACTAGTACAGATTTCCAACAGTAATTTTAATTCTTTTTTGGTAAAAAAAAATAGTTGGACATGTATTCAAATATTAGTACATAAAATAGCTACAATGACACCATTCTAAATGTCAAGATAAAATGTTAAATGTCTGTGTTACTTAGCATTAGGGAGAGCAATTTTTCTACCTATTTGAATGCCTATATATGTAAGATATTGCATAATATATGTGGATCTATCATATAAGAATTAGGGAAAAAATCATGTTTGCTTATTCAGATGACCTAAATGTGTTTCTTATATATATTTGATTCCCATTCAAAGTTCTGGCTCTCAGCATCCACGTCTTGAAATGTAAGTGTCTTGAGTGATAGAGGTGTTTTGTTGTGCAAATGAGGTGACCTTCGAAAGTACCTAAACTGGGGCAGTTTGCCAGGGGAGTCAATCAAGTGATTAAAGTGTTGGAACTTCCTGCTTTACCCCTAGGCCTCTCAAGAGGAGAGAGATGCTGAAATTAGTCCCTGGGGACAAAAAGACTTAGTAAGTCATGTCTAAGTAATAAAGTCTCCATGAAAACCCAAAAGGAGTAGGTGAAGGGAGTATCCAGACTTATCTCGGGAGAAAGTCAGGCCTGGAGAGGGTGTCCAAACCCCACTCCCTTTTTTCCAGCCCTTGCCCTAAGCATTTCTTCCAAAATTGTGACTGAACAGAGCTCTTTGAATTAAATGAGTGACCTTGCAAGTAAACAGGTTTCCTGAGTTCTGTGAGTCTCTCTCCCAAAAGAATCAAATCTGAGGGGAGACTCTGATTTATAGACTGGTCAGAAGCATGGTTAATAGTCTGCCCTGGCAAACGGTCTCTGAAGATGTGCCAGAGGCCTGAGAACCTATGAAATGTGATCTTATTCCTGGGTAGATAAAGGTGAGAATTCAGCTGAACTGAGCTGAATTCTCGGACACAATGCTAGTGTCTAAGAACTGCTAGTCATTGTAGGAAATTCTTCATGTACACTCATATTGTAAGTTGGTCGCAGGCACATATTACAACTCAGGTTAAATTTTAAACTTAAACAACATGAACAGGGTAAGGGTATACAAACCATCTTAGAGTTATTATGACACACCTTTTTGGATTGTTTCTTGTGAATACTATCTTCTAAAACGTATCATATTCTGACTCAAATCAAAACCAAGACCATATAGTAATTACTACTCCAAATTCCAATTCCAAAACAATATGCAAATGAACCAGCACAATGATTGGCTCAATCCTCAGAGGAAAACAGTTTAAACCTTTTGAATTAAGCGGTTTAAGTATAATAGATACTTATTTAAAAAGCTACCAATAAATTCTTTTTTTTTTTGGCTTTTTTTGGTGACACCCAGCGATGCTCAGGGGGTTACTCCTGGCCTCGTTTTCAGGAATTACTTTGGCGGTGCTCAGGGGGATCATATGAGATTCCAGGGATTGAACCAGGGTCAGCTGTGTGCAAGGCAAACACCCTACCCGCTGGAGAATCACTCCAGCCCTGAGTCATATAGTTCTTGGATGAACCCGAGAGCCATATTCCAGGCTTGTGTTCTATAACTTTGAGCCACATGCCATGCCATGTGTAATGTCCATGTCATTGGTGGATTACTGCTTCTAATGTTTTCGTTGCTTACAGCAAAAGATAACTAAAACATACTCAGAATATTTCATAAAGTAAGTGATGGAGAATGGAATGTATTATATTTTATAAAGCAAGCTGTGTCTAGGACCAAGGCTTTACTTAATTCAGAGCCATATCTCTTGATCTAGGGGTATGACTACCTTTTGTAATCAAAAATTGGAGCATAAAAAATAAAAGTAACTAATTTGAAGTCAGAGAACACTTTTTTCATAATATTGTTGTCCAAGTTAGAACATAATTCATGAATCTATGTACTAAGCAAAAAGCAAAACTTTTCTGGGAGATAAAGTGTTTTTTTTTTTTTTTTGCAAGACCTTGCCTTCCTGGCTTCTTGCAAGACCTACCCTATTTTGTGAGGGTACCAAAGGGCAGATCATTGAATGATAACTCCATGTTCTTTAACTAGTTAATTTTCTATCCAGGACGTACTTTTAATAAGGCCTGATATGATACATGTTAGAATTTGTACAAATTCTCTTCAGCAAGTATAAAGAAAAAGTATTTAACATTTATATGGAAAATTTATTCCTCAATGTTTTATTTAAGATAATGCATCCACCTATATTGTATAAATATAATTTTGAAGCTAAGAATAATTTTATATAAGAGAGTATTTTAAATTCACTTAAATTTTTATTGCTTGTTATTTTTACATCAACCACTTTCATAATTATATTGATTTGATGTACTTGGATATTTTATTCATCTCTTTAACAACTGAATCAAATTTTAGAGTTTTCTTTAAATGAAAACCAGTTCAGTATTTCCAAAACAATGTTTCAGTGGCATAAAAGTATTTAATTTCTTATCCTTTGAATAAATGTCATTGCATAAAGTCATATGATACATTTATACGTTCTATTTAAAAAATGTTCACATCTAGTATATTTCTGTGTACATCGACAACTAGATGTTTCATGATAGCTTATTAATTATGCCATACTGAGGGAGTGACAATATCTGGATACATCACAGTCTCTGGCCAGAATCATTCTGTTAAAGTGTAAAATAGATTATATAACTCTTCTACACCAAATTCATTATCAATTTTCCATGAAACCAATTGTTTTTGGCTGGATTGTACAAGTCACTCAAATATCAATTTTATAGTGTAATTTCTTTAACAATCCTCTTAAAACAGTAATATTTTTTCATGCTTACTTCCCTATCTTTCTATACTTTTATTTTCATCTATAAAATGCATTACCCTTAATAGTTAACCTAATTTTTTATCAGTTTTACTTATTTTCTGCTTCCCAGTAGGATGTCATCAACAGGAGAGAATAGCTTTTTCCTCCTCAGACACAGAGCTTTGTGCTTAGACAAATGTGCATAGCAGACTAACTGCTCAATGCATATTTCTTGGCTCTATAATGAAAGTTTAAAAATTTTCAGGTCAACCACATAAAAACATCATTATCTATATTTAATCAGCTTGATATCAATCAGAAACACTGATTCTAATCAGTAAATATTGCCTATGCTTCTATAGAATTAAGATTCTCAGGACTTTGATTGCTTAAACCAAATCATTATTATTGAAATATATTTACACTAATGCAGACACTAATATATTATAGTTGCATAATTTCCTATAATTTACATCTACTTTAACAGGCATTAGCTTCCATGGGAATTAAAGAATTGACATATAGGTAATGTTCCTAACAAGTAAGTTTTTCTATATTCCCTACAGTACTATAACAGACATTAGGGATAGAAAGTAAGAAGAGCAAGGGAAAAACCGTAGAGGGAGTGGAATAACCATCTATTATCAATATAGAATTTCTATTATAATTATATCTAAATAATTTTGAGAACCCTCAGGACATATCTTTTTTTAAATTTTTATTATACCACCATGAGACATACAATTACAAAGGTGTTCATAATTGGTTCATAATTGTGGAATACAGTATTCCAGCACCCATCCCTCCACCAGTGCCCCATTTCCACCACCAATGTACCCCCAACCCCTCCGTCCACCCCCAGGCTGTCTCATGGCAGGTAGCCCCGATTCCTATCTTTCTCTCTCTCTCTCTCTCTCTGTCTCTGCATCTCTCTCCTTCTTCTTTTTGGCTAGCCCTGCAGATATTTAGAGTTTATCACTTAAGTCTCTTTGTGTATATTCAATGTTGAGTTTTTTCCCACACTTAGTAAAACACTAGTATCTATTTATATCCTATTAATGAATGCAGTCATTCTATATCTGCCCTTTTCCTTCTGACTAATTTCACTCAGCATGACAGTCTCCATGTCAACCCATTTGCAGGTAAATTTCATAATTTTGCCTTTTTGACAGCTGCATAGTATTCCATAGTGTAGATGTACCACAGTTTCTTTAGCCAGTCCTCTGTTTTCGGGCATTTAAGTTGTTTCCAGATACTAGCTATTGTGAATAGCGCAGAGATGAATAAAGAAGTACAGATAGTGTTTCAGCTATGCGCTTTTCGGTCTCTCGGGTATATTCCCAGGAGTGCTATTGCTGGATCAAATGGGAGCTCAATATCTAGTTTTCGGAGGAATGCCCATATTGTTTTCCAAAAGGGCTGCACCTGTCGGCACTCCCACCAACAGTGGATGAGAGTCCCTTTTTCCCCACATCCACGCCAGCACCAGTTGTTCTTGCTGTTTTGGATGTGTACCAGTCTCTGAGGTGTGAGGTGGTACCTCATTGTTGTTTTGATTTGCATCTCCCTGATGATTAAAGATGAAGAGCACTTTTTCATATGCCTTTTGGCCATTCGAATTTCTTCTTTTTTGGAAGCTTCTGTTCATTTCTTCTCCCCAGTTTTTGATGGGGTTGGCTGTTTTTTTTTTTTTTTTTTTTTGTGAAGTGCCACCAGTGCCTCAGGACATATCTTTATTGCTTTACTAATAAGTCACAAGGGGACAGCTTGCCATTGGAATTCATGTTTGAGGGTCTCTATATTGGACAGGGTAAGCAAGTGTTCTATAGCGAACAGACTAGAAATATAAGGCCTTGCAAAATATAGAAGCCGATTTCCTTATTTCTAAAATCTAGTGAATTTTTCAGTTTAATTTTACGGTAGAAAATTTGGAGATGACTACTTTCAACACACTGAGAAGTTCTGCATTGTTACTATTTGACTTATAGGAAGCTCCAGTTATTGCCCTTGATAATCCATCTGGGAAACAACAGAAGGATTGGCACATATGATTTTAATGAATAGGATGATAACAAAAGGCACATTATTCACACAGTATCTCTGCCATAGTTTAACCTTTTTCTCACCAATATTTATTTTTAATTAATCACCCCTATCCTATATCCCAAAAAAGGACAGCAGAGTTCTAGTCATTGATTGCTTATATCTCATTGCTTATCATCTCCAGTTATGCATTTTTCACTGTTTTAGAATTCTTTCCTATTAATAGAACAAATCTAATACGAAGCAAATTTATGCCATCCCTTCTACCACATACACACAAATACCACATGCACAACAATAAACAATGACACAAAGGAAGTATAACTTAACTGCAAAAAACGAGAAAATAGAGGACTATGAAATTAAATAAATGAGAGAAAAAATCTCTGGCTCAAGTGGTGCTAGAACTATGGGCTAGCATCATAAGGAAATTTGTCACCATATATCAGAAAGTTTGTTGATTGATTAGATATGCACATCAATATAATTCTCTCACAAAAATATTGGCGGTATTGCTATCAGTCAGCGAAACACAGCAGTAATCACAAATTATATCTCTAATCAGTTCCTAAACCTGCTTTATTTTTTTATAGAGGACCCAAAGCAATACACTTCGGATATAAGAGCAACAGATTTATCTCCAGCAGTTTGACTCCCTGAAAGTTGAATTTCATTAAACCCTGCTTCCTTACATAATTGGTACAAATCATTCAAGTTTTGCCTTTGCAATGTCTTATTAAAATCAATGGGAATGTGGCAAACTTATACTATTAACAGTTTAGTTGTTTCCATGACCCTCTCCTCAAGCTTAAGAAACATATAATCTTTGCTTTCCAAATCAAAGTTACCGCTGTGGTGTACCGGCTTAGCCAAATTCCCTAGGAAGAACAGTCAGGGGTCAGCAGATAACCCTATCTCATATTCTGTGCTTCAAAACTGAATATTTTGGAATACAGTCCACTCTTAATTTAAAACTTTCAAATGATATATCCAAAATGAAGGAGACATTGTTTACCAAAAATTGAAACAAACAAACAAAAAAAAACGGGCCGGAGCGATAGCCCAGCGGGTAGGGCGTTTGCCTTGCACGTGGCCGGCCTGTGCCGGCCCTGGTTCGATCCCGGGCATCCCATATGGTCCCCTGAGCACCGCCAGGAGTAATTGCTGAGTGCAGAGCCAGGAGTAACCCCTGAGCATTGCCGGGTGTGACCCAAAAAAGCAAAAAAAAAAAAAAAAAAAAAAAAAATTGAAACAAAAAATTTCACTTTGTATAAATAAACTTCCAGGAAAAATCACATAACTACTGGTTATTCTTAGAAACTCTGTAGCTGGTAGACATCAGTCTAAGGGTATCTCCAATATTATGCAGAAACTTAGCACCTTGTAGATATGCCTCCTGAAATCAACTTTTTACATTAATTATGACTTATCATCATATAAACTTCTATCACCTGCTCGGAGTATGGCGTGATCCCCAGGTGAGCGCAGGCACAGGATGGGCATGAGTGTATGTGGGGGTGTCCCAGCACCCTACAGCCCAGCCCTCTCCCCCCCAGCCTGGGCTCTCTGGGCGCTGGCAGCGACTATGCACCCTTTGTCCACTTCCTGGGCATCTCCTCCATGGACATCGCCTATACCTATGACCGGGTGAGTGGGAGGCCGCTCCCTGCCTTGATTCTCTGCCCCAAATCAGCCCGCTGCAGTGCGCGTGGGCCAAGTCGCTTAGCCTCCCGAACATCCGTTTTTGCTCAAATGATTTATTTTATCCAATTTAAGTGTCTAGGATTGTCAATGTTCCCGTTCAGGCGTGGAAACAAGGAATAAACACCCAGCAGCTCCCTGAGCTCACGGCCCTTCCCTCCTTCCACACTGCTCCTGCCGCAGCTCCACAGCCATCTCTCACGTTCTCCTTGGGTGGACCCCCCGACGCACGCACGCTCTCTGCACTGCCATTCTCTCCTCTGCAAAGGGGCACCCCGACCATGCAGGCGGTTCGGTTCGTTGAGATCATTTCCCTGCAGCAAAGCTTCGTCTTGGGCCTTGTTCCCAAAAGAGCAAGACCTCAGCGCGCATTTACCGGACCTGCCACACAGCCTTCAACACCTTTGGTTATGTGGAGAACTTTCTGGATCCTGGTGAGGGGGCGGCCGGGGTGTCAGGAGAGCGGAGGGGGCGGATGCAGGTGGAGCCTGGCCTGTCACTCTCCACGCAGGCTGCAGCAGCCACCAGACGGTGGCCCGGGCGGCGGGAACGTGCTCCCCAGCGACAGCCTCTTCGTGCCCCTCACCGTCAAGCACTACAGCGAGACCCTCCGCAGCTTCCTACACGCGGTGCGTAATGGCGTGGGGGCCGTGTTGGAGGAGAAGGGCAGCAGCCTGGGTGCGGGAAGGCCTGGGGGGGGGTCCGGGAGCGGGCTACCCCACCACAGGGGGGACAGGCTGAGCAACTGGCTGTCCCCACAGACGGGGCGTGGAGAAGTTGGAGAAGGCCGCGGAGGCACCGAGCACCAGGCGGAGCTGCAGGACAACCCCGAGTGAGCCAGGGCGGGCAGCCAGCGGGTCTGTGGGAGGCGGCACAGCACCGGGCTGGTGACGCAGAGCTCCCGCCTGCAGCCCCCTGCAGGTCCGGGTGCTGAATGACCAGCTGATGCCCCTGGAGAGAACATTCCTGAACCCACAGGCCTTCCCAGACGAGCTGTACTACAGGTGAGGCTGGCCCGGGGCCGTGTGGGCAAGTCCCCCAGAACTCAGCCCGGCTCCCCAAGATCAAGGGGTGGGCCACGGTCACCCGGCACTAAGAGCTGCCCCCAACACCCCACCTGCTGCCAGAGGCGGTGAGAGTTGCTCTGTGCCCTGCTGTGTAAAGAGGCAGGAGGCTCCAGAATGAGACTGGCCCCATTTTCTGGTCTTTGCGTAACTGAACACCCCTTTCTCCTGCCAGCCACGTGCTCTGGGCGCCCCGCACCTGCTCTGTCCCCACCTTCCCAGGCCTGGCCAATGCCTACTCCAGGGCCCCTCAGCACAAGCACCGGCTCTCAGGAGTGGAACGAGGTGCACCGGCAGCTCAGCATTGTGGTGGCCGCCCTGGCGGCGCAGCTGCTATGCTGAGGCCCATAGCTGAACTCTGACCCCAGCCCCCTTCAGCTCTCCACCAGTTCTCCTGGGGGAGCTGGGGATTGAGCTCTGGGCCAATGTCAGGAGAGAGCATGACCCCAGGACCATCAGTTACGGACACCTGGCAGGTGACAAGCTCCATATGGACATGTCGGGCCCTTTGCAGGCAGTGGCTGCAGATTGATTTGGGAGTGGGCACTAAAGGACCCCCAGCAGCTTCCGGTGATGGGCAGGTGAGGATGGGCTGTACGGGACCCATCTTATGCCACCACGGCCAGCCCTCCTGAGGCCAGTGGACGGTGCCTTGCCAATCAGTATCTCTCTCCCTTGTGGCCACCCCCCACAATAAACAATGCCTCCATCACGTCCAAAGACAAGAATAAAACCAAGAATATACGGGCCGGAGTGATAGTCCAGCAGGTAGGGCATTTGCCTTGCAAGCAAGGTCAACCTGACTTTGATCCCCGGCATCCCATATGGTACCCCTGAGCATTGCCAGGTATGACCCAAATAGCAAATATAATGATAGCTTGACTTCTTCCTTGCCTATCTGGATGCCCTTGATGTCCTTTTCTCTTCTCTGATTGCTATGGCAAGTACTTCCAGTACTATATTGAATAAAAGAGGGGAGAGTGGGCAACCTTGTCTTGTCCCTGATCTCAGGGGGAAGGCTTTCAACTTTTCCCCATTTAGAATGATGCTTGCTGTGGGCTTTTGGTAGATGGCTGTAACTATCTTGAGGAAAGTCCCTTCAATTCCCATTTTCTGGAGGGTTTTAATCATGAACGGGTGCTGGATCTTGTCAAATGCTTTCTCTGACTCTATTGATAGGATCATATGGTTTTTATTTTTTCTTCTATTGATTTGATGTATTATGTTGATTGACTTGCAAATGTTGAACCATCCTTGCATTCCCAGGATGAATCCTACTTGGTCATGATGTATAATCTTCCTGATGAGTCTTTGGATTCTGCTTGCTAGTATTTTGTTGAAGATCTTAGCATCCGTGTTCATCAGGGATATTGGTCTGTAGTTTTCTTTCTTTGTGTTGTCTCTCCCTGCTTTGGATAACAGGGGTGATATGTGCCTCATAGAAGCTGTTTGGGAGTGTTTCTGTTTCTTCTATTTCCTGGAAGAGCTTGAAAAGGACTGGCAGTAGGTCCTTCTTAAAGGTTTGTTAGAGTTCACTAGGGAATCCGTCTGGACCTGGGCTTTTGTGTTTGGGCAGACTTTTTACTGTTTCTATTTCCTCGATGGTGATAGGCTTATTCAGGTATTGGAGATCTTCTTGTTTCAGCCGTGGGAGGTTATGGGACTTCAGGAATTTATCTATTTCTTCTAGATTCTCATGTTTCACAACATACAGGCTCTCAAAGTAATCTCTGATGATCTTTTGGATTTCTGTGGTTTCTGTTGTGATGTCACCATTTTTATTTCTGATTCTGTTTATTTGGGTTCTCTCTTTCCCTGTCCTTACAAGTCTTGCCAATGGTTTGTCAATCTTGTTTATTTTTTTCAAAAAACCAGCTCTTGGTTTCATTAATCTTTTGGATTGTTTTTTTGGTTTCCAACTCATTGATTTCCTCTCTAAGTTTTATTATTTCCCTTTTTACTGCCTGGGTTGGGCTCTTTATGTTGGTCTTTTTCTAATGTCTTCAGCTGTGTAGTCAGGTTATTTAGTGGGCCCTTTCTTGTTTCCTGATGGATGCTTGCAGAGCTATAAACTTCCCTCTTAACACGGCTTTTGCCATGTCCCACAAGTTCTTATAGTTGGTGTCTTCATTTTCATTTGTTTCCAGAAATCTTTGGATTTCCTGTTTGATTTCTTCTATGACCCATTTGTTGTTCAGGAGTCAGCTGTTCAGTTTCCAGGTGTTTGGTTTGACTCCCTGTTTCTGTGTACGGTTAACTTCCCATTTTCAGTGCATCATGGTCTGAAAAGATAGCTGACACAATCCTATCTTTTATTTTATTGAGGTATGCTTTGTGACTCCGCATGTGGTCTATCTTGGAGAATGTTCCATGTGCACTAGAGAAAAATGTGTATTCAGCTTTTTTGGCATTAAAAGCCCTGTATATATCCACAAATATATAGCCTGGCAAGCCTCTCCGTGTCGTATTTGATATGCCAAATACTAGTAACAATTATAGACCTCATTCCCATGACCTGATGGAATGGTTTGAGGCTCTTAATGTTCCTGGAGAAAGCAGGTGCCCTTGGGCTCCACTTGCATGAGACAGGACATATGGAGATGTTACTGGTGCCTGCTCGAGCAAATTGATGATGAATGGGAAGACAGTGATACAGTGATATAGTGAAAAACTTCTAAAGAGGACATAATTGTAATGTTATTTTAGCAAATTAAGGAGCAGTTGGGGGAAATGATGTTATCTAAGCTAAACTCCAAATAAAGCAGCTAGGAGGCAGAAGACAATACATTTCTCCTTCACTCGTGAACAGCAGAGTATAGCAGAATACATTTTATGTTACTAAGAGCTATGTGACATGAATCCAAGACAATATGACCAAAAACCACAACTTCTACCACCAACATCTAACAAGATACTCTCTCTTCCCATAAGTCACTGATCACTTAATCACGTAACATCCCGTTATTCATCGATTTGCTCGAGTGAGCACCAGTGACATTTCCATTGGACCCTATCATGTGCCAACGTAGCCCAATGGCATCTGGTTGCTTCTGGAATATGAAGAGCCTCCAACCGTTCATTCAGGATCTTGACAAAGAAGTCTGACCATCTTGTAGGTGGGTGGCCACGTGATTTTTGACATCCTGTGGGATCCAGTCGGTAATGGCTCTAGTTCAGTGGTCATCTCCAAACTGCATTACATGTCTAGCACATCTGATTTTCGATGCCTTGGCAAACGAGACAATGTCCCTGATTCTGGAACAGTGATGGAAGTCAGAACTCGGGATTCCTTCTTTCACTTGAGTGAGGTGTGATATTCCAAGCATAGCTCTTTCGATTCCTCTCTGGGAGACCCGAATAGCATTCTCATGCTGCTTTCGTAGGGCCCAGGTCTCTGAGGCATATGTTAATGCAGGGAGAATGTTAGAGCTGAAGAGATTTGTCTGGAGCCAGAGGTTCTTTGTCTTTTTAGCTACTTCTTCAATGCTTTTGAAGGCATTCCATGCTGCTCTCTTCCTCCTGTGCAGCTCAGGTTTTAAGATTGTTCATCATGTTGACTTCTCGACTTAAGTACACAAAACTGCTGCATTCAGAGATGTTTGTTTCATTGAGAGTGAATGGGGCCTCCCGGAGCTAGTTCATTTTTCATGAACATAGTTTTCTTTAGATTCAGCTGTAGAACTATCTTTCCACATTCTCGGTCGAAGTCAGTCAGCATTTGTGCCGCTTTGCTAATGTTTGTTATTATTAGAACGATGTCATCGGCAAAGCGGAGGTGGTATAGTTGCTGACTGTCTACCATCTCTCCCATTCCTTCCCATTCCAATTGACGCATGATGTTCCTAGAGGGTGGCACTGAAGAGTTTTGGTGAAATGGTTTCACCATGCCAAACCCCTCTTTGTCAACAATGATCACTTCGTAGAATGGTTAGATCCTGGTGGTGAAACCATAATACAGCTCACAAAGTATCTTTATGTATTGGGTTTGAATGCCCTGTTTGGCTAGGGCTTTGATGACCACTTCAGTATCCACAGAATCAAATTAAATCACTGAACAGATTCTAAAAACCTATGACATTTTAAAGCAAGACATTGCTTCAATACAAAGTATTGATGCATGAATAATTGCAAATTATAGTCAAGTGCTTTGATTATGACTCTGAAATATACATTTAAAGTCTTTTTTTTTTTTGCTTTTTGGGTCACACCCAGCAATGCCCATGTG
This sequence comes from Cryptotis parvus, assembly GCA_021461705.1. Taxonomy (NCBI): domain Eukaryota; kingdom Metazoa; phylum Chordata; class Mammalia; order Eulipotyphla; family Soricidae; genus Cryptotis; species Cryptotis parvus. Next base: position 189,915 of record JAJIBD010001231.1, read on the forward strand.
TTACTCCCTGTCTCTGTGCTCAGCAATTACACCTGGCACTGCGTGAGGGACCATATGGGATGTCAGGGATCGAACACGGGACAGCTGCATGCCAGGCAAATGCCCTACCGACTGAACTATTGCTCCAGGCCCTGAAGCCTTTTTTTTAAACTTTTCAATTTTTCCCTTATATATCAATATATGATCTCCTTCAACTTCATAATTTACATGACGTATTTATTATCAAAGAAGATATCTTCGTTGTCTCTGCACCAACATCCGCATACAAGGAAGATGAAACTGAGAAATTCTACATGGAACTGGAGGAGTTCTATAAAAAAAGATCACATCTTCTACAAGATCATAGTCAGTGATTTTAATGCCAAGATAGGACCAAGAAGATCGGCTAAAGAACTCCACATTGGGACACATGGTCTAGAATGGAACAAATAGGGTGAGAGACTATCTGAGTTCATCATGTCCACCAAGATCATTCATGGGAACTCACAGTTCCAGAAGGCTGAAATGAAACGTTGGACATGGGAATCTCCTATTGGACAGTTACACAATGAAATTGACCACATCATCTTCAATCGATGGTTTGCCAGACCGATGTTGCTGTTGTCCCAAAATTCCAAATAGGATTGAACCACCGTCTCCTTCGTGCAAAATTCTACTTCACGCAATGGGGAGAAAAGGCTGCAAAGGTTAAGAAGGAACTCCCAGAACGACCTCCAACTGGGAACTCTTTAGCACCATTGTGGCAACGTGGGAAGATACCATACCTGACAATATCGATGAAGAATACAACCGACTGGTTCAGCACCTCCATGATTGTGCGAAGAATGCCGAGAGACAAAACACAAAAAGGACGCCTGCCTTCAGAAACTCTCTAGCTCATTTGTCAACGTGGCAAGGCGCAAGCCTCAGGGGACCAAATGCTAACATCCAAGCTTGCCAAGCAGTGCAGAAGACCAAGATGACTGCCCTCCGACGCCTGATGGATCTAACACATCTTCTAGAAAGGCAATGGAGAGGATTTTCCATGACTTTTACTCAGATCTCTTCGATAGCCACGTCCACCTGCCCATATACCAAATTCCACAGGATGGATATGTCTTTCCCAACGTTCTCCCTTCTGAAATCCGACATGCCATCTTGTCAGTAAAGAAGGGAACAGCACCAGGCCCAGATAAAGTCAGACCCAAACACCTGAAGAATCTGCCATCAGTATTCATCAATACACTAGCTCAGCTCTTCACATGCTACCTGTCTAAATGCAAGGTGCCCTCCCAATGGAAACCCAGCAGGACAGTTCTACTGTTCAAGAAGGGAGACATTCACGACATCGGCAACTATTGCCCCATCTGCCTGTTGTCCGTCATCTACAAACAGTTCACTCGAGTCATCCTGAACAGGATTGGCAGAACACTAGATGAAGGACAACTATGCGAGCAAGCTGGCTTCCGGAAAGGATTCAGCACAACTGACAATATCCACACTGTAACCAAACTCATTGAGGTTTTTAGGTAGTACAAGATGCCTCTCTGTCTCACATTCATTGATTTACAGAAAGCCTTTGATTCTGTGGAGAATGAAGCAGTTACCGAAGCCCTAGCCAAACAGGGCGTTCCAACCCAATACATCAAGATCCTTTGTGAGCTGTATTACGGATTCACCACGAGGATCTCACCATTCTACAAGGATGTGATCATTGATGTCAAAAGAGGGGTTCAACAGGGTTATACCATTTCTCCAAAACTCTTCAGTGCCACCCTCGAGAACATCATGTGACAATTAGAATGGGAAGGAATGGTATGAAATAAACAGTGGGCAACTACACCACCTCCGCTTTGTTGATGATATCGTTCTAATAACACCAGTTATGTGCACCTAGGCCGAGAAGTCAACATGATGAACGACCTAAAACCTGAGCTGTAAAGGAGGAAGAGAGCAGCATAGAATTCCTTCAAAGGCATGATGAAATAACTAAAAGGACAAAGAACCTCCGGCTCTGGGCACATCTCTTCGACTCCACTGTTCTCCCTGCATTAACCCTACGCCTCAGAGACCTGGGCCCTAGGAAAGCAGGATGAGAATGCTATTCTTGTCTCCAGAGGGGAATCGAAAGAGCTATGCTTGGAATATCACGTCTCACTCAAGTGAGAGAAGGAATCCCGAAGTTCTGATCTCCATCGCTGTTCCAGAATCAGGGATGCTGTCTCGTTTGCCAAGGCATCGAAAATCAGATGGGCTAGACATGCAATGAGGTTTTGATATGACCCTGTACTAGAGCCATTACCGACTGGATCCCATGGGATGTCAAAAATCATGTGGCCGCCCACCTACAAGTTGGTCAGACTTCCTTGTTAAGGCCCTGAAGGAACGGTTTGAGGCTCTTCATATTCCTGAATCAACCAGATTCCCAGATGCCATTGGGATACATTGGTATGTGATAGGGTCCAGTGGAAATGTTACTGGTACCTGCTCGAGCAAATCGATAATGGGATTCAAGTGATTCAAGTGATTCAAGTGATTTATTTTCATGATGGTGGTGGGAATTTTTATATTAATGGGAAATTTGCCATCCAAAATATTTTTTGTCAGCTTAAGAAAACAATTTTTCATGTGTTTTTCTATATCTCTTTGTCTTATGGTCCAGTATCTGGATATAAATTTCACAAATAAAAGTCATTAAGCCAATGTGTTTGCCAACATTTTTGTTACTACAGTGTTTGTTCTAAAGACTGAATAGTAGTTGAGAATATTTTACATTATTTTTTTATTTGTTTGGGGAAGCTTGGGGAACATGCGCAGTGGTGCTCAGGGCTTACTCCTTGCTCTGTGCTCAGGAATCATTCCTTGTGTGGCTTGTCATTTTGAGGAATTAAACCTTTGGTGAAAATACCTTACTGTGGAGGCTCAGTAGGGTCTCAAACAGATGTTGTGGTTCAGCAGTGTCCCCTGGCACAATTTGGGTTGACTACCGTGTCCCCCTAATCCCCCCAAACAACAATGGACAAAGGAACAAAATCACAGGATCCTTGATAATCCTAGGATCCAGCACTTAATTCAAGCCAAGCCTGCATTTTAAATCCTCTAAAAAGGGTGGGGATTGGGAGATTCCAGGAGGTGAGTGGACCTTGATCCTGAAACAATGAGAAAGTGTAAAAAAGTTCCTAAATCCAGGGGAACTCTACCAAGGGGCCTCTCCCTAGAGATAGAAACCATCCCTAGAGCTATGGACCTGTCTGGCACAAAGGCAGCATACTGGAATATCGTTTTCTTCTTTAATTGGTGAACAATCAACTTAATATTTCTAGTCATTGTGTAAAACAAGTAAGAGATACCAATATTTGTAAAGGGTGCTTTATTGGGGGGGCATCCCAGTATACATTTCACACTGAAGTCCTCAAGCCAAGTTAGTTTTATCCTAACCTGAACTAGGTCCTTAATCAGTTGCTTATCTTTGGGTCAGGACAGAGATGTTCTATTACCTTGCTCTTAGCTTATTATCATGCTTATGACACTTAGTCTGTCCCAGGTCAAGGTCAGGGTAGCTTACACACAGCTTTTCTGAGTCCATCTTAGTCCTAAGGGACCCATTTTTTGGGTGTAAGGAACTAGAATCAATCTGTGGGCAACTGAGGTTTTAAGTTAGGAAATATGACTGATGCCCAGGAGTAACTAATTCAGAAGTAATTGACTCCTATATCACAAATCATAGCCTTAACTGTCTTCCTGTGTCTGTACAAAAGGCCTTTGCTTTAGCATAAGAATATACAGAGGGCTTACAGGAAAGAGAAAAACAGCATTTCATTTAAAATACAAAACCCAGAACTGGCTAGTTAGAGACAGAGGGTTATGAACAAAGAGTAACTCAACACTTTATATCTGTACTATTTCTCTAGCACAAAGGATTTATTTAAAGTAGCAAAGAAAAGAACATTTGGTGCTATTAAGGATTAAAAGTCATGCTTGCCATCAAACTGCTAATTCAAAAAGATATATGCACACCTCTGTTCATTGCATAATTATTACAAAAGGCAAGAAAAATATGATATCTTGCCTTTTGCTACAATGTGAATATACTTAAAGGGTGTAATATTAAACAAAGTTAGAAAGAGAACTACAAATAACAGATGATATCACTCGAATATAATATATAAACAACCAAGCAAGGAAACAGAAAATAACCTTGAACCCGGACTAAGAACTTAGGGATTTAGTTTTGTTCTATTAAGTTTGGGCTCAGGGAATGCAGAGAAGGGTCCCATGGACTATGATGAGGAATATTTTTATTTTGATGTTTGGCATAGAGTGGTGACATTATATCCTCAAATATTATAAAATTTGACATAATTGAAACTATGGTTACCTAAATGATAGGGACGCAATCTCAAGGAAGTTTTAACGTTTTACACAAAATCATAGCTTAGAGGAAGAACTAGTTGAGAGTAGCAGTAGGTGGAGAGAGTTTAGGAAAACTGATGACTGGTTGCAAGTGTGTGAATGACTATTCTATGCAAGAAAGAATAGACTTCTTTCATATGACTTCTGAAACCCCTAGATAACTACTTAAAATTAAAAAAAAAAAACTTTAAAAAACTCAGCTCTACACTGAGGAAGTTATTTCTAACCATTGGGCTTCTCACAAGGGAGGAGATTCTCTATATAGTTGGGCCCTAGTCACTGAAAGTATCCAAGAGAACCCATCTGTCAGAGATATATATACTAGGCGGATTTTTTGTAGCAGTCACAGCACTGACTTAAAGGACTTCTAAATGTTCTTCCACCTTTTAGAATTTCTGACTACAGAAAACAGAACTCACCAAGGAAGATAATTCATACAAGAAAAAAAACATGTCACAAACCTAGTATAGTGATTGTACTGCTCACTTACCAGATCATGGGCATGTTAAACCTTCATTTTTCATGAGACAAAAGCTTTTTGGGTTTTTCAAAACAAATAGTAAGAGAGATGGACTAGAGATATGGAGACGAGAGGAGGAAGAGAAGAAATTGCAACAACAGCTGGGCGAAATTAGAGCCACAATAGGAATCAAAGGAATCAACAGAAATCAAAGAAAGATATAGCCTAAAAAAAAGAAACAAATCAAACAGTCCCACCTTTTCAGCTAAAAAACAGTGGCAAAGATAACAGTCCTTGAAGATATGAGCGTGTGGATATGTACGCTTATGTATTTGTGTATGTACACACATGAAATGAGAATGTGGTCTAGGAATAAATGAACTCATGATAGTTTATCCAGTAGTAAATCAAGGATGAAATAAACTATTTGAACACTCAAAAAATAAAGTAGCAAAAAGGCTTTCATTTCAACTATTACTGAAAACAAAGGTAATAAATATTAAAACTATATATTAACATTAAAATTTTAAATATAATGTTCACAAACCATACAGAGTTAATTCATAATATAGCATTGATAGTTAACCACACTCTATTAGATAAATATTTACTATGAGGTTGCATCATATATTAAGAGCTTTTATCAGCAAATCAACAAATACACGATAAAGTATTAAGGTAAAGAGTTTTTATGGCATAGATATGGAGATATGGTAGCTATTTCAAGGGTTTATACTTATCTCCAAATATATGCTTATATGCATTTAAGCTGTAGTTCTTTTCATGTGTGATCAAACCTCAGTAAAGTGATTTTGTGTCTAATATTACAATACATATTTGAAATCTCATAACAGACTGTGGAAAATTAATAAATTATAGCTGTTTGTGATAAATTCTTCCAGGTAACCAAATTAGCATCTCTTCCAAGTAACGAGATATGTATGTACAATTTGAGAATTAAAGCACATCTTAAAATGTCACTTTTGTCACAACTTTAGACACATATTTGTCTAAAATACATTCAGAGTAATATTTCTCTTATAGAGTCTGTGATACTTTACTTTGCTGTATCTTTATAACTCTGGTGGATTATGCTATTTACCTGTTAAAGCCTTGCACCTGCCAAGATCCAGCCAGGAGACAGACTTTGTACTTATTGTGTCAGCAGTAACTGAGCTACTATATGTTACATCAATTCCACTTCCTGACATCAACTCAAGGACTCAAAACCTCTATACAATAAAGGCACTTGCATTTCTATGCTAATTGCAATATTGTTCACAATAACCAGAATATTGAAACAACAGGTGACTAGGTAAAGAGACTATAGTACATATAGTACATCCATGGAATGTGCCACATCTATAAGAAAAGTCAAACTCATTCAATTTGATTCTATGTGGCTAGATCTGGAGAATATCATGCTGAATGAAGTAAGTCATAAGGCGACAAAGAAGTACCAAAGATCACTCTCATATGCATATCTTGCATGTAAAGAAACATAGTAAGGAAGTGGTAAATCGCTAAGTGCCACATGGTCTGACCACTGGTGTACAGAACTATTTACCACAGGAGGGAGCAGAGAGAGGAGGAGGGAAGACACTCGGGTGAGGGGTGTGATGTTGGAACATTGTATACAGAAAACCCTGTCATGGACAACACCTAAAATCAATGGGCCTACAATGATTTTTAAAGACTGGTTTAAAATACACTATTTTTATTTTTTATTGTTTTATTTTTTTTAATTTTTATTACATCATGTGAGATATACAATTAAAAAGGATATTCATAATTGGGTCATGCCATACAGTGTTCCAGAACTCATCCTCCACCAGAACCAAATGCCTACTACACATATCCCAAACACGACCCCCCAACCAAACCCTGCCTGCCCCTATTGCAGGCACATAAAATACACTATTTTTTATTTTTATTTGTTTAAGTATTTTATTATACTACCGTGAGATATGCAATTCCAAAGATATACAATTACAAAGTTCATATATGGGTTTTGGTCATACAGTTTTCCAGCACCCATCCCTCCACCAGTGCCCATCTCCCACCACAAACATCCCCGGTTCCCTCCCTCCTCCCCGGCCCGCCTCCATGGCAGGTTCTTTATTTCTTTCCCTTTCTCAAATACACTATTTTTAAAAGAGAAAATAGAACATTAACTCATGAAGAAAAAAATACTACCATAACTCATGAAGAAAAAAAAATACTACCACAAATTACAATAGGACTGAGTTAAGAGAGGAAATAGGACGGAAGATAGAAACCTTCAGAAACATTGAAAAGGAGGATCCATGGAGCAGAATCCCAGCCCTCTAAGGAGGAGCACATATCTGTTGCAGTTGGTGTGGTTTGGCTCAGAACTGGGGACATGCAGAGCTGGGAACACAGACCTCTGAGAAATAAGCATCTGTTTGTTGGATTTACTGTCTTTGATGTTAGCATGATGCAGCTGTTTTGCAAGTGTTAGAGTAACTGACAGTTGGATTCAGCAGTTGGGAGCAGGAGTTGCTATTACTGAGGTGAAAGGTTGACCTGGATGCACACTGGAAGCCTAAGTCCAGCAGAAGCCCAGAAGAAGGAGACAGAATTAAGTAAGCTCCTTGCTCCATCCTCATCAGTCTCACGGAGACCTACAAACAGTTTCTGGAGTCAATGCCTAATCAAGAGGCAGGTGACAAAGCAAAATGTGGTTTGTAAAATCCCAGTTTCAACATAGCAAAAGTAGAGTAGGGTTGGGTATGTACTAAGCAAATATCTTGCATAAAGTCAGAGATTATCACATTATACATATAACAGAACAGCACCCAGAAAGCCTGTATATTGCTCACACATATTTACTTATTCTTTCCTTTAAATATATTACCATGACTCGAGGAAGGAAGGGAAATGGAGAACGCTGTTGCGTTATGTGATTCCCAAAGCACTGTTGTCTAACTTAAAGGTGAATTCATCTTTCTCGTCCAAAATAGATTACAACGGCTTAATGACTGTTGTCTAAGTAAATTTTTAAGAGTTATAGCACTTGTATTAGCAATCTTGGCATGATTTCAGTAATTAAGGTTATTAGAAGTCTGACTAGTGATTTATTGTCCCTTAGCTGAAGTAATCAGAATATTTGATAGTAACTCAACTTACCACTTTAATACTATGTGTATATAAATTAGAATAAAATTATGATTTATTGTAAGGAATTCTGTTACTGTAAAGATACTTGTATACCTTATGTTAAGATCAAATAAGAAACTTCGAAATTCAAAACAATATAGGATTTGGTTTAGAATAAATTTAATTCATTTTAACAGTTTGTAAATTGCCAAGGATATAATCTGGGAAAATATTATACGGCAATTTTGCATAAATTAATAAACTGTCATTTCTATGCCTGATGAAATTATTAGTTCATTGATATGAAAAAATTATTCCATAAAATGTAAAAAAATCACAATTTTTTTAAAAAAATATTTGTTTTACCTTACATAAAACAAAGAAAATTAACAATTAAACAATTCAAATTTTATTACTCGGATTCTTTTTAGATTCATAAAATTTGAAATATACTTATATCAACAAACATTAATGTAATTATAAATATAATTAGCCTATATTATTTAGGTAGCACTAAAATTCTACCCACTGCTTTTTAAAAAATATTTACAAATGGTTTGTATTGAGGGCAAAAACATTACTTAAATGAATTTATTAATGTAGAGGACTAAAACTGTCCAAAGTATTTCTTACCTGTTCACATCCCAGATTTTACTAGTTGCATCCAGGGAGGAAGAAGCCACAAAATCACCCCAGGTATTCCACGAACAGGACCATACTGCATGGCTGTGTCCTTCAAAGGTCAAGATGCAATCACCTTTCGATAATTCCCATAGTTTAACTGTTGCATCACCACTTGAAGTAGCGAGCTTGTTGCCACTATTTACAAAAGAATTTAAATATTATTTGTTAAAAAACAAATGTATTATAAGTAATTGTTTTCCCAAATGCTATATTTTATTTTCCGTCCTTTGTTTGTACCATTTTAGACTCTAGGTTTATGATGTGCCAATTAAAAATATTTATACACTATATTTATAATATTGTTATAATGTTCCTGGAAGATTATAAATCATGGTTAAGAGAAACAGAAGACACAGAAATGAAATGAAACACATAGAGTGTCATGGATTGGAAGGACTAACATAGTTAAAATAACCAATCTACACAATTATTCAGGCTCAGGCTCAATGTTGCCCTGCCCCCAAAGTTTCCATGTTCTTCTATGAATAGCACTAGGTGTGGTTCATAAACTAACACCCCCAAAAATTCACATGGAATGAATATTAATAAAATTTATATAGAGCAACGAAACTCCCAAATAACAAAAAAATATGGAGGAGAAAGGAAAATTGGAGGCTTTGTCTCCCCACTCTAAATTATACTATAAATTATACTATAAGGCTATGAGGTAATAAAATAAATGACAATTAAAGCAATGAACAGAATTGTGAGCCCAGAGTTAAACCTTCAGATATATGGGCAGTTAATCTTTCACAAGGGATCTGGGTACATGAACAGGAGCAAGGCACACTTCTTTAATAAATGGTTTTAGGGAAACCAGTTATCCACATTTAAAAAAAATTATTCTGAACCCCTATCTCATACTATAAACAAAAGTTAATTTAAAATGGATAACAGACCCCAATATTGGAGCCATATCCACAAAATACACCAAGAGATACTTAGGTAGAACTCTCTGTAATATTGGAGATATGTAGTATGACTTGAGACCATCAGCAAAGGAAATGGGAGAAAAGAGACTACATCATACTCAAATGCTTCTGCACTACAAAACAAATGTAACTAGGATAAGCAGAAACCAGACTAGTGGAAAATACTCTACCAATCATATTCTACAAAGATCTAACATAAAAGGTTTATAAAGCACTCACAAAATTTAAGAATGAAACCAAAGAACTTCACCAAAAAGTGGGAGAACATCTGAAAAGACACTTTCACATAAAAATGAATAGATAAAAAGTTTTATTAAGAACTTATTACGAAAAGTAAATAAAAATGACAAAAAAGTGTAAGTTAACACCAATGACAATGGCATATATTAAAAGGACTGGAAAAATCAGTACAGTTAGGAAGTCAAGAAAAAGAAACCCTAATCCACTATGAATGTTGGAAAAACAATCCTGTGCTACTGTGGTAGCAGGCACACCACTGGGGTCCCCAACAGTGCTGGGAAGCAAGTTCCCTTTTACCTCCAAAGTCGGCGAGGAATGGATGAAGACTCAGGAATCCGATGCAGTTTTAAAAAGCTTTACTTATCACAGGTTCAGGCATACAAGTCAGCAATAGAAAAAAACCCTGTGCTTAGGATTCCCAGCTAGAACCACAGCCACGTGTAGACCAAGATGGCGGCCACCACGTGTTAAGGCCCTGTAGAGAGGAGACAAAGACAAAACTCCCAAGAAGAGTGCAAGCCCAAAAAGAGAGCCCAAAAAGAGAGAGAGATAGGAAGCAGGCTGGTTTTATACCCCTGCAACTCAGACCTCCCACTTTTATGGGAAGCAGGAAGGGTCAAATACCCTTTGATAATTTCTCCCAGCACCTCACCTAGACCCTATTACATGCTAATGTTTTGAGCCAAGATCTGCATGGAAATGCCCTTTTTTTAAAAAGTATTTTATTATACCACTGTGAGACATACAATTACAAAGATATACAATTAAAAAGTTCATATTTGGATTTTGGTCATACAGTGTTCCAGCACCCATCCCTCCACCAGTGCCCATCTCCCACCACCAACTACCCGGTTCCCTCCCCACTCCCCCAGCCCGCCTCCATGGCAGGTTCTTTATTTCTTCCCCTTTCTCTTTTTCTTGGAAATACCTTTATAGGGTAGAGAAGGGGGTTTCTGAGATGGCATGTCTCTGTACCAAAATACATTTTGATATTGTATTCAAAATAATAATGCCAGTTAAATATTTCTCCAAGCCTTCACAAGAGTCTCGTCTACTTCATGGTAGTTTTGTATTTTAGTTTTTTTTTTTTTTTGAGTTATCAGGGAGCCATGCTTGCTTGCTTGGAGGCAAATAGCATTTCTCTCTGGTCTAATTGCTTAGAGATCCAACGTGGCCAGGCAAATATGCTGGTAAGATCTAGCTAGTCCCATGATGATTGTGGCAGCATGAGAGAATATTTATACCAGCCAGTACAGAATACATGGTCAGATAAACTGCCACATTTAGACTACCACCCTATCTACAAAGTGATCTGCAGGAGGCAATCCAGGGCAGATGCAGAGGCTCTTAGAGGAGTCCTGCAACATGTTTCAACCTCTGTACATACAGGAACTTGTGAAAAATTTAAACTGAGCCTAATCTTGATCTAGTTAAAATTTTAAAATGGCTTTATTGTGCCAGTAATCTGTGTCTTTCTAAATTTTTTTAGTGTCATGAATACAAAGTGTTTTTGGCATCCACACAGTCACATATTATTCAGTAATCCAAGTTAATGAAACTATGATGGTGCAGTCCCTTGGGTAATTCATAAAATATTTTTTTTTCCTTTTGTTCCATCTTTAGCATGTGATTAGTTTGGGTGTAATGTTCATATACATACATATATATATATATATATGTATATATATATATATGTGTGTGTGTGTGTGTGTGTGTGTGTGTGTGTGTGTGTGTGTGTGTGGGTCGCTTACTCTAAAATTCCTTCGTGTTCAGACATATTAGGGTATTTTCAAAATGGATTACAAAACATTTTAATATTGTATTCAAAATGCCATAAAATATCATTATTGTTATGTCTGTTGTTGTTAAATGTTCCAGGAGTGGAATGTGGATGAAGAAGAGATAAAGAAAAATAAAGAGACGAGATATAAACCAGATGGAAAGAACTGAAAAGTTTGAATTGCTGACTGATTAAGGATGTATCACTGGCTATTGTTTCATTATAAGTAGATATTTAAAAAATCACGATCTTTCAAGGGATAGATAAAGAAAGGCAGTGCAAAAAAAAAAACTTAGGGGCATCTCAGTTAATTAAAGGAAACATCAAGGTTTGGATTTTATTTTTGTCAAAAATATCAACTCCAAAAAATACTGTACTTCCTTCATCTTCTCCACATCTTGATGCATCACTTATTGCATTGTGTTCCCTAGCATCTTTTTGCCACTAATTGCAATGAGCTGTTTATGTGCCCTGATCCCCACCAGACTATTTTATGGGAACCGTGTATCTTCTGTTTCAAAACCATGAAACATTATGACACTGAACTGAAATAAAATTAAAGTTTCATAAACATTTTAGTAATAAATTAATATATGACTATGTTGATGGATATATGTGTGTTGATGAATAAACAGATTTATGCTATAAATTAAGAAGAAATAACCATACCCAATATTTCTAAGAGAGAAAATGACCAGATCAAAACTAAATTTTTTGATTGTTTGCTTCATTTTATTCTATGAAAGAATGTGCTTTCTATCTGCAGAAGATCAATAACCATTAGATAGTGTATACTTAAATGTACAGCAGAAAATATTGATTAAATAAAAGTAAAGCGGCAAATGTGCTGCCCGTGCCCATGTGCTGCTTGAGCCCATGTAGCCAAGCGCGTTTTGCCCGAGCACATGTGCTACCAAATCTCCCCTCTTGAGATGTGGACTTTCATGCTTTATATGAACTGCTGGCATGCGTGTACTGGGGCTCCCTCTGTCCTTGGAGGAGCCTGTGTTCTCTCTTGAGCATGTTATTCTCTCTCTATTCTACCTCCTTCACTTTCCAAAAGGCCTCTAAATAAAACATGTTTGCTTCCCCCCAAAAAGTGAAGTTCTTATTAAAATTATTTAAATCAATAAAACAAAAAATATGCACATAACATAAAGCCTTTCCTCAATAGATATTAAAATCTATCCTTTATTTTTCAGAGGTTATTATTGTACATGCTTGCAATTCAACAGTTCTCTTTTTTATTAAAGACCAAGTAATACACTTGTCTAACAACATCCAAGAAAACATAAAATAAAGAATAATTCAACCATGTCTCGTTCAAATTTATCCTCCTGATAGGCTAGCAAGTTATTATGGTCTCACTCTAGGATAAGAATTTCTGTCATATAGTTTTGCCTATTGTTCAAAAAACACATCAGACACATTTCCTAGACTTATTTTTTTACTTTAATATTTATTTCTATGAAAAAGAAAAATCACGACTGAAATGAAGCAAATATTTCTTTATAAATGTTATACATTGATATTTAATCTAAATATAGATCATCTATTTATGATAATTCATATAAAATAACAAATAACATGACTAAATCTAAATATAATATTCAAATGACCCAACTTATATTTACTAACAGTAGGAGAAACCAAAAAATTTATAAAGAAAATGTGAACCTAGGTTGCTATCATACAGGTTAAATAAATTCAAACTAAAGTCAACAAGTATGAGTTTACAAAAAAAATTACTACCACATAATATCAAGTTGTCACAACTTTTCATTTTATATTATGTGTTATAGGGGCACTCAGTAGAATAAATAAAGACATATGCCTTATAGAACTGTAGGTCTTTTAATTATAAGATATAAGATCGTTAATGAAACAAATTATAAATGAAATTACAATGAACAAAAGAATAAAATAAATCAGAAGAAAAATAGACATTTTTAAAACAAAATAATTACTGAAATTAAGGAAAGAGACTGGTTGAATATCAGATTAGGTTCTACAAATAAAATTAAATGAAATAGAAGAAAACCATAAATTAAGATATCACTCAATTAGAATATAATTGAACAAGAAAACAGTATATCTATTTATCTGCTCTACTATACATGAATATCACATATTACATAACTATGTGACAAAAGTTATTTATCACAGTTCTGGATTTTGAAATGTCCAAGATGAAGATATTAACCAATTCAGTTTAAAGAAAGTTATCTCTGTCTGATAGACAGATCACATCATACTGTGTCTTCATATAAGCAAAAGAGAAAGGAAAGAGAGACAGAATGAAGAAGAAAGTAGTTACAGTATATTTTTCTTATTGTGAGAACATTAATTTCTGACAGCATCTCAAACTTTCATGTCCTGTGGAAACATACTTAGGCCTTAAAGTTTCCATCTCCTTTTTGAACTTAGAAATTTGAGTTAAAAGTTTAGTGGGGGTGAGGGCATCCAGATAGACAAGGAAGAAGTCAAGCTATCATTATTCGCAGATGACATGATATTATACCTAGAGAACTCTAAACTCTCTACCAAAAAACTCCTAGACACAATAGACACAAATAGTAGAGTGGCAGGATACAAAATCAACACCCAAAAGTCGGTGGCTTTCCTATATACAAATAACGAAAGAAAAGAAAGGGATATTAAGGAAACTATTCCATTCATAAGTGTGCCACAGAAAATCAAATACCTAGGAATCAGCTTAGCCAAGTATGTAAAGAACCTTTACAAACAAAACTACAAGACACTGCTCCAAGAAATAAAAGAGGACACGAGGAAATGGAAACACATTCCCTGCTCATGAATGGGGAGAATCAACATTGTCAAATGGTAATACTCCCTAGAGCTCTGTACAGATTCAATGCAGTCCCTATAAGGATACCCATGACATTCTTCAAAGAAATTGGCCTAACACTCCTGAAATTTGTATGGAAAATAAACCCCCATGGATAGCTGAGGCAATCCTCTGGAAGAAGATGGGTGGCATCACCTTTCCCAACTTCAAACTGTACTACAAAGCAGTGGTAATTAAAAAAGCATGGTATTGGAATAAAAACACACCTGTGGGCCTATGGAATAGAGTTGAGTATCCTGACACCCAACCTCAAACACATGATCAGTTAGTCTTTGATAAAGGTGCAAAGAGTCCGAAATAAAGTAAGGAAAGCCTCTTCAACCAGTGGTGCTGGGAAAACTGGGCAGCGACATGTAAAAAATGAATTTGGATCTCTGTCTAACACCATGCACAAAAATCAGATAAAAATGCATTAAAGATCTCAATATCAGACCTGAATCCATAAAGTACATTGAAGAAAATATAAGAAAAACCCTCCACAACCTTGAAGCTAACGGCATCTTCAAAGGTGAAGCACCACTAACAAAGCAACTAGAAGCAAAGATAAACATATGGGACTACACAAAACTAAAAGCTTCTGCACGTCAAAAGAAACAGTGACCAGGAATCAAAGACAGAATAGAAGGAAAATTCACCCAATGCTCATCTGATAAGGGGTTGGTATCCAGGATGTATCAGGCATTGGTAGAACTTTACAGGAAGAAAACAACCAACCCCATCAAATATTGGGGAGAAGAAATGAACAGAAATTTCAATAAGGAAGAAATTTGAATGGCCAAGAGTCATATGAAAAAATGCTCATCATCATTAATCATCAGAGATATGTGAATCAAAACAACAATGAGATATCATTTTACACCACAGAGACTGGTACATATTCAAAAGAGCAAGAACATCAAGTGCTGCCATGGATGCAGGGAAAGGGGGACTCTCATCTATTGTTGGTGGCAATGTTGACTGGTACAGACTTTCTGGACAACAATATGGACATTCCTCCAAAGACAAGAAATTGGGCTCCCATTTGACCCAGCCATACCACTCCTGGGGATATACCCTGGGAAGCCAAAAACACACAGAGGAAACACCATCTGCACTTTTTATTTTCATAGCATCACTATTCAGAATAACCAGAATCTGGAAACAACCAATGTGCCCGAGAACTGATGACTGGATAAGAAAACTTTGGCACATCTATAAAATGGAATACTATGCAGCTGTTAGGAAAAGTGAAGTTAAGAAATCTGCCTATACTGGGGGCCGGAGCGATAGCCCAGCGGGTAGGGCGTTTGCCTTGCACGCAGCTGGCCCATGCCGCCTGGGTTCGATCCCCCGGCATCCCATATGGTCCCCCGAGCACCGCCAGGAGTAAGTCCTGAGTGCAGAGCCAGGAGAAACCCCTGAGCATAGTCAGGTGTGACCCAAAAAAGCAAAAAAAAAAAAAAAAGACAGAGGATGGAACAGTGTGCTAATGCTAATAATTGTCAAAAGTGCTAATACCAACCTAGAACTGAGCTTTAAATACAGGCAAAATGATACACATGACAACCTCTTAATATATGTATTGTAATCCACAATGTGAATGGGAAGGTAAAGAGAAAGAGAGAGAGGGAAAGAGATAAAGAACCTGCCATATGGCAGGCTAGGGAGGAGGGAGGGAATCAGGGATATTGGTGGTGGGAAATGGGCACCGGTGGAGGGATGGGTGCTGGAACACTGTATGGCCGAAACCCAAATATGACCATCTTGTGAACATCTTTGTAATTGTATGTATCACATTAGAATAATAAAATAAAATAAAATTTAGTGGGTGACACAAATGAATTGCATACACAATTATGCAATTATGCATAAGTGTACACAATTATGTACCTTAACAGAAAGGTTGATGAAATCAAAATAAATTGTCCTAATCAGAATATCAAAGGAGAGTGACACATAAATGGAGGAATGTAACACTCAAATTTTGTAAGTAAATTTATTTATAAAACCTGTAAAATTCTGAGCTGGAGTGATAGCATAGCGGATAAGGTATTTGCCTTGGACATGGCCCACCCGGTTTGATCCCCGATATCCCATATGGTTCCCGAGCACCAGCAGCAGTAATTCCTGAGCGAAGAGCCAGGAGTAACCCCTGAGCATTGCTGCAAGGAGTAATTCCTAAGCAAAGAGCAGGAGTAACCCCTGGGCATTGCCGGGCATGACCCAAAAAAAAAAAAACTATAAAATTCTAAGATTTAAGCAGAAATTTGGATATTTTGGAATAAATTAATCAGGATAAATAAAAACAAAACTTAAATTAATTTTAGTCAATGCAGAGCACCATAAGAGAAGAAAGAGAAATGAATCAACTAAAAATACTTTATAAAATGCTTACTGGATTAGAAAGAGCTATACCTATTTTATTATTATACGTATCTTATAGCATGGGAACCATTATTGCTTTTAAAATATCTGAACATCATCACAATACTAATATGTGAAAGGTATGGAATTTCTTTGTAGAGGTGGTAAAAATAATAGTACTCAAGAATCATAATCATCAGTAATTTCTTTCAAAGTATGAAGAATTAAAACATATCTTCATCTCAGTAGACATGCTCTTCTCTACAGGAACAGTAAGAATGTTATTTTGGAAAGAGTCAAGCAAACAAATTCTAAAAGAAGGATATGAAATGAAGCAACATTCATAAGAAATAATTGTGTCAGTATATTTGATTTTTTGTGTATGGGACTGCTGTTTGTAAAAATAATAATGATTTCTAATAGATGTTAGAAATAATTAAAACTGAGTGAAAACACAACATAAAAACTATGAGGTAAGGACCAGAGCGATAGCTCAGCGGGTAGGGCATTTGCCTTGCATGCGGCCGGTCCATGCTGGTCCGGGTTTGATCCCGTCATCCCATCTGGTCCCCCAAGCACCACCAGGAGTAATTCTTGAGTGCAGAGCCAGGAGAAACCCCTGAGCTTTGCCGGGTGTGACCCCAAAAAGAAAAAAAATTGAGGTAAAATAAAATTAGTATTTTGAAGATAAGTTAATTTTTTTCTATGTAAACACATTCTTTTTTTTCACATTCTTTTTTACACTTGATCCTGTGATTAAGTGTAAAAAAAGAAAGTGTCATCAAAACCATTCTGCTTCAGCATAAGAAGTTATTATTAAAGGAAAATGCTACAGAATTATTGAATAGTAGATTAATAATTGGATAAAGTGATTCAAAACAAAATAAGTATCTATGGGTAGGTTAAAAAGTAGTTTATCAAGAGAACAATCTATTAAGCCCCATCCTAAAACTAATTTGGCAAAATTTGAATAATTTTTCACTTTCTATGACACATTTGAAAAGTAGAATTTTATAAAAAGTATTTATATATTTATATTAACATGAGCTTCTTCCAGCATGCAAGATTCTATCAAGTAAATCATATCAACTTTCGTTTGAGTAAATTTATACATTTTGTAAACAGTAAGAAATAAACACTAACATTCTTGTTTAGAAATGCTTCATATTTCCTATAATTGCTTCATTCCATATTTTGCATGTCCTTTGTATAGATTACTGGCACACTTCAAACTTTAGCAAGCTCATAACTACAGAAAATACTAGAGTTTGTTACTTTTGCCAATGACTTCAGATTTGAGAACTAAATATGTTACAGGTGCCAGATTGGCACTAACTACATTTAAAGAGAAATGGGTGAAAGTGTTTCATGTGAGTTGAATGAAGCAGAAAGACTAATGTTTCTTGTATAACAAAGGAAGAAGTAGAGAGTGGAGAATCTGATTTACTAGGTGTTTTATGGCTGCAATAGACCTTGAATAGGTAACATTTACACTTAACATCTCTGATATTTATTGTCTTTATTTGGAAATAGGATAATAAGTTTTGCACAATAAACATAACTTAGTGTGTTATGTTTTGAAGATCAAATAGATTTTTACAGCAGCACATTTTAAGTTCTATTTACTTAAAAATCCCCTTGAGATTGTTAGTTTCATTTTTACATGGAAATGCTTTTTTACGTTTGTGTTACAGTGAAATACAATTTTTCCATTATCTAGTAATCTCTATCTATGTATATATACTTAATAAGGCTATTTGAATTAGACAAATTTGTTGCTTTCGTTTTTTAAACACTTTGGTCTAGGGCTGAGTAGGTATTGAAAAGTTAAAGTGAATACCTTTATTGTAGCCAATCTTGGCTCCATACTTAGTACCACAAAGCTTCCTAAATATTGATGGGTATATCTCTGGGGGTCAGAAGTACCTCTGAGCATCCACAAGGCCATGGGCAACAACCCATCTTAATGCACTTGCTTGAAACATCAACATGCAGGTTGACTGAGATTTGCCTAAAGTTCCTCAGCACACCCACCCTTTCAGTATCACTTTGGAGGAGCAAAGAAACAAAAATAAATTTCAGTCTATATGAGATGATGATTGAAAAGAAAGCGTTTTAATAACTAAGCAAAACATTAATTTCATTAAACTTATTTTAATAATTATGTATGTATTCTATTTATTAATTCAATGCAAACTGCAATCTGATTGTACACAATCTCCTTGTTTTTTTGCTTTTTTGGGTCACATCTAGCGATGCCCAGAGGTTATTCCTGGCTCTGCACTCAGGAATTACTGCTGGCGGTGATTGGGGGACCATATGGATTTCTGAGGACAGAACCCGGCTCAAAGGTGAGCAAGCCAAATGCCCTCCCCACTGTGCTAGCACTCCGGCCTTGAGTCATAGTCTTCATACAGAATGTTAAAGGAAACAGCTAGCTCTGATTTTCAGAAGAAACAGAATGATAAGTGAGTCAGCAAGGCACTCTCAGATATTGAGAAATTATATGAAAAAATAGCAGGCTAAACAGGAGAGGTTGATTGAAAGCTTGGGAAAACCATTGGAAGAAGGGACAAGGATAAGGCTGTCATCTCAGTGTAAGAGTCAGTGCTTTAAGCAGAACAGAGCAGAGACCCTATTGGGTGCATGGTTTATACTCAAGAAAGTAAAAGGTCAAGACATGGGGATGGGAGTGGATGGGAAGTGGATTAGAAGGAATGGTGGGAATGAGGAAGTGAAGGTGTGAGAAATAGGAAGCACTAAAGCCCTTAGGATCTTGTTGACTTTAAGAAGACATCTAGATTTTTAATTTATATACTAAATTTTAATAAAAGAAACCTATGCGTTATTTGATAATTGGTCTTAAATGTCTAGAGATTGTACAAGCAAAGTCAAATAAGTTTATCTATCACTCCTCTACCACCTGTCCTTTCCTGTTTCCCAAACTCATCAAGCAAGCTTCTCTTTGCTTTTCAGGGTCACACTTGGTGGAGCTAAGGACTTACTTGTCGGGGACTCCGCCGGGGTCCCCAACAGTGCCGGGAAGCGAGTTCCCTTCTATCTCCGAATCCGGTGAGAAATGGAATGAAAACTCAGGAATCCGATGCAGTTTTAAAAGGGCTTTACTATCACAGGTTCCAATATACAATCCAAGAAGAGGGAAAACCTCCAGACTCTGGGTCCCCAGCTAGGCACTAGCCACGAGTAGGCCAAGATGGCTTCCACCACGTGTTGAGGCCCAACAGAGATGGAGGGGACGGAGAGGCAAACACCAAGGGAAGCTGAAATGGCAAAAAGGGAGAAAAAAAGAAGGGCTTCTTTCTTCTTGCAGCTTATTTTATAGCTAGAAATCCGCCCAGACTTCCCAGCCCAGCCATTCTGGGCTGGGCTATCTAGAGATGAAAGCAGGAAAATAGCTCTATAGAAATGTAGCAACTTTAGGAGACCATCTGGCTGTTTACAAGGACCCAGAGCTAATTCAAAGTCTCCTAGAAGAGCTGGGAGGAGCTATAAGCTAAATGTAACTTCCCCTGGCAGGAAGGGTCAAATGCCCTGAGGTAATTTCTCCCAGCACCTCACCTAATGTCTTGAGCCAAGTTCTGCCTGGAATTGCCTTTATAGGGTAGAGAAGGGGGGTTTTTGAGATGGCATGTCTCTGTACCAAAGACTAACACTAATGCCAGTTAAATATTTCTTCAAACCTTCACAAGAGTCTTGTCTACTTCACGGTAGTTTTGTATTTCAGTTGCCTTTTGAGTTATCAGGGAGCCATGCTTGCTTGCTTGGAGGCAAATAGCATTTCTCTCTAGTCTAATCACTTAGAGATCCAACGTGACCAGGCAAATATGCTGGTAAGATCTAGCTAGTCCCACGGTGATTGTGGTAGCATGAGAGAATATTTATATCAGCCAATATAGAATACATGGTCAGATAAACTGCCACATTTAGACTACCCCTCTATCTATGAATTGACCTGCAGGTGGCAATCCAGGGCAGATGCAGAGGCCTAGGCTTTTAGGTGTCCTGCAACACTTACTCTTGGTTCTGTGCTCAGGGTTAATTCATCGAGGGCTCTGGCGACCTAATGAGGTACTAGGGATTGAACCCTAATAGGCAAAATGTAGGGCAAGTGTCCTATCTGCTGTGTTATTGCTCTGGCTTCAAGCTTTTCTTAGTTTTACTTACATTTATTCTGGCATTAAAGATTTTCCTCTGTTGTTCCAAGTCAGCAAAAAAGCCTCAATTTTTCACTAAACTTGTCACTGGCTTTCAAGAATATATAGTATCCAGAACACATGGATTTGATGCTGAGTTTAAAAATTTGGAGGATAAATTTGACAAGATATTCAAGGTCAACAGAGGCAGGCTCTATTTCATCACTGAACACAGAATGGAATTCTTTGTCTGTGGTTCTGATTTGGCCCCAATTGTTGACGCATAGCAATAAGGTAAGATATGTAGAGCAACACTGCTTTTTGTGAATTTGTGAAACTTCTTGATAAATTAGGAACTTTATTTTCTAAATAATCATTCCATACCTGAGCACTAGAACATTAAATACATTCCAAAGAATTTTGTTTGCATATTTGAAACTATGAATTTTATCTTTTACAAAGTTTTCATGGTCTGCATTTGCTAAAAAATACATCATCAGGAAGTTAAAACAGATACAAGAGGATTATCACTATAATTTCAGAAGAAATATTTTCTTTTCCTAATATAAAATAGGACATTTTACATACATGAAAATATTTTAACAATATTTATAAATAGTTCTGTGAAAGAATTGTATCACAAATTCTAAAATATAAAGTTTATGGTATCATATTATGATACCAATATCCAAGGTCAAGTGAAACATGTATCAGGAGGTCTTGTCAAAGGTGGAAATTATCACAAACGTGTGGGAGTCAGGAGGTTAGGTAAGACAGAAAATGGAACAGTGTGCTGCTAACAATTGTCAAGGGTACTAATACCAACCTAGAACTGAGCATTAAATACAGGCAAAAAGATACACATGACAACCCTTTAATGTATGTTCTGTAATCCATAGTCTTGAAGGGAAGGAAAAAGGAAAGAGAGAGAAAGGGAAAGAAATAAAGAACCTGCCATGGAGGAGGGTTGGGGAAGGGGGGGGGGAACCGGGGACATTGATAGTGGGAGATGGGCACTGGTGGAGGGATGGGTGCTGGAACACTGTATGACCAAAACCCAAGTATGAACTTTTTAATTATAAATCTTTGTAATTGTATATCTTACAGTGGTATAATAAAATACTTTAAAAAATAAAGTTTACAACTCTTAAATACATCTAATTTAATAATATATGGTTATCATTTTAATTGTTTCTACTGTTATTTGATAATTTTGTTGTCGACTTTATTGAAAATTTCTAGAAATAAGATGCCCAGCTCATTTATTTGTAAGTAGTTGTGTTAGAAATACTCCTTTTATTTAGCTTAGTTTTATCTATATAAACCTTTCTCTCACTAAAGTTAGTTATAAGTACCTGTCCCAGTCTAATTTCCAATGCTCTCATTCAGATATCTTCAGAAAAAAAGTAGAAAAAATAGAATTCTATGAATTGCACCACATTAAACTGCTGTTTTTTTTTTCTTTTCTTTGGAGGGTTCACACCTGGCAATGATCAGGAATTACTCCTGGAGGTTCTCAGGGGACCATGTGGGATGCCAGGGATCGAACCTGGGTCGGCTACATGCAAGGCAAATGCCCTACCCACTGAACTATCGCTCCGGCCCCTAATCTGCTATTCTTAGCACCCCTAGTTCTACTGTTTGTTGCTCTACTATCCCATTAAAGGTACATGGAGAATGAGATAAAAGAAGAAATGTTACAATATCTCAACACATTCCTACTCCATTATTGTATCTCATCCTTGCGTCCTCTCTCTTCACATCTTTGCAAAAAATAAAGATAAAATATATTCTACGTGGCCGCCCACCTACAAGATGGTCAGACTTCTTTGTCAAGACCCTGAATGAATGGTTCAAGGCTCTTCAGTATTCCTGAAACAACCAGATGCCATTGGGCTACACTGGTATGTGATAGGGTCAAATGGAAATATTACTGGTGCCCGCTCGAGCAAATTGATGAATAACGAGATGTCAATTAATTATCAGTTATAACTCACTATAGGTTCTATACCTGATCTCTCCCCATTATGGTTCATCAGTAAATGCACAAGATGAGAGCCTACTACTGAGAGTATACCACCTGCATGGCAGAGCCTGGCAAGCTACCCATGTTATATTTGATATGCCAAAACCAATAACAATTATAGACCTCATTTCCATGATCTGAAGGAATGGTTTGAGGATCTTCGTGTTCCTGGAGTTTGCAGATGCCCTTGGGATGAGCCAGGATGTATGGAGATGTGATGGTGCTTGCTCGAGCAAATCGATGAACAGGAAGACAAGTGATACAAGTAAACGAGATATCAAGTGATCAACCAAGTGAAGATATATTTTTTAGAGTTTAAAATATTAGATTTATGATTCCTAAATTTGTCAAATATTATAATTTTACCTTTTTATTAGATTTTATATTTTAGTTTTTAATTCACATATGTCTAATAAGTTCTGTAGGAGCAAGTTGTTGGGGAAGTTGCATTGCACACCAATACCATAAAATTTAACTCTATTATAGCCATATTTCCTATGCTATAACCAGCTTTTAAAATCAGCTCCTTTATTCTTTTCCATGATAAACCTATCTTCTCTAATGATCAGCGTCACACTAGTGTTAAAGCTTTTTGGTTAAGCCACCTTTGCTTCAGACTTAGCAAAGCTGTCTCTAATATACTGAGCTGTATTTGATGTCTACCTAGTACCGTAACTAAGCATTCTATTGCATGAGGCCACTTTTTAGATATCCAGATTCCATTAATTTCAATTATGTTGAAAGCCATCTGCTTCCCACGCTAATATTTACACATTGATAAGAGAGACATAATGTTATTGACACACATTTGCCCGAGTTTTACTAAGATTTTTTAATCACATATATGCTGGCCACCTGCCCCTTGAGGTGTTGCAGGTGTGGCTGCAGTGCCTGGCTGCATTGGCAGGTGGCAGATAGGAAAGAGGCTTGTCTACACCCAGGGCTCTGCCCTGTGGGCCCTGGATGGTTGACAGTCTGACATAGAAAAGACAGGGCCCCCTGGGATGAACCCAGAGACATGGCAGAGCATAGCAAGCTACCGTTGGTGTATTTGATATACCAAAAACAGTAACAATAATGGACCTCATTCCCAATGAATGAAGACGTTTCTGGTGCCCGCTCAAGCAAATCGGTGAATAACGTGATGACAAGTGAAGTGACAAGTGAATGTTGCACTAGTCTCTCTGGGAGTGTCATCTGTTCCACCATAGAATTAGTGAACAAGTGAAAAAATTGGGAAAATAAGGAAAAAATTGATATGATCTCATCATATTCTATATCACATTTCTAATAAACTTTAGAAAGGTCCATGAAAGTTCATGTGAACTCACTAAATATCAGAGATCAGTGTTACTGATCGGGGTTATAATTAAATCGGCAAGCATTAGCCCATTTTCTATATAACTCTGCACATCAAACTTTACAAGTACAATGAAATAACACTGCTTATGTATACTAAATGTTGTACCTACTCATTTAAAAATGGAAAAACTAATATGAACTAGAGTATTAGCAGAATTATAAATCTTATTTTCTAATAACATAGGAATCATGTTAAATATATGCAGCTTGCCCGTTATTCACAATAGCCAGAATCTGGAAGTAACCTGAGTGCCCAAGAATAGATAACTCATTAAAGAATCTATGGTACACCTACATAATAGAATACTATGCAGCTGATAGAAAGAAAAAAGTCATGAAATTTGCTTATAGATGGATGAATATAGAGAGTATCTTGCTGAGTGAAATGAGTCAGAACAAGAGTACCAGATACAGTATGATTGCACTCATTTGTTTGTTATAAAAATATGAAACCGATATCCAAGAACAGTAGAAACAAGGGCCAGGAGGTTTATTCCACCCTTGGAAGCCCTGCTTCAATATCTTGGGGAAAAGGCAGTTGGGATGGGGAAGGGAACACTAAGTCAAAGACAATGGCAAATGACCACTATATAAGAACTGTGTTCAGAATAGGTAAAGAAAAAAACGTGCTAATCTCTCAGTATCTGTACTGCAAACCATATGCCCAATGGGAGAAAGGAAGAGGGACAAAGAAGGAAAGTACCTGCCATAGAGATAGGCTGGAGGGTAGGGGTAAGGAGGTGGCATGAGGGTAAAGGGGCACATTGGCGGTGTAAAATGTGCACTGGTGGAGGAATGGGTGCTGGAACAGTGTGTGACTGAAAACCCAATCATGAACAACAGCCTTCTAACTGTATAGTATGGTGACTCAATAAAATACATGTAAAAAATCTATGCTGCTTGTCAAATTTTTTCCTGGGCATTATTATTCTCATACATAAATTTCAGTTTTGACTCATTGTTCAGTCAAACTCAAGATCTTTGTCAAAATAGAAACATGTTACTCATGGGCAATGGGAAGAAAAGTCTGTTGATCTTCATACAATATCTCTAAAGAGTTGTCTCTTGCATGAACCATGCTTCTTTAAAGACATTTTTAAAAAGAGAAGCAGGCAATTCATTGTTGTTAAGGTGAATGATTGTTCTTTTTTGTCATTTTCTAGGAAGTCAGCCCTTTCTTGCAGAACTGGATCTTGTGAGCTGAATAAATGTGAACCCCGATGTGCAATCACTACATGCAAGAAGTAAATTACAGGATATGGTACAGTTAGCTATAACAGAAGCTAGAATTAAAAATTAGGTATACATCATTTGAAGACATGAATTAACACAGTCTGCATGAGCTCAGCAACTGGGAGTGGTCCAGTGGAGCAATGCCAAAGCTCTCGCTGGAGAATAACAACAGAGAGCATAACAATTTGGGTGGGTATACAATCAAGAATATAAAGTAGACTAATGTTGTGAATTTAAGAAAATACATGTGGATGTAAAAATAAAGGAGAAACTCTTTTCTGGTGGTGGTGCTTCTCAAGCAGTATCAGGAGTCTGGGGCTCCCTCAGAGATACCTTGCCAAGAAAGTCTGATGGTTAAAAATAACATCTGTGGTGCTGATCAGGTCCGGTGATGCCAGGGCCATCACGGATATATGTGATAACTATAGTACCAGATATTTACTCAGGCTCAGACACTGAACCATCAGTCCCATACAGTCAAGCCAAGCAGAGCTGGGGCTGTTCTTATACACCTCAAACTTAAATGTGAATGTCGACATCTAATAATATATGTACACATTCAATAATAAGAAAAGGTCAAGATTCCACTGAAATGACCAGAAAGTGATCAAAGAAGTTGAGCAGTGCCAGAGCACATGTTTTAAACGGGAGGCCCTAGATTTTATCCCCTACAGCACAAATATGAGTAAGGAAACTGGGGTTGTGTACAGCATGTAAAGCATTATCTTGCATGCATATGGCGCAAGTTTGATCCCTGGCACCATGTATAGGGTCCTGAGTGTTACAAGTAGTGATCCCTGAGCACAGAGCCAAAAATAGCCACTGATATAGCCAGATGTGGCCCCAAATCAAATAATAATTAATTAAACAAATATAATTTTATGGAGTTCATTTAATATAACATTCAATCTCTACAAGAAGGTCATCTGCAAACCAGAGAACAATATCTCACCACATCTCGTCCACCTGTAAAGTGATTTTTGAACTTTCCGAGTGTCCAGAACTGTGAGGAAATAAACATTTGTTGACTGAGCCACCTGGTCCATAGTAATGTGTTCTACCAGCCCAAACTGCCTATGGAGCTTTATCCTGAGGATAAATTAAGAGCAGACTAAAGTACAGGGGAAAAATTTTTCAAACAAAATCATTCTTCTATAATTTATAGACTCTGAGGTGTTAGATAAATTTCATGGTGAAATTTTCTGGAATTTTACATGATGTCCAAGAGCTTTTAATAAATAAAATGATAGAAAACATTTAACTATCAGTGAGCAACATGGACAGAATTATCTTGTTAAACAAGTTTTTCTTCCTTAAAAAGTCACAGAAGTCATGTTGAAATTGCCAGAATCAAAATAATTTATATAAATGAGATTTGCTAAATCTCTTTGAAGTCTACAAAGTCCAGTGATACACGGCATGAGATCAGAGTATGAGCCCTGATATTGAAATTACAAAGAAGCAGAAAAGCACAAGATTTAAAAATGAGTCTAAAGCTTGGCATTATGACAAGATCTAAGGCCAGCCAATAACCATAACAAAGATAAGATTAGTATGGGAAAGGGCTATTTAGCTTGGGAAGGAGAAGCGTGGAAGGAAAAGAGTAAACATTTTAATCAAATCCAATACTGTTATTGATTTCTCTTTGCTAAACATACCTTGTAGAATACTTATAATGCTTTTGACATTGAGGTATTTGGCCAAAGCTATTGGATTAGTCAAGGTAAAAGCCCAGCTCCTGGTGTAATCACTTGTATTTCATTTATATGTGATTTATTCCTTTCTACAAAATATTCTTTTTATTGATAAAATAAATGAAATTGAGAATCCCAGAGGGAATAGGGTTTCTACTCACACAAAATAGGTTTTCAATGTATAAGTAAGCAGTCAGCAAAAAGGCTGCAACTACCAGAAAACTGGATTTCTTTCCTACCGTCTTCTAATTTTCTTTAGGTTAAAGTCAATAATAGTCAGATTTCCTTCCTTTCATGTATTAGCTAATTAGTTACCCTTGAAGTTTCAAATTACTAAAAGCTATGTTATTATATTTCAAGTGAGGATTTTGACATTAAAAAAAAAAAAGTATATGTGGGGCGAAGTGATAGCCCAGCGGGTAGGGTGTTTGCCTTGCAAGCGGCCGGCCTGCGCCGGCCCGGGTTCAATCCCGGCATCCCATATGGTACCCTGAGCACTGCCAGGAGTAATTCCTGAGTGCAGAGTCAGAAGTAACCCCTAAATGTCACCGGATGTGACCCAAAAAAGCAAAATAAACAAACACACACAAAAAAGTATATGCTTGTAGTTGGAAATTTCACAGGATGTCAATTCTCTGAAATCTTATTTAAATAACCTAAATGCTAGAGAAGTTATTATTTACTTTATAAAAATTGGGTAAATTGTCAAGCATGTCTTTAGAATTCTTAAAGCTCTGTTATTCAATATTATCAGTAAGTTTACATATCAGGAAGGAAGTTCTGTGTCCAATTCCAAAATGCTTAAAATAATATCCCAGTAAATACTTAAGATAACGAATCTGGGTGGATTTTACTGCACATTTTAACAATTAAAGACATTGAATATATAAAATCGATATTGGTGACTATAACAAAATTAGAATAAACCCTTATAAATATATATTAAATGACTTCATGTAAATTTTTAAATGATGGAGAGACATTTAGTGGGTAGGACACTTGTCTTACACACAACTGACCCTGGTTCGATGCCTAGCACCCTATATGGTTCTGGAACCCACTAGGAGTGGTCCCTCCATGCAGAGTCAGGCGTAATCCTTAAACAATGCAGGGTGTGGCCAAAACAAAATTATGGACAGGGAAAGAATACAAGGTCTAGGTCTTGGTTTTAGCACGTTTGATTTCAGTCTGAAGTTGGTACTTATAATTCAGATCTTGAGAATATTAACACTCAAATGACCTCATTTCTCACAACTCATCACTTCATTTTATTTTGAATCCAAAACTCAGGATACTGGAAAAATTTTCGTGCTAACTCTGTGAGAACAAGAACTAAGGTGAACTCTTTATTGACTATAACTGTTTCTCTGAAAGTGTGTCAACCAAAAACTTCTCGCTGTCAAATACTATATATATATATATATATATATATATATATATATATATATATATATATATACCCATTCTATGTCCAATTTTATGATGAGGTAGCACTGACCATGCTATTTGGCTCTAATATTGAGCCCCTCTTCTCTTCTATTACTCCAGAGCTATGCTATTCTGCACCTTTCCCTATTTGCTACCACCTCCTACAAAGAATCTAATCTTAATTTCTTCTGCTTACTTCTCACATTATGTTTCACTAGTTCATATATTCTTTATTCAATCTAAATTGTAGCCCACCCATAGAATTTACTGCTTGATTTGGAACCATTTTTTTCAGAGGAAGATTACTGATATTTCTATAATTAAAATTTGGAACAACAATATTTTTTTTTTTACAAACCAGGATGCATGGTTCATTCCATTCATCTGAAATAGTGCAATGCCAAATTTGTTTTAAATCTCCAGCGGGTTTGATGCCTAGGTCTTTAGGTCTGTAACTTTGTGTCTCTTAATTCCTCCCATTCTGAGCTTAGGCCAGTAAATTGAGAAGGGCACAAGTTATTCCAAATGAAATAGAATCAGCAAATGGACATAACCATTCTGTTGCTTTGCCAAACTAGAGTTTGCATCTCCTTGCACTCGAACCTTGCTGAGAGACAATGTCACATCTAACCTGTGGGGATATGAGAATCACGAGGAAGATGAAATGTATAGAATGTTTGAAGCCACTCCAGCTGATGCCATCAGCTGATTTGGTTTGAAAAGAGAGAGTTGAAGAAATCCTACTGATATCAATAATTAGCCCAATTGTAGGTCCTTTTTATTGTTACCATATATTAAACTCTGAGAAAAGTAATTATTTCTTGTTATAATAAAAATAATTGAGGTGGTTTATCATGCAGCAATTTTTTGTGATGGCAGATCACTCCTTAGCTCAAACCTGTTCTTTAGGAAATACTTCAAATTACATGATATGATGCAGATACATAAGCTAAATCTCTTTGCCTACATATCCTACTGTGATATATAATTCCAGAGTTATTCTCATCTGAGTCATGTATTGCTCAGCTTATTTAGTCTTCATCCAAAGTTCCTGTCCCACAGATCACCAGTGACATGGAACTTCCTAAGTGCTGAATGCCTTATCTGTCCTTTGGCAATGTGAATTGTAACAGCCTGGAAGCACTAGGAGGGTGGCTAATTTCTTTTTTTCAATTAATATTTTATTATATCTCCGTGAAATATATAATTACAAATTTGTTCATGTTTGGAGGTTTTGGTCACACAGTGTTCCAGGACCCATCCCTACACCAGTGCCCATTTCCCACCAACAATGTCCCTACTCCCTCCCTCTCCCATAGACTGCCTCTATGGCAGGTTCTTTATCTCTTTTCTCTCTTCATTTCTCCCTCCCCCTCTCTCTCTTTCTCTCTTCCTTCTCTTACATATTGTGGAATATAATACATAGAGGTTATCATGTGTATCTTTTTGCCTGTATTTAATACTCAGTTCTAGGTTGGTATTAGCCCTTTAGACAATTAGCACATTGTTTCCTTCTCTGTCTTACCTAACCTCTGACTCCCACATGTTTGTGGTAATTTCCACCTTTGACAAGACCTCCTGATCTACATTTCGCCTGACCTTGGATTTTGGTAACATATATATATATATATATATATATACACACATATACATATATACATATATGTATATATAATAGATATATGTATGTATGTATATACATATATATGTATATGTATATATATGCATATATATGGCATGCAAATAAATGCAGTCATTCTCTAACTGTCTTTTTTCTGACTAATTTCACTCAACATGATCCTCTCCATGACCATCCATTTATAGGCAAATTTCATAACTTCATTTTTTCTAACACTGCGTAGTATTCCATTGTGTAGATGGAATTCTTTTTTAGAATCCTTTAAGCTCTCTTGATCAATACACAATGGAATTTCATTGTGTAGATGGAATTCTTTATCCAGTCATCAGTTCTCAGGCATACTGGTTGTTTCCAGATTCTGGCTATTGTGAATAGTGCTGCGATGAAAATGAAAGTGCAGATGATGTTTCCGCTGTGTGTTTTTGGCTTCCCGGAGTTTTTGGCTTCCCGTACCAGGAGAGGTACGGCTGGGTCAAATAGGAGCTCTATTTCTAGTCTTTTGAGGAATGTCCTTATTGTTTTCCAAAAAGGCTGCACCAATGGACATTCCCAACAACAATGGATGGTCCCCTTCCCCCCCATCCAAACCAGCACTTCTTGTTGTTAGAGAGTGGCTACTTTCATGAGAACAAGCCATGTGGGGTACCAGAGCACAGTACAGCAGGGAGGGTGTTTTCCTACAGGCAGCTGAGCCAGTTGAAAGACAACTCAGCATTCCATAAGGTCCCCCCAAGTACCAGCAGGAGTACTCAGTGCAGGGCCAGGAGAAACTCCTGAGCATCACCGGGTGTGCCCCCACCCCCCAAAAAAAACCAATGTGGGCAGATGGTTGGAATTTTCAGCCTCACCACAAAATCTCTAGGAAAAGGGAAATAGAATAGAGTTGAATTCAATTTCCAAAATGCTAAAAGCCAATCAATCAATCAGTCATGTAACTCTTCTAAATTTTTTTAGCCTCCCATGAAAATTTAAACTGGTCCTAAAAGTAGGGGGCGGAATGGAAGAACCTGGGGAGATTTGATGAGGGCTGCATTGTCTAGAGAAGGGAAGAAAAAGTGTCTTTTCCTCTTATATTTTTTATGCATCTCTTCAGCTGAATATCAGTGAATAATGTCCTCCATTATGAACTGATAATCTAGAGAGTAAATGAGTTGACAAGTTCTGTACTTAGTTCTAGATAATGAATTCAAGGTTAGGAGGAAGATTTAGGATTCCTCTTATTAATTTATCTTGGGCTTTAGAAGCACAGGCAATGAGTGGACTGGATTTGTGACTGAAAAATAGAAGGCATCATGTAAGACTGAGTATTTTACCTGTGGTATCTGATGTTGTAGAAAGGGAGAGGGTGCTAGAATTTTAGCTGAATCAAATTTAACTGTTTCTCCCCTAATCTCACTCATGTTTGAGAATTGTTTGTTTGTATGGGGAAACCTTCACAATCATGTTTGAATTAAATTCAGGAATATCCAAATTCTATGCACACATTTCAAAAATAAATGCCAAAATAGTCATACATAGCTTCATACCATATGATTTATTATATATATCTTTATAGACTTAAAAATTCACTTTTTCCAAATTAAAATCAGAGGTATATTAAATTCTTATTTTTTTTGAATCCCAAGTAGGGGATTATTCTTTATGCATCTACCTCTAATTATAAGTGACTGTTCTCTTCCATCTCTGTTCATAGGATCTTGGCTGTACTTTCTTATTCAAAGATCTAGCAAAACTATTAACCTATCATAGGCTAGTGTACACACTGGTTATATTAAACTACATTACTTCTATCCAGAATTTAAAATTGAGAGATTATGTTACTTACTTTTCTCTAGGGTTTAAAAAACCCTTAAAGTATTCACGTAGAAAAATTAGAACTTCCTCATATTTACCTATAGTATTAAAATTATATACTTGGTTGTTCTACTTTAAACCTCACATTCTTGTAAGCAAGTCTTCAAATAAGTTAAGATTTGTTTTGGCTTCTATTATACATTTGTAAATTAGCTTTAAGAAAAATTATGTTTTATAACAGGAACTGTTATAAAACTCTCAATGGAGCAAACATCTCTGAATGCAATAGCTATGTGTACCTAGGTCAAGAAGTCAAAATCATGGATGACCTAAAACTTGAGTTGCGCAGGAGGAAAAGAGTGGCATGGACTGCCTTCAAAAACATCGAAACAATAGTCAAAAGGAACAAAAAAACCTCCCAGATCTGGGCATGTCTCTTTGACTCCACCGTTCTCCCTGTATTAACATATATCTCAGAGAACTGGGTCCTATGAAAGCAGAATGAGAATACTATTCGGGTCTCCCAAAGAGGAATCGAAAGAGCCATGCTTGGAATATCATGCCTCACTCAAGTGAGAGAAGGAATCCGGAGTTCCGACTTCCATTGCTATTCTAAAATCAAGGGCGCTGTCTCATCTGCCAGGACATCAAAAATCAGATGGGCTGGTCATATAATGCGATCTGGAGGCGACCGCTGGACTAGAGTCATATTGGATCCCATAGGACATCAAAAGATTGCGTGGCTGCCCACCTGTAAGATGGTCAGACTTCCTTATTAAGATCCTAAAACAGTTCGAGGCTCTTAATATCCCAGACAAAAACAGATGCCATTGAGCTACACTGGCACGTGATAGGGTCAAATGGAAACATTCCTGGCACCCGCTAGAGCAAATCGATGAATAACGGGATATCAAGTGTTCAAGTGATTAACAGGAACTGTAACAACATGAAAACAATGGAATACATACTATTTACTGATACTTTTACAGTGTTTGTGTATGTAAATCAGGAACATAATTTAAATGAAACTTTCTTTTATCATGTCACATGGGCTACTTTTATTCTATTATGAACAAAGGTGTACATATGGCATAAAATTGAATAAAGTCAGGGACAAGACAAGGCTTCCCACTCTCACCATTTCTATTCAATATAGTGCTGGAAGTACTTGCCATAGCAATCAGGGAAGAAAAAAGACATTAAGGGCATCCAGATAGGAAGGGAAGAAGCCAAGTTATCACTATTTGTAGATGACATGATATTATACCTGGAAAACCCGAAACTCTCTACCAAGAGGCTACTAGAAATAATACATTCCTATAGCAGAGTAGCAGGGTACAAAATCAATACCCAAAAGTCAATGGCCTTCCTATATGCAAACAGCGACAGAGAAGAAAGGGACATTAAAGAAACTATCCCATTCACAATTGCACCGCAGAAAATCAAATACCTAGGAATCAGTTTGACAAAGAATGTAAAGGATCTCTACAAAGAAAACTACAAAACGTTACTTCAGGAAATAAAAGAAGACCTGAGGAAATGAAGACATATTACCTGCTCATGGATCGGAAGGATTAACATTATCAAAATGGTAAAACTCCCTAGAGCTTTATACAGATTCAATGCGGTCCCTATAAAGATACCCATGATGTTCTTCAAAGAAATTGAACAAACACTCCTGAAATTTGTATGGAATAATAAAACTCCACGAATAGCTAAATCAATCCTTGGGAAAAAGAAGATGGGAGGTATCACTTTCCCCAACCTCAAGCTCTACTACAGAGCAGTTGTAATTAAGACAGTGTGGTATTGGTATAGAGACAGACCCGTAGACCTATGGAATAGAACTGAGTATCCTGAAACACATTCTCAAATATACAACCACTAAATCTTCGATAAAGGAGCAAAAAATATTAAGTGGAGCAAAAAAAGCCTCTTCAACAAATGGTGCTGGGAAAACGGGGCAGCTACATGTCAAAAAATGAACTTAGACCTCTTTCTAACTCCATGCACTAAAGTCAGATCAAAATGGATTCTAGATCTCAACATCAGACTTGAATCTATAAGGTACATCGAAGAAAACATAGGAGAAAGCGCTCTACGACATCAAAACGAAAAGTGTCTTTAAAGGCGATACACCACTGACCAAGCAAATGGAAGCAAAGATAAACAAATGGGATTATATAAAACTAAAAACCTTCTGCACCTCAAAAGAAATGGTGACCAAAATACAAAGACTATCCACAGAGTGGGAAAGGATATTCACCCAATACCCATCTGACAAGGGGTTAATATCCAGGATATATCAGGCACTGGTAGCCCTTCACAAAAAAAAAAAAAAAAAAAACAGCCCCATCAAAAAATGGGGAGAAGAAATGAACAGAAGCTTCCAAAAAAGAAGAAATTCGAATGGCCAAAAGGCATATGAAAAGTGTTCTTCATCTTTAATCATCAGGGAGATGCAAATCAAAACAACAATGAGGTAGCATCTCACACCACAGAGACTGGCACACATCCAAAACAGCAAGAACAACCGGTGTTGGCGTGGATGTGGGGAAAAAATGGGACTCTCATCCACTGCTGGTGGGAGTGCCGACTGGTCCAGCCCTTTTGGAAAACAATATGGGCATTCCTCCGAAAGCTAGATGTTGAGCTCCCATTTGATCCAGGAATAGCACTCCTGGGAATATACCCTAGAGACCGAAAAACACATAGCAGAAACACTATCTGTACTTCTTTATTCATCTCTGCGCTATTCATTATAGCTAGAATCTGGAAACAACCTAAATGCCCGAGAATAGAGGACTGGCTAAAGAAACTGTCGTTTCATCTACACTATGGAATATTATGCGGCTGTCAGAAAAGATGAAATTATGAAATTTACCTCCAAATGGATGGACATGGAGACTATCATGCTGAGTGAAGTTAGTCAGAAGGAAAAGGACAGATATAGAATGACTGCATTCATTAATACGACATAAATAGATACCAGTGTTTTACTAAATGTGGGGAAACGGTAATGGCAGATTAAAACTCACCATTGAATATACACAAAGAGACTTAAGTGATAAACTCTAAATACCTGCAGGGCTAGCCACAATGTGTAAAATAAGAGGGAGAGAGATGCAGAGAGAGAGAGACAGAGAGAGAAAGAGAAATTGGGGTACCTGCTATTAAGGCAGCATGGAGGTGGGCAGGAGGGGGTGGGGGTACATTGGTGGTGGAAATGGGGCACTGGTGGAGGGATGGGTGCTGGTATACTGTATTACCAAGAACCAATTATGAACACCTTTGTAATTGTATGTTTCACTGTGGTATAATAAAAAATTTTAAAAAAATAAAAATGCAATAACCCATTTGTGTCTAATCAAAGTGCATGTGGTGAACATCTATATCAAAATACAATGTAGATCTAGAATGACAACTCTTGACCCAGGTCTAGCATGTCTTTTTTAAATTTTTTATTATACCACCGAGAGACATACAATTACAAAGGTGTTCACAAATTGGTTCTTGGTAATACAGTATTCCAGCACCCATCCCTCTATCAGTGCTCCATTTCCACCACCAATGTACGTACCCCCCATCCCAACCACCCCCAGGATGCCTCAATAGCAGGTACCCCCATTTCCTCTCTTTCTCTCTCTCTGTCTCTGTCTCTGTTTCTGCATCTCTCTCCCTCTATTTTACACATTGTGGCTAGCCCTGCAGACATTTAGGGTTTACATATAAGTAGCTTTGTGTATATTCAATGATGAGTTATAGTCTGACATTACCATTTCCCACATTTAGTAAAACACTGGTATATATTTATATCCCATTAATGAATGCAATCATTCGATATCTGTCCTTTTCCTTCTGACTAATTTCACTCCACATGATAGTCTCCCATAATCATCCATTTGCAGGTAAATTTCATCTTTTCTTACAGCTGCATGGTATTCCATAGTGTAGATATACCATGTTTCTTTAACCAGTCCTCTGTTCTCGGGCATTTAGGTTGTTTCCAGATTCTAGCTATTGTGAATAGCGTAGTGATGAATAAAGAAGTACAGATAGTGTTTCTGCTATGTGTTTTTTGGTCTCCAGGGTAATCCCAGGAGTGGTAAGCTGCATCAAATGGGAGCTCAATATCTAGTTTTCGGAGGAATGTCTATATTGTCTCTCTGAAAAGGCTTGAATAATTGGCACTCCCCATCGGTAGTGGATGATAGTTTCTTTTTTCCCCGTATTCATGCAAGCATCGGTTGTTCTTGCTGTTTTGGATGTGTTCCAGTCTCTGTGGTGTCAGATGATACCTCATTGTTGTATTGATTTGCTGCTCCCTGAAGATTAATTATGAAGAGCACATTTTTATATTCCTTTTGGCCATTTGAGCTTCTTCTTTTGGAAGCTTCTGTTCAATTCTTCTCCCCATTTTTGATGGGATTGGCTGTTTTTTTTTCTTGTGAAGTGCTACCAGTGCCTGGTATATCTTGGATATTAACCCCTTGTCCAAAGGGCATTCAGTGAATATTCTTTCCCACTCTGTGGATTCTCTTTGTATCTTGGTCACCATTCCTTTT
The DNA here is from genome assembly GCA_021461705.1 of Cryptotis parvus. Classification (NCBI taxonomy): domain Eukaryota; kingdom Metazoa; phylum Chordata; class Mammalia; order Eulipotyphla; family Soricidae; genus Cryptotis; species Cryptotis parvus. The sequence continues at coordinate 226,630 of JAJIBD010001231.1, forward strand.
GACGTGCAGAAGTTTTTCAATTTTATAAAGTTCCATTTGTTTATCTTTGCTTCCATTTACTTTGTCAGTGTTGTTTTGTCTTTGAAGATGTCTTTAGTTTTTATGCCGTAGAGCATTTTTCCTATGTTGTCTTTGGCGTAGCTTTTAGATTTGTGTCTGACGTTGAGATATATAATCCATTTTGATCTGACTATTGTGCATGGCATTAGGTCTAAATTTATTTTTCACACGAAGCTGCCCAGTTTTCCCAGCACCATTTTTTGAAGAGACTTGTTTGCTCTACTTAATATTTTTTGCTCCCTTATAAAAGATGAAGTGGTTGTATATTAGAGAGTGTGTTTCAGGATATATAGTTCTATTCCATAGGTCTATGGGTCTTTCTCTACTACCAATACTTCACTTCACTTTTCACTTGTCTTACAATTGTTCATTTATTTTCTCGAGCAGGAACCAGTAATGCCTCCATTCATTGGGAATGAGATCCATTATTATTACTGTATTTGGCATATCAAATATACCACCGGTAGCTTGCCAGGCTCTGCTGTGGCTCAGGGTTTATCCCAGGAGACTCAGTCTTTCTCAAAGTCAGACCATCAGCCAATACCACACTGTCTTAATTGTGACTGCTTTGAAGTAGAGTTTAAGCGGAAAGTGATACCTCCCATCTTCTTTTACCCAAGGATTGCTTTAGCAGGGTTCTAGCCCTGCCTGCCACCCCAGCAGAGCCTTGCAACAAGCCAGATGACCCCCACTCCATGAGGGCCTCCATTTTCCACATCCGGACTTCTCTCTCGTCAGAACTCCACCCAGCAGACCAGCCTATCACAGCCCGGCTCGCGGCCGCAAGCGGCCACGCGGTTCATCAATAAATGCTGGATCTAGAGATGACTACAAGAGTATGCTATCTGCAAGGCAGAGCCTGGCAAGCTACCCGTGTTGAATTTGATATGCCAAATACCAGTAACAACTAAAGACATCATAACGGAATGGATTGAGGCTCTTTATGTTCCTGAAGCAAGCAGATGCCCTTGGGCTCTACTAGCATGAGACAGGACATATGGAGATGTTACTGGGGCCCGCTCAAGCAAATTGATGATGAACGGGAAGACAGTTATACAGTGATACAGTGATTTAGCTATTCGTGAGGGTTTATTATTCAATAAAAATTTCAGGAGTGTTTGTTCAATATCTTTGAAAAGCATCATGGGTATCTTTATAGGGACCACATTGAATCTTTATAAAGCTATGAAATATTACCATTTTGATAATGTTAATTCTTCCAACCCATGAGCAGGGAATGTGTCTCCATTTCCTCAGGTCCTCCTTTATTTCCTAATGTTTTGTGGTTTTCTTTGTAGAGATCCTTTACGTTCTGTGTCAAACTGATTCCTAAGTATTTGATTTTCTGTGGCGCAACTGTGAATGGGATAGTTTCTTTAAAGTCCCTTTCTTCTCTTTCGTTATTTGTATATAGGAAGGCCATTGACTTTTGGTATTGATTTTGTACCCTGCCACTCTACTATAGGTATCTATTATTTCTAGGAGCTTCTCTGTAGAGAGTTTATGGTTTTTCAGGTATAATATCATGTCATATGATCACTTCATTGTAGAATGGTGAGATTCTGGTGGTGAATCTGTAATACAGCTCATGAAGGATCTTGATGTATTGGGTTTGAACGCCCTGTTTAGCTAGGGCTTCGATGACTGCTTCAGTCTCTACAGAATCAAAGGCTTTCTTTAAATCAATAAATGTGAGACAGAGTGGCATCTTGTACTCCCTACAAACCTCAATGAGCTTGGTTACTGTGTGGATATGGTCGATTGTGCTGAATCCTTTCCAGAAGCCAGCTTGCTCACATGATTGTCCTTCATCTAGTGTTCTGCCAATCCTGTTCAGGATGACTTGAGTGAACAGCTTGTAGATGATGGACAACAGGCAGATAGGGCGATAGTTCCTAACGTGAATGTCTCCCTTCTTGAACAGTAGAACTGTCCTGCTCGTTTTCCATTGTGAGGGCACCTTGCATTCAGACAGGTAGCGTGTGATGAGCCGAGCTAGTGTATTGATGAGTACTGACAGATTCTTCAGGTGTTCGGGTCTGACTTGATCACAATGAAGTGATCATTGATGTCAAAAGAAGGGCTCAACAGGCTAATACCATTTCCCAAAACTCTTCAGTGCCACCCTCGAGAACATCATGTGACAATTAGAATAGGAAGGAATGGGAGTGAAGAGAGATGGTCGGCAACTACACCACCTCCGCTTTGCCAATGTTATCATTCTAATAACACCAGGCATTAGCTAAGCGGCACAAATGCTGGCTGACTTCAACCAAGAATGAGGAAAGATAGGTCTACAGCTGAATCTCAACAAAACTATGTTCATGAAAAATGAACTAGTTCCAGAGGCCCCATTCATTCTCAATGGAACAGACATCTCTGAATGCAGCAGTTATGTGTACTTAGGTCGAGAAGTCAACATGATGAACAACCTAAGACCTGAGCTGCGCAGGAGGAAGCGAGCAGCATGGAATGCCTTCAAAGGCATCAAAGAAATAGCTAAAAGGACAAAGAACCTCTGGCTCCGGGCACATCTCTTCAACTCCACCATTCTCCCTGCATTAACATACGCCTCAGGACCTGGGCCCTATTAAAGCAGGATGAGAATGCTATTCAGGTCTCCTAGAGAGGTATCATGAGAGCTATGCTTGGAATATCACGCTTCACTCAAGTGAGAGAAGGAATCATGAGCGCTGACCTCCATCGCTATTCCAGAATCAGGGACACTGTGTCATTTGCCAAGGCATCGAAAATCAGATGGGATGGACATGTAATGCAATTTGGAGATGATCGCTGGACTAGAGCCGTTACAGACTGGATTCCAGGAGATGTCAAAAATCACATGGTCACCCACCTACAAGATGGTCAGAATTCTTTGTCAAGACCCTGAAGGAACGGTTTGAGGCTCTTCATATTCCTGAATTAACCAGATGCCATTGGACTACATTTGCACGTTATAGGGTCCAAATCGATGAATAACGGGATTCAAGTGAAGTGAAGTGAAATGAATATCATGTCATCTGCAAATAGTGACAGCTTGGCTTCTTCCTTCCTATCTGGATGTGCTTAATGTCTTTATTTCCCCTGATTGCTGTGGCAAGTATTTCCAGTACTGTATTGAATAGAAGTGGTGACAGTGGGCAGCCTTGTCTTGTCCCTGATCTTAAGGGGAAGGGTTTTCAGTTTTTTCCCATTGAGAATCATGTTCACTGTGGACTTATGGCCTTGATTATACTGAGAACTATTTTATCAATTCCCATTTCATAGTTTTTTTTTTATCATGAACGGGTGTCGGATCTTGTCAAATGCCTTCTCTGCATCTATTGATATGATCATGTGGTTTTTATTTTTCTCTTTATTGATATGAACTATTTTGTTGATTAACTTGCAGATCAACAGAAAATCACAGACATGGGGCAGAGCTGCTACCGGTTCTCCCTGTGCCCAGCTGCTTACGAGGCGCCCGAGAGGGATGGCGGGTTAAAGCTCTGGCCTACTACCCCTGCAGAGCCTCGCAAGAAGCCAGATGAACCCCCACTCCATGAGGACCGCCATTTTCCACATCCGGAATCCCTCTCGTCATAACTCCACCCAGCAGAAGAGCTGATCACAGCCCAGATCACAGGGCCGCAGTTCATTAAAAAACGCCCAAGATCAGAGGTGACGAAAGAGTTGTCACCAGCACAGCAGAGCCTGGCAAGCGACACATGTCGTATTTGATATGCCAAATACCAGTAACAATTAAAGACCTCATTCCCATGACATGATGGAATGGTTTGAGGTTCTTTATGTTCCTGGAGCAGCAGATGCCTTTGGGCTCTACTAGCATGAGATAGGACATATGGAGATGTTACTGGTGCCCGCTTGAGCAAATCAATGATGAATGAGAAGACAAGTGATACAAGTGACAAGTGAACTTGCAGATGTTGAACCATCTTTGCATTCCTGTGATGAATCCCACTTGGTCATGGTGTTTAATCTTTTTGATGACTCTTTGGATTCTATTTGCTAGTATTTTGTTGAAGATCCTAGCATCTGTATTCATCAGGGAGATTGGTCTGTAGTTTTCCTTTTTTGTGACATCTCTGTCTGCTTTGGGTATCAGTGAGATATGTGCCTCATAGAAGCTTTTAGGAGTGTTTCTGTTTTTTCGATTTCACAGAAAGTATTGGGAGTAGGTACTTTTAAAGGTTTGGTAGAATTATCTGGTGAATCCATATGGACCTGGGCTTTTGTGTTTGGGGAGACTTTTGATTACTGATTCCATCTCCTTGATGGTGATAGGTTTGTTGAGGTGTTCCAAATCTTCTTGTTGCAGTGTTGGGAGGCTATAGGAGTTCAGTAATTTGTCCATTTTCTTCTAGGTTTTCTTGTTTCATGGCATACAGTCTCTCAGAGTAATTTCTGATAACTTTTAGATTTCTGTGATTTCTGTTGTGATGTCCCCTTTTTTATTTCTGATTCCATTTCTATGGGTTTTCTCTTTTCCTTTTCTTACAAGTCTTGCAAGGGGTTTGTCAATCTTGTTTATTTTTTCAAAGAACTAGCTCTTGGTTTCGTTGATCTTCTGGATTATTTTTTGATATTCCATCTCATTGATTTCTGCTCCAAGTTTTATTATATTTTCTGCCTGGGTTGGGCTCCCTTTGCTGATCACTTTCTAAGATCTTAAGTTGTGAAGTCAGACTGTTTATGATGGCCTTTTCATCTTTTCTGATGTATGCTTGAAGAGCTATGAACTTGCCTCTTAACATTGCTTTCACTATATCCCACAAGTCCTGGTAATTCATGTCTTCAATCTCATTTGTTTCCAGGAATTTTTTGGATTTCCTCTTTGATTTCTTTTATGACTTGCTGGTTTTTCAGCAGTGAGCTGTTTAGTTTCCAGGTGCTTGGTATTATTCTCCGTCTTTGTGTACGAGTAACTTCTATTATCAGTGCATCATGTTCTGAAAAAAATAGTTGACACAATTTCGATCTTCTTGATTTTATGAAGGTATGATTTATGACTTAGCATGTTGTCTATTTTGGAATATATTCCATGTGCACTGGAAAGGAAAGTGTATTCAGCTTTCTGGGAATGAAATGCCCTGTATATATCTACCAGTCCTCTTTCTTCCATCTCTTTTTTGAGGGCCAGTATTTCCTTGGTAAGTTTAGGTCTTATTGATCTATCAAGAATTGATAGAGCAGTGTTGAAGTCTCTAACGACAATTGTGTTGCTGTCAATGTCTTCTTTGAAGTCTATAAGTATTGTTTTAGGTATTTGCTGGCCCCTTATTGGGTACATATATGTTTAGTAGTGTAATTTCTTCCTGATATATGTATCCCTTGATTTTTTTTTTGCTTGTTGGGTCATGCCCGACAATGCTCAGGGTTACTCCTGGTTCTGCACTCAGGAATCACTCCTGGCGGTGCTTGGGGACCATATGGGATGCTGGGGATTGAACCCGGGCCGGCAGGCTGGCCAGGTGTAATGCAAACGCCCTACCCACTGGGCTATCGCTCCGGCCCTGTATCCCTTGATTATTAAGAAGTGACCTTCACTGTCCCTTCTGGTCTTCTTCAACCAGAAGTCTATGTTGTCGGATACCAGTATGGCCACCCCAGCCATTTTGGAGTGGTTGTGTGAGAGAAGGATTGTTTTCCAGCCCTTTACTTTGAGCCTGTCTTTTCTCCGATTGTTCAGGTGTATTAATTGAAGGCACCAGAATGTTGGATCAATATTTTGATCCATTTTGCCCTTCTGTGTCTCTTAAATTGTGCATTTATAATGTTGACATTGAGAGAGACTATTGTCATGTGATTTTGTGCCATCTTTCTGTATAGGTTTGTTGTTCTTTTGGGTTTTGTCTTGTCTTAGAGTAGCTCTTTCAGTCCTTCTTTAATAAGGTTGATTTTGAGTTTACAAAGCCTAAGCTGTTGTTTATCCAAGAAGCTGTATATCTGTCCTTCAAATCTGAGTGAGGGTTTAGCCGGATAAAGAATGCTCAGCAAGAATTCTTGCTGAGAATAAAAGACTTCTTTCATTGATTTTTTTTTCACTATATACCACCACTGCTTTCAGGCTTGGAGGGTCTCTTCTGAGAAGTCTGCTGAAAGTCGAATGGATGCTCTTTTGTATACAATTTCCTTCTTTGATAATGCTGCTTGAAGAATTGTGTCTCTGTCTATGGTATCCATTACTTTGGACTAGGATATGTCTTGGAAGTCTTTCTATTGGGGTCTCTTCTTGCTGGTACCCATCGGGCTTTTTGGATCTGGATGCCTTCGTCTTTGAACTCTGGGAACTTATAGCAAGGATATTTTGAACTGTTTAAATTTCCTTGGGGTTGCTTTCCTGTCCCTCTGGGATTCGATGATTCTTATGCTATTCCTCCTGATTCATCCCAATGTTCTCTGTTGCACTGCTGATCCATTTTCCGGTCTTTTTCCATATTATGTATTTCCTTAGTGTTTTTGCAGCTCATCCTCAGTCTCACTGATCTCTTTTCTGCTGCTGTCATCCTACTGTTGAGAGCCCCTATTATTTTTTCATTTCATCTACTGAGTTTTTTAGTGATGATATTTCTATTTGCATTGTTCTCATTTCTGCTCTCATTTCCTCCTGTAATTTAGTGACTGCCCATTCCACTGCTTCATTTATGTTCTCCTGTATTTTAATGGACATCTGTTCCATTTTTTCATTGAGCTTATTAAACATCCTAACCATTTTTTCTCTGAATTCTTTGTCAGAGAGATTATGCATGTCTGCATTCTTTTTCGAGTCTTCAGGGTTGGTTTCTTCATCTGTTCTTTGAACTGGGGACCAGTGATTTCCCCATGGTGCTGTGGTGCTTGGGGATGAATTCCTCTGTGGTACTGTTTCTTTCTCTTGAGGATATTACCTTCCCTTGGTGTTGAATTTTCATCTTTTTGCATTAATATGCAGCCCCCATGGAGAGTACCTGAGGTGAAAGCAGACAGGTGTGAGAGTTCAAAATGTCCGTTTACTTCCTCTTCCATTCAGGCTTCTGGAGGCTGTTGTTTCGCCTTCTCCCGGAGACATGGAGCTCTATCACTTCCCCACATGTCTGCCCGGTGAGCCACGCCCCAGGTAGCATGTCTTTTTGTGTGTTACAGTCTTCCTAAGATTCATACATGTATATGTATATATATATACATATATTCCATATATATATATATACTGGAGAAGGCATATATATATAATTATATATACATATATATAATTATATATATATAAATATATATATATATAATTATATATATAAAGTATATATATAATTATATATATATATATAATATATATGCCTTCTCCAGTTAAGAACTGGAGTTTTACACATATATGTGAAGTAACAAAATTTTCTAAAAATTGCAATAACCTGCCAAGTTTCCTCTGAAATTTAATCAAGCCATCAATCAGCAAGTTTGGGTCATACAAGCTAATATTTCTTTACAGCTTAGATACAGTTGAATGATTTTTTGGTTTAACTAGAGGCAAAATGTTAGTTCCTTATGACATTTAACAGTTCCTGGAGTCATTATTTTGACAGCATCTATTTGACCTGAGAAACTTCTTGCCTATAGAAATTGTCTTAGGGCAAAATTTTCTTATACAAAAACTTAAGTATAAAAAGGACCTTAGAGGTCAAATTTAATTATCTATTAAAATGTAGGCTTCAGAGGTAGATATGACAGAATCCAGTCTTTTAATTCCTCATATGCAGAGTTGATAAATGACCAGAAAAAGATTAAGACAGGAACAGCATGCTCTTAAGTTTAATACACTAGGACACTTTTCATTCAAATGTCCCAGACATCAAGAAATGCCTGATAATTATACTGCACACCAAGCTGGTAGCGAAATGAATAACAATATTATTTATAACTTCTCCTACCTTGAACAATATTAAGACTTAAAAGAGCCTGGGAATCCCACTAACAAATGCTGCCCTAGAAAAGAGTGGAGGATTTATGAGATGAATGTTCATAAATAAAGAGACTGGGTGCTTCATTTCAGCACTGATTGCTTTTCAGAAATATTCACAGAAAATATAAGCAGAATATCCTGAGTAACACAATTTTCTAGATTTCAGTGACTCACAACTCATAGTTTTTGACAAGCATGCACATATTTTTTCTAAAAACATTAATCACTCAACATTTCCACCAACTGGGGATAAGAGTTCTCTTGCCTATGCATCCGTGCCAGCACTGACGGTTTTGTTCTTTTTTGATGTGTGCTAGACTTAACTGATTAGAGGTGATGTCTGTTGTATTGATCTTCATTTCCCTGTGATAAATGCTGAAGATAATTATTTTATAAACCAGCTGATCATCATTTGAATGTCTTTTTGAGGAAGTTTCTACTAACCTCTTCCCATTTTTATAGTGTTGACTGATATTTATTTTTCTTAAGTTTAATAGTTGCTTTATATATCTTGAATATTTGCCCTTTTTCAGACAAGTGGGTTGTATTTTGATTCTGTCCATTATTTCTTTTGCACAAACAGAATCTTCTTCGTTTGATTTAGCCTCATTTTTTTGTAACATTGTTTCTGCATATCACCATTGGCATGGTATCACTGAAGAAGCTTTGAAATTTAATGTCATGATGGGGCTGGCATACAATTGGGTTTTTAACTAATATTTTTCTCATTTACATAATTTTAAATTCACGTTTTTATGGCAAAATGAAAATAACATTTGCTTGGGGTGGCTTTGATGAAACAAACTCAGTAGTAACATATAATATATTTATGCATACACATATGTTTTTAATAAAGGATGTTAGCTGGATAACAATTAATAGAAGTTAAGAAAGAGTGGCCTCATTCTTAATTTAACATCTTTGATGAATTATTTTTAATTAAACAAATATTTACTAATTCCCTGTTGTATGACAATTGACTAACTGAGTCTCAGGGGTACAATGCTGAGTCCTATACAAACCCTGCTCACAAGAAGCTAAGTTTTCCTTAAATATTTTATCTAGAGAGAGAGACAGGCCTCAAAAAGGAGGGAACATTGTTTCAGAGTTAAACAGACCAGGGCTAGGATCTGCCAACAACCACCAATAAAGCTACCCATATAAACTGCTTGCTCAAAGGCTAAATATTTTACATTTCACATGCAGCCTTCACAAAGACTGCATAATGTTTTTCAAAAGAGCAACTGAAGCCTTTGAAGGTTAAATAAAATGACAACACCTTGTCTCCCCCATACTTGAAACAAGTACGACTTTAGAAATGAACCTAAAGAACAAACATATAATGCAGCTCACACCAAAAGAAACTTTGAACAGTCTTAGAACATTTCATCACTGTCATATAATGTTTTTGAAATTAGACAAAAACATTTACATAAAAACATTGTCACTTCAATACTGAGCCACATCTTGTAAAGGTGATAAGGTACATTCAGATGAAAGTCATGATATATGTCTCTTCAAAGAATATAAAGTAAAATAATATTATTTAACTGGTTTATCTCAAAGTCATCTTAAAATAAATCTACTTAGCTTCCTGAATATAAAAGTATTTATCTCTAAAGCTCACAAATCAGCAGGCCATCATAATCTTAAAAGATGATACACTGATATCTTTATTATAATTTGAAATTTTAACATGTAGTTTTATACTTATAGTAAATAAAAAAAGGTTATCCATGATTTGCTTCTATAAAAACTAAATTATATACTTGTCAAGAACCTTTCATACTATGGTTTTAGACACTACATAAATATATGAATAGGTAGCTGTACGTGAAGAGAGAGCATAAGGGATTTTGGAGAGGTCCATTTATTCTCAATTCATAAATCAGCTTATAAGGGTAGAAATTCTGTTTAACCTGATGCTGTCAGCTCTATTTCTGCCTCAGGCTGTGAGTGCTGGATAAAACGCAGCACTGTGAAATTGTTTAAACCACTAATCCCAACTATCTTCATTTTATAGAGATATTTGGAAAGATACATGCTGTTTCACATAATAAGCTATGATGATACAAAGAAAAATTCAACCCCAAGCATTAGAGAACTAGACATTGCATTCACATTGAAACCTACGTAGCTATTGTATTATGAGTTTACTGATATAAAGAATAAAGCAAATATGATATTCTTAAAGTCTGGTATCCCGTGCTTATTGGTATTGTAACCTAGAGATGGATGTGCAACTTGGGGTGTTTCACTACTCAACGCGAGTCTAAGTGGACCAATTGTAACAAACTATGTCTATTTATATAAGAAGTCAGATACACAACAAACAGAAGCAGACAGCAATGACAAAAAATGACAACAAATCCAATTATTTTAAGGAGATGGATAGACACATTAGAACTAAAATGCTATGATTTACAAACAGTCATAACAGACTCAGAAGAGTTCAATTAATCATGGGGTGGGGAGGAAGTTACCTCATTTCAAATGATGTTACAGACTGGAAGTTACTATTCCAGCTGGAGCAAACAACAGTTGGAGAGTCACATGCAAAAAGCATTAAATGATATCCCATTCTACCTTCATATGCAAAAATAAATCAAAATGCATTAAAAGCTTTAAAGTCTTAAGTTAAGACCCCAAGCCATAAGATTCTGAGAAGGCTTTAAAATGAGAAAAGCCTTTGGGAGTCAAGCTAGATGACAAGGTAAGTAAAATTTCCTGTAAGCAACTGGCAATAAGTCAAAATAATAGCTTTTTTGTATGGTGAAAGAAAAAAACCTAGAAAACAAAACCATTGCATGTGAGAAGATTTTTATTTTCATTTTTGGGATCTCAGGCGTAAGAAGCATGACTTACTCCAGAACATGCTCTTCCAGTTGCCACAGAAATATAGGAATGTAGGAAGCTAACCAAAATGTAGAAGCCATATGCTAGGTCTCTGTGCATATTCCATTGGCCAAGTCCAGAGTCAGTGCAACGGGGAAGCAAACTTTAGCTATAGTAGAAGGAGAAAAGGGAGTATTTTATGAATAAACTAAACTCTCTCAGAATTCAAAAGTAAAATGATATTAAAAACAAAATGTAAAGGCTGGAGAGATAGTACACCAGGAAGGGTGCTTGTCTTGCACACAGCTCACCTAAGTTTCACCCCAGGTACCCAATAAGGTCCCCTGAGAAGTGCCAGGAGTAATTTTGAGTACAGAACCAGGAGTAATCCCTGAGCATTGACAGGTGTGGCCCCCAAACCAATAAAGAAATATAAAAATAAAAAACAAACCTTTCAAGGCTCTCTACTGGGTAATATATTAGGATAATATTGGGAGGAAAAGGGCACAAAGAACCCCTGACTAGACCAACGGTTTACTTCAGTAGCAGCAGGGAGATTGTGAGGGTCTTAGAGACAGGCTCATGTATGATCTGGAAAGACTCTTGGAAGTGTGAGGCAAAGTCTGAGGTGTTCCATGATCTTTCCAGACTCCTTCACATAGCAGGAGTGCATGAATTGAACACTTGTCCTTACGCACAAAGTTCCCACGATAATAACTTCTGGATTCTCAGTACTCAAGGGAGGGGACTTTTCTCTAACTTTCTGTGATGCCACCTCTCAAAATTATATAATGTTGCATTCTATTGTTTACTTGCTAGTTCTCATTATTTTATCAAATAACCCAATGCTACGTTCAGATGGTTTTTTGTTGTTGTTTCTTTGTTTATTAGGATATTTTTTCATTTGGGGATGGAGTTGCTTATAGTTTGACAGGTTTCATTATTTTGATGATTGTTTAAAAGTTCCCTAAACATGTCAGAATCTTCTTCAAAATGAAATAAATAGCTTAAGTCTTTATTAATGTGCTTCAGGATGCAGCTGGCAGATATGCTGAAATCAGTATGAATATTTATCTTTACCTACCAACGTCAGGATGATGGAGCACAAAGAATGATGAAGGTAGAAAATCACTGTTTTGCAACCATTATTATTAATAATTTAGACAAAAAAATTGTTAAAGCATAAAAACAAGTGGGAAAAATTTGATCACGCACACTGTACTCACAGTCTCCACATATTTTCCCACAATTTTTAATTTATGAAGAGAAAAATTTTACAAGCACATTTTTATGCCAAGTTATCAACAAAGTCAACATTGCCAAAATTCATTGCCCCAAATACTGGAGAACTGGACATTAACTTTACAAAATCCCATCTTTCTTGAAGTGATACCTGGGAAAGGACACATCTCTTGTGTGATAAGAAAAGACAAAAGACATAATCCCAAGTAGAAGATGCTATAGGAGTTGACCTAGAGTCCTTAAAATCAACAAGGTAATAAAGGAGAAGACTGGAGAACTATCTAAAACTGAGAGGACAAACATATGAGAAAATATATAAGAAAAACATGTAAGGTGTGATTCTGTGTTGAATCTTGTTTGGGTCTTGTACTAGGATTTTGAGGTAAAAAGCTGTAGAGTAATATATAAAGTATTATATATATATATATGCATTACTGATACAGTTGGCAAAATTGAGAGTGTCAGTATATCAAGATCAATATTAAACCTCTTAGATTCTCATAAGTATTCTTTGGTTATATAAGAAAATATTCTTAGTTTAAGGAATATAGATGGATAGGTTGAGAAGTGTCATGGTATTTTCAGCTTATTATAGAAAGGGTTACAAATTCTACATATAAAAACTGATGCATATAAAATAGGATAAGATATTTGTACTCTGACACATATTGTGTGGGTAAAGAATACAAGGGTGATGTTTCACATTATAATCTGCAACTGTTCCAGAGGAATGAGTGAGGTAGAGTAGAGAGACAAACTGGTATCCTCTTCCTACACAAAGATAAAACTGTGCCTACACTCTAGCTAAAACGACTGGATCCTACTGGAACTGTTTCACTTGCTTTTTGGGCCACCATATAATGAATTTTTAGGAAGTAGTCAAGTTGTATTTTTACTTTCAATAAATCCTGTTCTTTTGTTTTACTTTGCTTTTATTAAATTCAGAATTCTTTCTTGCAAGAGGTAAGAATCTGGTGTGCATGGGGGAGCACTACAATAAGATCAGAAATTATGTCAAGTCAAAAAGTAAATGGCAGTGACAACAGCTACCATGCAACCAGTTTAATGAACAAGATATAAAGAACAAATGGTGATGATGATATAATGACCCGATACTCTGTTACGACTAAAGCTGACCTACTTGAATAGTCAATTCCAAACAAACACAGAAGAAAGGAAACAAAAAAAACTTTAGGCCACCTATCAACAAAGTGTCCTGCCTCGATACCACTGACAGTGGTCAGTGTTGCAGACACTTAAAAGCCTAAAAGCCTCTGCATCTGTCCTGATTGCCTCCTGCAGATCACTTTGTAAAAACGGGGGTAGTTTAAATGTGGCAGTTTATCTGGCCATGTATTCTGTACTGGCTGGTATAAATATTCTCTCATGCTACCACAATCATCGTGGGACTAGCTAGATCTTACCAGCATATTAGTATGGCCATGTTGGATCTCTAAGTAATTAGACCAGAGAGAAATGCTGTTTGCCTCCAAGCAAGCAAGCATGGCTCCCTGATAACTCAAAGGCAACTGAAATACAAAACTACCGTGAAATAGAGGAGAGGCTTGTGAAGGCTTGGAGAAATATTTAACTGGCATTAGTATCGTCTTGGTATAGAGGCATGCCATCTCAGAAACCCCCTTCTAGATCTACCCTATAAAGGCATTTCCAGGCAGATCTTGGCTCAAGACATTAGGTGAGGTGCTGGGAGAAATTACTTGAGGCCATTTGACCCTCCCTGCCAGGGGAAATTACATTTAGCTTATAGCTCCTCCCAGCTCTGGTAGGAGGCTTTGAATTAGCTCTGGGTCCTTGTAAACAGCCAGAAGGCCTCTTGAAGTTGATTTCTATAAAGCTGTTTTCCTGTTTTCATCTCTAGATAGCCCAGCCCAGAATGGGCCGGGCTGGGAAGTTTGGGTGGATTTCTAGTTATAAAATAAGCTGCAAGAAAAAAAAGAAGCTCTCTCTTTTTCCCTTTTTGCCATTTCGGCTTCCATTGGCATTTGCTTCTCCGTTCTTTCTATTCTCTGTTGGGCCTCAACACATGGTGGCAGCTATCTTGGCCTCACACCTGGCTGTGGCCTAGCTGGGAACCCGGAGTCTGGAGGTTTTCCCTCTTCTTGGATTGTATATCAGAACCTGTGTTAGTAAAGCGCTTTTAAAACTGCATCAGATTCCTGAGTTTTCATCCATTCCCTCCGGCTTCAGAGGTAGAAGGGAACTCGCTTCCTGGTACTGTTGGGGACCCCGCGCGTGTCCCCAACAGGTCAGGGTTATTCCAGCTTTAGATCCCAATTCAATTCCTCCCTACCACAGAAAATACAGATTGGGGAATATGCATTTCCCTATATTTTTATCATGGAATGGATCTGAAAAGGACTTGGATTCATAGGTAAATAAAACTTTAGAAATTGGGCATTTCCTTGATAGCATTTAATAAAAAAATGAGGGAAATACAGCATATTGGCACTGTATCACTGTATCAGTGTATACACTGTATACATCCTGTGATATAATATGTATCACAGCATATTGACACTGTATCACTGTCTTCCCTTTGTTCATTGATTTGCTTAAGCAGGCACCAGTAACATCTCCATACATCCTGTCACAAGCAAGTGTAGCCCAAGGGCATCTGCTTGCTCCAGGGACAGCATATTGGAGATGTAAAAATTAGACAAGAAACTCTGCTGAAACATAGACATGTAGTTTTGGAGGGTCTGGTACTATTGTGATGAATAAGAATGAAGCATTTCCTCAGAAATTGATTCTTGGATCAAATCTCATGAAGAAGAATATGTGTTGTGTGTGTGTGTGTGTGTGTGTGTGTGTGTGTCTGTGCACACGCACAAAAATAGTTTTATTGATACTTAGGAGAGAAAGAGAAGTATGTGTTGAAGAGAGAATGCAGGTTTCTCCAGGGTGGAAATGGGAGATAGGGAAATAGAGCAAAGCAAGAGAGATACGTGTTCAAGGGAGAGCTCAGGCGTAAAGAACAAATGAGTCAGACCATTTACAAAGGAATATAGGGGCCGGAGAGATAGCACAGCAGTTCGGGCGTTTGCCTTGCACGCAGCCAACCTGGGTTCGATCCCTGGCATCCCATATGGTCCCCCTGAGCACCGCCAGGAGTAATTCCTGAGTGCAGAGCCAGGAGTAACTCCTGGGCACTGCCAGGTGTGACCCAAAAAAGCAAAAAATTAAAAAATTAAAAATAAAAAAGGAATACATACTTAGAAAAGTTTGGATTATCTAATTTCCTGTCCGGTTCTTATGTTTCCATTACCTTCAAATCCAACCAAAACAAGATAAACTGAGGCCATCAAGGCTTCATTTTTTTATTGTTTTGCCTATAAAGTATTTGCTTTTGGGATCACAACTGGCAATACTCAGAGATTGCTCCTTTCTCTTCACTCATTAATTACTCCTGGCAGTGCTTGGGGGAACATATGGGATACCAGAGATCAAACCCAGGTCGGCCACATACAAGCCAAATGTCCTACCCACTGTACTATTGCTCCGGCCCCTTTGCCCATAATTTTTTAAAATAAATTGCTTTTACTCTAATTGTATGTTTTCCAAGGACTTCTCTGATTCATTGCACTTTTCAGCAGATGCTGTCCATGACATTGATAGAAGTTTCAAAAATATTAAAACAATTCATGGCTTGCCTGTTTTCATTCCCCTTTCTTTTACTTATGATGCATTGTCAAAGAATTATATGTAATTATCTGTGTAGTGGTTGAAACATGTTACATATATTTTACTGAAAGCAAACAATCTGAATAGAAGGAATTCTGCTTCTGTCAGAAGAGGCAATATTGAGGAAAAGAAAACAAATGTGGTCAATATTCATTGAGAATAAATACTAACTTGGAGAGATAACTGTCTTTAACTGATACATAAGAACTTCTAATGGGCCTTTGACCAGAAAGATAATATAAGGGTTTGGCATTTGCTCTGAATGTGTCTGCTTATAATTTTATCCAGCATCACATACGGTTCATCTAGCATTGCCAAGAGTGACCAAAAACCACAAAATAACAGCCCAAAAGTGAAAACCATAAGAATGTGCCTCAGTTATTAGTGCTGTCTACATGATTTTGAGTTTAGTTTACTATCCCCCTTTCCCTATTTTTGGTAAGTAAACTTTGTTCGTAGACCCGTCAAAATACCTGACATCCATGTTCCACACATACACTGATATCAGTTTTCAGTTTTACCTACATTCGTTCCTTGCAATTTCAATAAATGGACTAAGTTCATTTACAAACTTGATCACTTGATCACTTGACATCCCGTTATTCAACAATTTGCTCTATTGGGTGCCAGTAACATTTCCATTTTGACCCTAATGTGCCAGTGTAGGCCAATAGCACCTGGTTGCTTCAGGAATACAAAGAGCCTAAACCTTTCATTCAGGGTCTTGATAAAGAAGTCTGACCATCTCGTAGTTGGGCGGCCACGTGATCTTTTGACATCCTGTGAGATCCAGGTGCTAACGGCTCTAGTCCAGCGGTCGTCTCCAAATCAAATTACATGTCCAGCCCACCTGATTATCGATGCCTTGGCAAATGAGACAGCATCCCTGACTCTGAAACAGAGACAGAGGTCGGAGCTCTGGATTCCTTCGTTCACTTGAATGAGGCATGATATTCCAAGCATAGCTCTTTCGATTCTTCTTTGGGAGACACAAATAGTATCCTCATCCTGCTTTTGTAGGGCCCAGGTCTCCGAGGCGTATGTTAATGCAGGGAGAATGGTGGAGTTGAAGAGATGTGCCCAGAGCCAGAGGGTCTTCTTCTTAGCTATTTCTGCGATGCTTTTGAAGGCAATCCATGCCGCTCTCTTCCTTCTGCACAGCTCAGGTTTTAGGTCGTTCATCATGTTGACTTCTCGACCTAGGTACACATAACTGCTGCATTCAGAAATATCTGTTCCATTAATAGTGAATGCGACCTCTGGAACTAGTTCATTTTCATGAACATAGAGTTTTGTTGAGATTCAGCTGTAGACCTATCTTTCCACATTCTCAGTCAAAGTCAGTCAGCATTTGTGCTGCTTGGCTAATGTTTGGTGTTATTAGAACGATGTCATCAGTGAAATGGAGGTGGTGTAGTTGCTGACCATCTATCTTCAGTACCATTCCTTCCCATTCCAACTGTCGCATGATGTTCTCAAGAGTGGCGCTGAAGAGTTTTGGTGAAATGGTATCACCCTGTCGAACCCGTCTTTTAACATTGATGCTCACTTATTTGTAGAATAGCGAGATACTGGTGGTGAATCCGTAGTACAGCTCACTCACGAAGGATCTTGATGTATAGGGTTTGAACGCCCTGTTTGACTAGGGCTTCAATGAATGCTTCAGTTTCCACAGAATCAAAGACTTTCTTTAAATCAACGTGAGACAGAGTGGCATCCTGAACTCCCTACAACTTCAATGAGCTTGGTTACCATGTGGATATGGTCAATTGTACTGAATCCTTTCCGGAAGCCAGCTTGCTCGCATGGTTGTCCTTCATCTAATGTTCTACCAATTCTGTTCAGGATGACTCAAATGAACAGCTTGTAGATTACAGACAACAGGCAGATGGGGCGATAGTTGCCAATGTCGTAGATGTCTCCCTTCTTGAACAGTAGAACTGTCCTGCTGGTTTTCCATTGGGAGGGCACCTTGCATTCAGACAGCTAGTGTGTGAAGAGCCGAGCCAGTGTATTGGTGAGTACTGAAGGCAGTTTCTTCAGGTGTTCGGGTCTGACTTTGACTGGGCCTAGTGCTGTTCACTTCTTTACCCGCGAAATGGCGTTTCGTATTTCAGAAGGGAGAACGTTGGGAACGACATATCCATCCTGAGGAATTTGGTATGTGGGCAGGTGGAAGTGGTTATCAAAGAGATCTGAGTAGAAGTCACGGATAATCTTCTCCATTGCCTTTATGGAAGATGTGATAAATCCATCACTACGTTGGAGGGCAGTCATCTTGGTTTTATATTGGCAATGGACAGGCTGGCATTGCGAATGCTTTTCCTGGCTTCTGCTGATTGTTCCAGTATTTCTGCTTTTTTTCTCGTTGAGTTCTTCAGTTATCACTTCTCTGCACTGCTTTGTAAACTTGGATGTTAGCTTTTGGTCGCCTGAGGCTCCACGCCTTTGCCACGTTGGTGAACAAGCTTGAGAGTTTTTGAAGATATGGGTCCTTTGTGGCTTTTTTTTTCTCTATAGGCATTCTTCACACAATATGGAGGTGCTGAACTAGTCAGTTGTACTCTTCATCGATGTCATCAATGATGGTATCTTCCCATGTTGCCTCAATGGTGCCAAAGACTTCCCAGTTGGTGGTAGTTCTGGGGAGTTCTCTTCTTAAACTTTGCACCCTTTTCTCCCCATTCTATGAAGTAGAATTTTGCCACGACAGTGGTCCAACCCTGTGGTCTAAACCTGTGTGCACAAAGGAGATGGTGATCTGATCCTTCACAGAGGCGGGCGCGGGACCCTGGTGCGGCCGGGACTGCCCATGCAGGCAGCGCTGGCATGGCTACAGCGAGCAGTGACAGTGAGGTCAGGGAGCTCCTCGGCTTGCACCCCTGTTCCTGGAGACTTGGCGGGGCCTCAGACCCAGCCAGCGGGGCAAATGATTATGAACACCTGGCGGCCATCATTTTTTACCATCTTTACCGCCGCCATGTTCGCTGCTCATCAAGGACTGCCAGTGGGGCGTTCGGGGCACAGGCCATGTGTCCTCCGGCTTCGTGGAGCAGCTGAAGGGTATTTACAAACATGTTTCTTAAATATAGCTGTTATATTTTATTCATCCATTTGAAATTAACTTTTATAGGACTCTTGCCTTGCATGTGGACAACTCAGGTTCAATTCCCAGCATCCCATTGCCCAAGCCCTCTAGGAGTCATCCCTGAATGCAAAGCCCAGAACAAACCCTGAGCACCGCCAGGTTTGGCCCCCAAACAAAATCTATTATCATAGAAATCTATTACTTTGCCAAAAATTCAAACATAAAGTTATATTTTTTGTCTACATATGAGTTTAGTTCATTGTTAGGATCATCTTTATGTTTCTCATGTTTTCACATTTATTTGGAGAGAATATCTTGGAGATACACATATATATATATCACTTGATCACTTGATCACTCGATATCCCCTTGATATTCATTGATTTATTCATTAATTTATTGATATCATTGATTTATTCATTGATCACTTGATATTCATTGATTTATTTATCAATGAATAAAACATATCAATGTTTTATTGATATATCAATGTTTAAATTATTATATTGATATATCAATAAACATATCAATGTTTTATTCTTTGATTTGCTCAAGCGGGCGCTAGTAATGTTTTCCATTTGACCCTATCACGTGCCAGTGTAGCCCAATGGCATCTGTCTGTTTCGGGGATATTAAGAGCTTCAAACTATTATTTTAGGGTCCTGATAAGGAAGTCTGACATCTTGCAGGTGGGCAGCCACGCGATCTTTTTGCGTCCCATGGGATGCAGTTGGTTCATGAGAACCAAAACTATGTTCATGAGAAATGAACTAGTTCCAGAGGCCCCATTCACTCTCAGTGGAACAAACATCTCTGAACGCAACAGCTATGTGTACCTAGGTTGAGAAGCCAACATAATGAACGACCTGAAACCTGAGTTGCGCGGGAGGAAAAAGAGCAGCATGGACTGCCTTAAAAACATCGGAGCAATAGTCAAAATAACAAAGAACCTCTGGCTACTGGCACACTTCTTTTACTCCACTGTTCTCCCTGCATTGACATATGCCTAGAGACCTGAGCCTTACAAAATCAGGATGAGAATACCATTCGGGTCTCCCAAAGAGGAATCAAAAGGGCCATGCTTGGAATATCATGCCTCACTCAAGTGAGAGAGGGAATCTGAAGTTCTGACCTCCATCGCTATTCTAACATCAAGGACGCTGTCTCGTCTGCCAGACATCGAAAATCAGATGAGCTGGTCATATAATGTGATCTGGAGAGGACCTTACCAATATATATATATATATGTGTGTGTGTGTGTGTGTGTGTGTGTATGTGTGTGTGTGTGAGTGTATGTGTGTGTAAAAATGCTGGTATATATGTATATATTGTTTTATTCCAATTATATATTTTTTATTTTCATTTATTAGTTTTCTACTCAAATGTAAAAAACTAATTTTACTGTTTAACTTTGTTTCATGATTCACTTATTTTTATTTTCTTAAATAATGAAAATTGAAAGCTGTACATTTTACTTTGAATACAGCTTTGGTTCCATTACATAGGAATAAAAGCACTTCATTGGCAAATTTCAGGGATGCCACCCAAGGGTAAAGCAGAACCGGAAAAGCTGGGAAAGGGAGAGGACTCTCTAAGACTGATGGTGCTGACAGAAAGCTCAGGGTGAGAAATTGGTGGCAGTACAGTAAAGGCCACACACATCAGTGAAGAAAAAGTGGCAGAAACATGGAAGTCACAGAACATGGCTTCGATGTAGTGGCTACACAATATTGTGAAGATAAATCCAGGCGGGAAGACTTGGGTTGGATTATAGGAGGGTCCATGGTGGCACCATTTACAGAATTTGCCTTGCCTGTAAGTGGGCTGCATAAACCTGTGTTTACAGACCCTCCAGTTTTGGCAAAATTTGGTTATCATATTATTATGGTTAAAGGGAGAAAATAAGTTTGCATTAAAAGTTAAAAAAAAGAGTATAGGCACTGTGATTGAGCCTTTTTTATACCAACTAGAAAAAAGTTTATGAGTCCTCTATGACACTATATTGATTTACTTAATTTTTAATAACATTTATTTATGTTACCATTATTTACTTATTTTATAATAATTAAAGATTCCTAATGAATATGTTTAACTGCTATTTCAAAAATGTAATTCAGAATAATATTCAATTCAAAACTTAGACACTTAAAATTTAACAACAATTTTAACATTTTATAAGTTAAATCTATTTTCATATAGAAGTATTTCTATTTTCAATTAACAAAAGTTAAAGTTTATTATTAAACACAGAATTCCACTAACATTAATTCCACTGTAATTTTGCTTACTTAAAATATTGAAACTCAGAAATGCTTTGAACTCTTTGACAGTGATTACTGATTACTCAAATTCCATAATAACCTTTATTCTTGCAATTATTTTATTTTGTATATTTCAACATCACATTATCTGAATCCTCAGTTGATAACTATTCTCCTACATTAACTTTTACATTTTAACCTTCTTTTGTTCTGATATTAAAACTTCTTCACTTGCTAAATATTTTTTGTATTGGGCATGTCTAGTATGGCAAGGACAATAAAGATTGATTTCAGTTATCAAGATGCACTAAAGTTATATTATGCTTATTGATTCTACCAACAAATCTAAGTTGTGTCATTATAGCTGTGGAGGTAGCTGCTTTCATGCCTGAATAACGAGAAATACTTTCAACTGAAAAATTCAAAAATACTGAACTAGATGCAACCACAACTGCAAATAAATTGGAAATGTATAAGTTGTTTTCCTTATGCGAAAAAGCATGGAAATGAGGACCCATGTCAGTATATGGTGTGTCCAATCTGGGCATCTTCAAATATGTAGAATCAAGCTGACCACAAAGATGGCACCCTAATGAAAGCCATTATCACTTTCACTAACTGAAGACACAATTACGAGTCAAGCATTTTATTTGAAACAAATTATCTTTAGTTTTAATATTTAACTATCAATGAAGTCGAGGTATAACAAATAATATTTTATTCAATACTAAACTAATTTTATTTGCTGATCAATTTGTCCAATCCAACTCCCCCAAATTACAAATATAAATTTCAAAAACCATAAATCTCAAAAATCTATAGATACAAAATATCATATTACATACTCATTTATTATAGTCTATATGACATGAATATCATCTTCGATTTTGTATATACATAAAGCATTATTAATATATTGATCTTTACTCTGAATAATAAAACAACTTCTTACTGATTTTTTAGCAATCATATACTACCTTTGAATTTAATTTGCAAGAGAGAATTTCTGCTGCCAACGTACCTCACTTAAAAACACTAATGGCTAAGTACACTTTCTCCATTATTTTTCTTATGCACTGGTAAAAAGTAAACAGTGTAGCAGCGTTTTACTACATTTCTGGAAAAGTACTAAACTACTAAATGTAAATTTACATTATAAATGTACATGAGTGAATAATGATAAATATCACCTTATTTTAATTTCAGTAATTGAGAAGGAAAACAAGAAGATCTATTAAAGGGACCCTGTTTAGGTCAAACATTAATGAGAAAATCTTGGAGTCACTTGCTACCATGGAAACAGAGAATTATTGAAATCTGATTTGTATGCCCAGCAGCTACAGAAGAGATGGGTTACACTTCTAATTGTGCTGTCTCTGCTTAAAGCCACTAGAGAAGGGCTTTATGTTCCTAAGAGGTGAGAGGGGACTACATGTCTGTTTAACAAGATACCAGATATGGGATATACAAATGCTCAAAAACTAAGTTTGAACAGCTAGTAGTGAAAAAATTTTTTTGATTTTTTTCAAAAAATAAAACATATTGGGCAACTTTCCATATTCACTCATGAATATCTGTTGATTTTTCTTATTTTAAATTGATACTTGTCATTTTACTTATATACCAAGCATATAGCTAATATTTCTAAAAAAAAACAGGGGTATAATAGCATAAAAATAAATTCAATAAAGAGTCATCCTAAGGCATTTAAGCCATTTTCATGGCTTACAAATTATGAAAATATCTAGGGTTATCAAAGAGCAACAGAAAAAGCATATATAAGAATGTATATAAAATTTAAGTCTAATGAAAACAAGACATTTTGAATTGAGATTGTAACTGACCACAAGAAATGTGAACAAAACATTCTATCTGTCTGAGTAGTGTATGTAGTTGTCTAACAATGGCCTTCCTTCTGTGCCCTGGTATTTCAGATATAAAAATTTAATGGATTCTGAAAACTAGAGGGGTCATATGCATTTATTTTTGCTATATTCTCTTTAACATCTTAAATGTCACTGAATGCCTAAAGAAATTGATTACTAACTTCTGATCCTTTTTTAGATATAAGTGTATTATATAAAGGAAAACCTGTAAGAGTAACAAAGGTAAAATAAACAATGGCATGCATTAGTGACTACAATTTGAATGCCTTCTCAAAGTTTGTGCATACAGTAGTATTCATAATACTTGTCATGAGAAGTATATTACTCTTGCTAAGTATATCAGAAAGTGAATGAAGTTTAACATGTACCAAATATCAAACTCAATCTAAAGACATTGTAATAAAAACCAAAGAAGTATTTATCAATTTTTAAATTCAAGGAACTGAGTAAGATTGCAGACAGAAAAGTCTCATTAAAGCCAGAAAAGCAAAATGTTTTTATACAAAAATAATTGTCTTAAAGATCTATGGAATAGCATAAAGCTTAAAATTAACAATGCTGTTTCACAAAATTTACCCTTTACAAGAAGAGTAGCTATTGATTGTATTTTAAGTATTCTTATCATGAACCTCCTTCCCCTTATCCTCATCATCTTTACAAAAAAATGATTAAAGAAAGCTTATAGAGTATGGGTATATTTATGGCACTGAATTTACACTCACTCATCTTCCATTTTCTAAAATAAGTGGAAGAAAACTTTTTGGGAATAACAGACATATGTAAGGCATGCAATATAGTGAATGGTTCAAGGACATGAACTCTCTACACACTTATCAGTAGTCAGTATTACTTGTACATCTATTTGTATATCTATTAAAGATTTGGAGAAAACAAGCAGGAAGATGAAAAAGCAGTGAAGTAAGTTGATTAGGAGTTATTAGACTTAACTTCTGATAGTTGTGTGCACTCACCTGGGATGGAAACAGCAGTCTGAAAGCCAGTCGGTATGACCCAATCCAGTAAGAAGCACATTGCCTTTGGGAACCTCCACCACCTTCCAGAGGTGATCCTCCCCACAGCTGATGAGAAGATCGGCATGGGGATGCATTGCAAGACTGCATATGGTGAGAAAGGAAGGGTCAGAAGGACATTACTGATAATATTTACACAGAATCAGTACATATAATGATTTACTGTATTTATGATTATATCCCTAACAGTCAGAGGGTTCATGGAAAACAGGTTTGAAAGTCAAAGAAAGTCAGTTATACCTTGATTGAAAGTCTGCCATTCTACCCCAAATAGCTTCTGATCATCCTATCTTATTACTTCTCTGAATCTCAGACTCCTCATTTGTAAGATGAGGAGTTTTGTTCAGGCAACCGCTTGTGTCTAGTTCTGGTTTGAACACAATAATTGTGCTTCTATTTTGGGTGAAAAAAATTGTACCATGGATAATTTGATGTTATGGTATTTGGAAGAGTCACCATGATTAATATGAAAAAGGATATCTTAAATCAGGCATTTCTCAGGAAATAATCATGAATCATAGCCATGTTGTAAGAGTTCTATAATAAAAACTTTAAATGAAACATTAACTCCATGGCCTACTATCTGCACAGAGCAAAGCAGCTCAAATTCTCTGCTAATATAGGTCTTAAATCGACTTCATTCAATGCACAGTACACAAATTACAATGATGAATTCAGGGTGTACAGAGCAGTTCCCTACTCTCTAATTTCATAGAAATAAGAAAGTGTGAAAAATTAATGATGAACACATTAAACCATATTATTTGAGACAGGCTATATCATTGCGGTCATTTAAATACTGTAGCTAAACCATCCTAAAACCAAGCATCTAGAAGGTTAATGCCTGCTATATTATCTACAGCAATGCCTTAATCTTGTTTATATAGAGATTCATCTATGACTTACAAGTAATGGGGAAAAAGAAGCCAATGCTAACCACATATGAAAATACCAGTATAAATATTAGAGCAACAAATTATTCAGTTTCAACACAGAAATTTCAAATCAATGATATCGTTTACATGGCTACATAGTAAATTTAAATGAATTTAAATTTAAAATAATAAAATGTACAGTTCATTTATCTCATAGTCATTTCTAAGATAATCTTATTTTTTGTTCTGAAATTAGACTTAGAAAACATTTTTTCATAAAGCAAAGAGAGCATAACTTATAAATTCCTTTCCATTAATATAATTAAATGCCAAAAAATTTCAACTGAAAAAATATTTTCTGTTATTTAAATCTATGTATATTTAGGGATTCTTTGAGGTCAAATACTGAAGGACTCAGCTAAAGAATTTGACTATTAGATCAGGACCTTCTTTCTAGAGAAACTTTTTTTAATCTAGCACTTCACTGCTTAAAATAAACACAGACAAAGGGAAATTGTTCATTTTTGTAATTCATCATAATGTTGCTTTGTGACTTTCAGAAGACCAATTCAGAAGGGGAATTTATTACAGCTCAAACTGGTAGAGAATACATTTATAGAACTTAATTAGAAGAAGAATATGATGAGAGGTTAAAAAATGTCAGATTGAAATGAATTCTATATTCAAATACACATAAGAAGGCAAACCAAATCCTGGAAGCTACTGAAAATGATGTATGTTGGCTCACAGATTTCCTGGCAGACTCATGCACACTTGACTAAATGATAAATTACCCTCTTTAAGTGAAGATAACTAAAATCATTGATGTCTTTACGAACTTTGAAAGATAAGTTTCCAAAATGACTTTTGTTGGGGGAGTTATATGTAGACATTATGGGAAAAACATAAACACACAAATCCTTTGGTAACTAATCAGGTATGGAAGTTTTTCCAAAGTTTTATTCATCCTTTCCACATTGGGACCTCCTCTATAACCACCTTAAACTTTGACAGTTAATCTGCATGATCTTAACCAACTAGTGATATTCTTTAGTTTCTTCACTTGCATATATTCTTCTAACAGTAAATCTTTAATGTTTATATATGTGTGTTACTTTTTTATACACTACTAACATATAAATGTATATATACATTTCTTTATATATATATATATATATATATATTTCTTTGTATATATATTTTTGAGTCAAACCCAGAGATACTCAGGGGTTTCCCCTGACTCTGCGCTTAGGAATTACTCCTACCAGTGCTTTGGGGACCATATGGGATGCCAGAGATCGAACCCAGGTAAGCCACTGCAATGCAAACACTCTACCCACTGTGCTATCATCTCGGACCCTTTAATGTTTCATATGTATAAACTTCTTTTCCTTAATCATGATTTAAACAATATGATACGTCATTCCATTCATGAAATGGCTTCTATAGTTTTGCTTTGTTGCCAAATCCAGAAGTGCTGAGAACTCATTCCTATCTCTTTTTTATTGGAGTCATTCCTGACAGTATTCAGGAGACCATATTCAGTAGAGGATTAAATTGGGTTGGCCATTGTCCAAGGCTAGTACCTTTCCCCCTTTATTCTTTCTGGTCTCAAACTTTTTTTTTTGGTTTTTGGGTAACACCTGGCGATGCTCAGAGGTTACTCCTGGCTCTTTGCTCAGAAATTACTCCTGGTGGTGCCTGGGGGACCATATGGGATGCCAGGGATAGAACCCAGGTCGGCCACATGCAAGGCAAACACCCTACCCACTGTGCAATTGCTCTGGCCCTCAGAAACTATTTTTGTTTTTTATTTTATTTTGTTTCATGGAGGTGCTGAACCAGTCGGTTGTATTCTTTATCGATGTCTTCAATGGTGTTATCTTCCCATGTTGTTGCAATGGTGCCAAAGAGTTCCCAGTTGGTGGTCGTTCTGGGAGTTATCTTCTTAAACTTTGCAGCCTTTTCTCCCCGTTGCAGGAAGTAGAATTTTTGCACCGAAGGAGGCGGTGGTCCGATCCTGTTTGGAATTTGGGGACTACAGCAACATCGACAACCGATTGGTTCATACAACAGACTGGTTCAGCACCTCCATGATTGTGCAAAGAATGATGGGAGAAAGACACAAAAGGACGCCTGTCTTCTGAAACTCTCGAGCTCATTCACCAACATGGCAAGGCGTGAGCCACAAGAAACCAAATGCTAACATCCAAGCTTGCTAAACGGTGCAGAGAAACGATAAAAGAACACCTCAAAGACAAGAGCAGAAATACTTGAAGATGCACCAGAAGCCAAGAAAAGCATTCGTACCACCCGCCTGTCCTTCACTAACTATAAGATCAAGAAGACTGCCCTCCGACGCTCTGATGGATCTATCACATCTTCCAGAAAGACAATGGAGAATAAATGACTTCTACTCAAATCTCTTTGATAGCCATATCCATCCAAATTCCACAGGATGGATATGTCATTCCCAACGTTCTCCCTTCTGAAATCCGACATGCCATCTCGTTGGTAAAGAAGGGAACAGCACCAGGCCCAGACAAAGTCAGACCCGAACACCTGAAGAATCTGCCATAGGTACTCATCAATACACTAGTCCGCTCTTCACACACTAACTCTCTGAATGCAAGGTAACCTCCCTATGGAAAACCAGCAGAATAATTCTACTGTTCAAGAAGGGAGACATTCACAACATCGGCAACTATCACCCCATCTGCCTGTTATCCGTCATCTACAAGCTGTTTACACGAGTCATCCTGAACAGGACTGGCAAAACACTAGATGAAGGGACAACTATGCGAGCAAGCTGGCTTCCGGAAAGGATTCAGCACAATCGACCATATCCACACAGTAACCAAGCTCATTGAGATTTGTAGGGAGTACAAGATGCCGCTCTGTCTCACGTTCACTAATTTACAGAAAGCCTTTGATTCTGTGGAGACTGAAGCAGTCATCGAAGCCCTAGCCAAACAGGGTGTTCAAACCCAATACATCAAGATGCTTCGTGAGCTGTATTACAGATTCACCACCGGATCTCACCATTCTACAAAGAAGTGATCATTGATGTCAAAAGAGGGGTTCGGCAGGGTGATACCATTTCACCAAAACTCTTCAGAGCCACCCTGAGAACATCATGCAATAATTAGAATGGGAAGGAATGGGAGTGAAGATAGATGGTGGGCAACTACACCACCTCCGCTTCGCTGATGACATCGTTCTAATAACACCAAACATTAGCCAAGCGGCACAAATGCTGGCTGACTTCGACCGAGAATGTGGAAAGATAGGTCTACAGCTGAATCTGAAGAAAACTATGTTCATGAAAAATGAACTAGTTCCGGGAGGCCCCATTCACTCTCAATGGAACAAACATCTCTGAATGCAGCAGTTATGTGAACCTAGGTCGAGAAGTCAACATGATGAATGACCTAAAACCTTAGCTGCGCAGGAGGAAGAGAGCGGCACGGATTGCCTTCAAAGGCATCGAAGAAATAGCTAAAAGGACAAAGAACCTCTGGCTCTGGGCACATCTCTTTAATTCCACCATTCTCCCTGCATCAACTTATGCCTCAGAGACCTGGGCCTTAGGAAAGCAGGATTATAATGCTATTCGGGTCTCCCAGAAAGGAATCGAAAGAGCTATGCTTGGAATATCACACCTCACTCAAGTGAGAGAAGGAATCTGGAGTTCTGACCTTCATCGCTATTCCAGAATCAGGGACGCTGTCTCATTTGCCAAGGCATCGAAAATCAGATGGGCTGGACATGTAATACGATTTTTGAGACAACCGCTGGACTAGAGCCTTTACTGACTGGATCCCATGGGATGTCAAAAGATTTCATGGCGGCCCACCTACAAGATGGTCAGACTTCCTTGTAAAGACCCTGAAGGAACGGTTTGAGGGTCTTCATATTCCTGAATCAACCAGATGCCATTGGGGTACACTGGCATGTGATAGGGTCCAATGGAAATATTACTGGCACCTGCTTGAGCAAATCGATGAAAAACGGGATTCAAGTGATCAAGTGATCAAGTGATTTTATTTTTGTTTGGGGGTTAAACCTGGCTATACATAGGTCTTAATCCTGGTCTGTAGTCAGATCACTCTTAGATGTACACAGGTGACTGCATTGTGTGCCAGGAATTGCATCAGATTAGCACATGCAAGGTAAGTGCCCCACCCATGATACTACATGATAGGATCTCTTGAACTCATGAAGTAGTTTTTAAAAAGATGAAAAATAATAATAGTATAATGGTTTTAATACTTTCATAAAATTCAATCAATAGAAAATTTGTCACAGGATAATGCATCATTGAGACTAGTTCATGGTGCTAAGTTTCTTTCAGTTCCAAATCAGAAACTCACTATGAAAAACAATCAAAATGAGGAACATAGATTAAAGACCATTGGTGAGAAAAAATTTTTTCCAGATGTAGAATTTCTGTGTAATCTCTCACATGGAGTTGCAGATTCCAGAATTCTACCTATTTATTATCATTATTGCCATCATCATCATCATCATCATCATCATCATCATCATCATATATTGGTTACTGAGGCTTATTGGATGACAGGCTTAGTTTGGGAGCTTTGCTGTTTTACCCACTCACAGATTGATCTACTTACATGTTTTTAAGCCAAGGTTCTTTCTAGTAAGAACTGTCTTCTATGTAAACACTGATAGAGGGTGTAGCAGTTTTTAAGTCACCTTGATTCTGAATAACTTCTGATAATAATCTACTAAGACTTCTATGTTTTCTAGATTGGGCACTGCTCCTCTGTATACCCACTTCACCCAGCGTGGGATAGTTAGAATTTACCAGGAGACTGCCACCCTGGCTACGTTGAGACTATCTTTAAGAATATAGGAAGGATCATACTAGTTTGCCCTCATGCAAGCGAGTGTGGCCCTTTCAGTAATCAGAGAACAAGATACTCAGAATCACCCTGGTGCAGATAATAAGAAGGACCTTGTGGGTACCATCTAGATTACATGAAACCTATGAAATTAAGATGTATTACTTTTATATCAGCCCCCTCTCCAGTGTTCTCCAGTATAAAAGATAATCTCTGAAGAAGTGATTAGTCCTTGGTATAATCCTTTGTTTATATCTATAATAGGGTATGGCACCAACCTTCTATAAGCTGTTTGTAGAATAAAGGGTTCTTTGTTGACAGGACACTCCCTGTCCACAGATAGGATTACTGTGGTGTATATAAGGGGACTGACTTGAGGCCCTTGTCCTTCCTTTTCTCCTTTTCCCCTTCTTTTGGGTAGGACTCCTCTTGGGTGAGATCCCCTCTCTTTGGTGGGAGACTTGGGCGCTCTTGTATGGTCTAAGTTCTGACCAGAGCTAGAGTTCTTTCATTAAATTGGATTGCGGTGGTAGAGCTTTTTTACTATTAAAAGTCCTTTTGGAACTGCACCAGACCATGAGTTTTCATCTGTTCCCTGGGCGGCCTCGGAGGTAGAAGAGAACTTCTGTCCTGATACTGTTGGGGACCCCAGCAGCTCCCCGACAGAGGCTAACGTGAAAATGTAATGTTAATGTGTATAATAACTTTCACTAAATGCTTAATTCTGATGGGTATAATGAAAGTCTATAAGGTTAGGAGCGGATTTCTATTTTCTTTTTATATAACTGCATTTTCAAACCCAGAAGTTTTACACATAGTTGCTAAAAAATACATTCTTGTCAAATATCTGAATGATTTCATTACATTTGGCTTTGCTCTTTTGTGACTAAGTGAATGAGGTTGAGATATTATGTAAATAGTTCAAGTTCACACTTATAAATGGACTGAAGCTGACTTTGAATTCAGAATGAACTGACTTTCAGACTAATGGTTTTAATTATTTCTACTTAGTATTAATACTCCATAGTTTTTTATTTATATCTGTACATTACAAACATCAATAACTCTTAGCATAGATTGGAAATAACTATTATCATTCTTCAGGAGTGCTTAAGATTATCATTTTTACACCCAGAATGTAAGGATCCATCAGGGTGTGTTGGTTTATATATTGGAGTGTATCAGTACCAGGTGACACAGAGGCTTAAAGCTTAAAGAAATTAGCCAATACTTATTTCATTTTTATTTTACTTTAGGATCATACTTGGTTGTATTTAGGACTTATTCTTCCTCTGTTCTCATGGATCACTCCTGGTCATGCTTGGGGGACAATCTGTGTATCTGGTAGAGAACAAGGGTTGGTTTCAAGCAAAACAAGCACCTTACCTACTAACTTCTTCTCTGGCTTTGATTTCATAAGGTTTTAGTTGACTGAGAATTTAGATGTCATATTCCCTTCTTTTGGGTAGGACTCCTCTCGGCTGAGATCCTTTCTCTTTGGTGGGAGACATGGGCTCTCTTGTATGGTCCAAGTTCTCACCAGAGCGAGAGTTCTTTCATTATATTGGATTACGGTGGTAAACTCGCAGACATGGGGCAGAGCTTCTACTGGCTCTCCCTGTGAACAGCCGCTCATGAGGCGCCGGGAGGATGGTGGGTTCTAGCCCTGGCCCACCATCCCAGCAGAGCCTCGCAACAAGCCAGAAGACCCCCCTCCATGAGGGCCTCCATTTTCCACATCCGGACTTCTCTCTTGTCAGACCTCCACCCAGCAGACCAGCCTATCAGCGCCTGGCTCATTGAGTTCCACCCTGCAGCAGTCTTTCTTAAATCCGGCTCAGGTATGCCGGTCCAGAGACTTGCAGACATGGGGCAGAGCTGCTACTGGCTCTCCCTGTGACCAGCCGCTCATGAGGCGCCCGGGAGGGATGGTGGGTTCTAGCCCTGGCCCACCATCCCAGCAGAGCCTCGCAACAAGCCAGAAGACCCCCCACTCCATGAGGGCCTCCATTTTCCACATCCGGACTTCTCTCGTCAGACCTCCACCCAGCAGACCAGCCTATCAGCGCCCGGCTCACGCAGAGCCGCTTGCGGCTGCGCGGTTCATCAATAAATGCTGGACTTAGAGGTGCCTACAAGAGTATGCTACCTGCACGGCAGAGCCTGGCAAGCTACCCGTGTTGTATTTGATATATGCCAAATACCAATAACAATTATAGACCTCATTCCGGAATGGATTGGGGCTCTTTATGTTCCTGGAGCAAGCAGATGCCTTGGGCTCTACTAGCATGAGACAGGACATATGGAGATGTTACTGGGGCCCGCTCGAGCAAATCGATGATGAACGGGAAGACAGTGATACAGTGATTCAAAAATCAGCTCTATTATTCTCTGTATCTCTCAATCTTTTGAAGAAAGTTAAGGGAAATAACTTAATAATTTATAGGAATCAATTTACTTATGTGTAACTATTCATTGGTTTTAAAATGGTTATAATGATCCTTATAGAGGTAGATCTACTATAATTTACATGCTTTAGATGGGGAGCTAGAACACACATAAGTTAAATGATCTGTTGAAGATGATGAACCAGTGAAGAGTCTGAGCAAGGCACAACGTTGAACAGCATGTGTCTCTTAGTAGGGAAAGTTTAGAAGTTCACTCATTTTTTTTTCTTTTCTAGGTGACAATAGGAACAGGCACAAGGTAAATGCAGCCCTCTTTTTACTAGGGAATTTACTGAGATGCATAATGAATTTTATAAAGGACAGAATTTTTTTCATTTTCTGATGATGCATGAAAATTAATAACTGTCATTCCCTACTAGATTTGGGGGAGTTAAAAAATATCCCTAGGTATTGAGATATGAATGGGATAGATCAAAGATAATTGAAAGGAAAATATTTATGGTTTAAATCGGAGACTAGCAACCTTTTTTTCTGTTAAAAGGCAGATAGTGAACTTCTTGATTTACAGATATGTGTTCTCTGCCATAACAATTCAGTCCATTGAAGCACTGAAATAGTAATAGACAAAAAGATGAATGAGGAAAGCTGTTATTTTGAAATAGTGATTTACAAAACAGGATAGTTTTATCTTCATAATAGACTAACCCTAGACTACATGTCTTTGCATTGCATGGGGTAGAGTTACTCCCGGAATAATTTATAAACTGATTCCAGAATAAGATAGTGTCTGAACCCTTGCCTATGTTACTTCCGAGGTGTCCTCAGATAAGGTCTTTACCATCCTGCTGTTGTTGTTGTTGTTTCAAGTCCTCATCTGAAAGTTGAAAGACATTGTAGGAAAAATAGAGGTTGTTTTGGATTAAAAAGATTAATACATAGTAAAGATCTTTGAACAGTTAGACATATAGTTAAAGCTTAGTGAATATTAGTACAGTGCAGAAAGACAGCCTGACTAGATTTGAGTACTGACCTATGATTTACTTCTGAGTTACTAACATATAATGTCAGTTTCAGCATCACTATATGTGAAAAGAAGAAAAGAATAAAGACTGATTTATAATCATTCTGTTGTGTAGCTAAAGTAAGCTGATATATGGGGGAGTGATTGGAACAATATCTGAACATGACCAGCTTTCCCTAAATTCTAGTTATAATTATTCAAAATCATAGCTCTTCATTACATCTTTTATTGAGTTACTTCTATATTCCATATACCTCTTTTAGTGGTCATGGAGAGTAAACTTAGTGCTTGGAATTGTAGCTGTTTATAAAGAAATAGTGTTTCAGTATGGATTTGTAGACAAAGGACATTTCTGGGCATTGTTTGATGTTAAAGCTTACATCTGCCTTCATGGACTGCTGACACGAGGAAATTGCATGCTGGGATAAAAAGGGCAAAATCTCTTTGCTACAGTTCTATCCTCAAACAGGCACCCTTCCTGTAACCGCAGAGTGATTTTCATTCTCCAAGATGTCTTCTAAGAGTTCTAATTAAT
Source organism: Cryptotis parvus (assembly GCA_021461705.1). Classification (NCBI taxonomy): domain Eukaryota; kingdom Metazoa; phylum Chordata; class Mammalia; order Eulipotyphla; family Soricidae; genus Cryptotis; species Cryptotis parvus. The sequence goes on from JAJIBD010001231.1 coordinate 260,369, forward strand.
AAGAATAACAAACTCTTACTAAAGACCTTCTGGCACCTGCCCTAAGTGCCACAAAGTCATTGTACTTTAAACTTTGAATATGAGCTTTCTGCTTCCTTTAACTTACTATTAATTATAATTACAAGATTCAGAGACAAAGGCCCTGTCACCTCATTCTCAAGTTAATAAGCCTGTGACTAGGGTTAAAATAGTACAGGAAAACATCTTAAGGATAAAAAAAAGAGAAAAAAGAAAATGTGGTTGAAAGCTAGATCTGCTTCTTAATCAAGTCATATCCTGATGAAGCATGCATAAAATATTTGGTTAACAATGTACCACTAGGCATGTTACATAAAATACTATGTTCTGGTACAAATTCTCTACCTATTGTAATAGGACACATTCCTTATATTAGACCACAAAATATAAACTTAAAAAGTTCTAATTGAAATTGTTCTTTGTAGTTGTGACATTAGATGGGGATATTTTGGAAGGAATGTGTGTGTGGTGTGGTGAACACTATTAATTATCAGTAGAGTCAGTGACTTTAGCACCAGTATTCAACTTTTCAGAGAGGAATAATAATTCAAAAAAGATTGTCACAAGAGAGACTAATTAGATACCCCTGTCTTCACTTTGGGATTTTCAGCATTGTAAATGTTTTCTTCTGTTTGGTTCATAGGCTTTAATTATTTCCAACTAATAAAAGGTACAGGGGTTTGAAAATTAATTTGTAATAGTATATCCCTTAACATTAGGTGACCAATCAGTTACTTGTCTTTAACAAAAAAACAAACTCAGGTATTGTATGTGTTTGGCTACCTTACTAAGGCAAATAATAAGAGAGACTTGTCTGGTGATTGTTCAGTTAATAGATTAGGGCTCCTATCCCCGTTTCTCTACCTCCATCTCAGTGGGCATGGCTATGTGCCTGCAGCCACCACAACCAGCAAGCTGGGCAAGAGCCAGACCCACAGCTGCATCTGTGCACGGCTGCTCCGCGGCTCTGTGACAGGCTTAGAAAATAATGTAAAAAGAACCAGTTCCTTCCCAGGATCTTTCACATTTATACACTGCAATGACCATTGTAGTTGCAACAAAAATGGGGAGGCATATGGGGAATGGGGAATTATAATGTCACACTGGAACTCGCTATTGAATATACACATAGAGACTTACATCATAAACCTTTTTTTTTCTCTTTTGGGTCACACCCAGCAAGGCTAAGGGGTTTCTCCTGGCTCTGCACTCAGGAATCACTCCTGGTGGTGCTCGGGGACCATATGGGATGCCGGTGATCGAACCCAGGCCATCATGGGCCTGCCGCGAGTAAGGCAAATGCCCTACCCGCTGGGCTATTGCTCTGGCTCCAAAACTTTAATATCTGTAGAGCAAGCCACAAAGTATAAGAGAAGAGAGAGAGAAATACAGAGTCAGAGACAGAAACAGATAGAGAGCGAGAGAGTGAGAGTGAGAGTGAGAGAGAGAAAATAGGTGCCTGCTATAGGGGCAGGCTGGGGTTGGGTTGGAGGGAGTCTGGGGACATTGGTGGTTGGAATGGGGCACTGGTGGAGGGCTTGGTGCTAGAACACTATATGACAGAGACCAAATTATGAACATCCCTCTAATTGTATATCTCACGGTGGTATAATAAAAATCTTAAAAAATAATCATTTCTTTTATCTGCATATTCATCATAATTTAGTGATGAATATGCAGAAATATGAGCATATTCATAAAGAAATATCTGCATATCCATCACTAAATTGTGATGAATATGCAGATAAAAAAATGATTATTTTTAAAACTTTTATTATACCACTGTGAGATATACAATTTATAAGCCATCAACATGCAACATTTTTTCTTACAGTTTAAACAAATAGATATTAAGAAAAAACAGTAACATATAAGAATAGGAGGCAATAATGGCAAAAGTAAATGAACTGAAATGAATAACACAACTACCAAATAAACAGTCACATGACAATCGTTTGGGAAGATGTCATTTTCTGTGAAATAAATAGAATTTTCTTTGATGGCATGTCATTCTAGCTGAGTTCAGAATGCTAAAAAGGGGAAGACCAATCAAAGAATCTGGTTTGAGGCACAGGTACAATATAAAAGTGGTAATACTAGGGCAGAAGAAACAGTACAGATGCTAAGGCACTACTATTGAATGTCTTTATACTACTTTGATCCCCAGCATTGCATATGATCCCTCAAGGATTACAAGAATGATCTATGAGTATGGATCCAGAAATAAGAGAAGGCAAGAATGACTGTGTTAAGATTGGGGTACTAAGAGGAAATCAGGAAGCACATTATTCAGGGCCTCCAGGGTAAAAAAAAGACTGAAAGTAATCCTAGCATTATTTAATGATATTAAGTAGGACAATCATATGGAGAATCAAATATGTCTGATAATTATTAAAAAGATTTATCTAGAAACCGTTGAAATTTAGAAAGTTACAAGTAAGAGTAGAAGCCAGATCCTTAAGTAGAACAGGAATAATAAGAATAAGGAAGTGATCATTGATGTCAAAAGAGGGGTTCGACAGGGTGATACATTTCACCAAAACTCTTCAGTGCCACCCTCGAGAACATCATGCAACAATTAGAATGGGAAGGAATGGGAGTGAAGATAGACGGTAGGCAACTACACCACCTCCGCTTGCTGATGATATCGCTCTAGTAACACCAAGCATTAGCCAAGTGGCACAAATGCTGGCTGACTTCGAGAATGTGGAAAGATAGGTCTACAGCTGAATCTAAACAAAACAATGTTCATGAAAAATGAACTAGTCCAGAAGCCCCATTACTCTCAATGGAACAGACATCTCTGAATGCAGCAGTTGTGTGTACCTAGGTCGAGAAGTCAACATGATGAACGATCTAACACCTGAGCTGAGCAGGAGGAAGAGAGTGGCATGAAATGCCTTCAAAGGCATAGAATAGCTAAAAGGACAAAGAAACTCCGACTCGGGCACATCTCTTCGACTCCACCGTTCTCCCTGCATTAAAAATACACCTCAGAGACCTGGGCCCTACGAAAGCAGGATGAGAATGCTGTTCGGTCTCCCGAGAGAGGAATTGAAAGAGCTATGCTTGGAATATCACACCTCACTCAAGTGAGAGAAGGAATCTGGAGCTCTGATCTCCATTGCTATTCCAGAATTAGGGATGCTGTCTTGTTTGCCAAGGCATCGAAAATCAGATGGGCTGGACATGTAATGCGATTTGGAGTGACCGCTGAACTAGAGCCGTTACTGACTGGATCCCACGGGATGTCAAAAGATCACGTGGCTACCCACCTAAAAAGATGGTCAGGACTTCTTTGTCAAGACCCTGAAGGAATGGTTTGAGGCTCTTCATATTCCTGAGTCAACCAGATGCCATTGGGCTACATTGGCATGTGATAGGGTCCAATGGAAATTTTACTGGTGCCCGCTAGAGCAAATCCATGAATAACGAGATTCAAGTGATCAATTGCATCAAGCCATTATTATGACAGTCATGTTATCAGCATTTATAGAGGTGATGGGGTCTCATGACATGAGCAGGGGGCTCAGAGGATTCTTAGTGAAACTGGCTGGGGTTGAATGGCAGGACCCAATGATATGGTGCTGGTTTGTTTTGTGATGCTGGAAGCCACTAGAGCCACACTGAGAGGAGCTTGGGGGCTCTAGGCTCTAACCTACTGAGATTCAAGGGGAAAATGGTGCTGATGCTGTGTTACTGGGATTAGTATTCATGCAAAGGGGCAAATTTTATGTACCTCAAACTCTGTACTATTTCCTTGTCCGCTGTCATAAAGAATAATGAATTTGTTATTTTCATTAATAAAAGATAGTAAATAATTAATTATACATGCAAAAGTGCCAGGTAAGGGGCTGGAGCGATAGCCCAGAGGTAGGGCGTTTGTACGGCCGGCCTCTGCAGGCCCAGGGTTCAATCCCGGCATCCCATATGGTCACCTGAGCACCATCAGGAGTGATTCCTGAGTGCAGATCTAGGGAGTAACCCTGAGCATTGCCGGGTGTGACCCAAAAAGCAAAAAAAAAAAAAAAAGTGCCAGGTAAAATGGAATAAAATCAACAGTCAGAAATATGTCAAAATAAAATATTAGTACTATTTTTTCAGAATTTTGCTAAAAATATTATGAATATAAAGGTAAATATACTATTCTGATACTTGAAAAATTGAGTTTGTATACTATATTTAATTCAAAGTTGAATGAATTTATATTATAAGGATGTGTAAAGTAGCACCTATCTTCCATTTTCATTATCTAGGTAGGATATTTTATGTGTGCATGGATTTATTAATAATTTGTTAAAAGGTATTCACAAGGTAATGCTTTTTAATCTTTTCTTTTACTTGTTCAGTGTCAACCTAACCTTCATTACATGGTAATTCTGGTGTGAACTGGGGTATCAAATAGATTTCCCCTTGTTTTGCTACCTTATTCATAGTGCTGAACCCAATCATTCACATGATAAAAGACAGCACTCAACTGGTGTTTCTTTGCTCATCTGTGGGAAAAGCCAGGAGGTGACTTATACGATATTATAATTCAAAGATCAATGGTTTAATGGAATAAATTATGTAACATTATAATATATAACCCCATTCATCAATTTACAGACTAATGTTTTTATATCTGCAGTTTGATTTGTTGTTTTTTGTTTTGTTTTGTTTTGGGGTCCTATCAGGAAATAATTCCATCTCTGTACCCAAGGATCACTGTGGTGCTCACAGGAACTTTTGTGATACTTGGGATAGAACCTGCGATAAACAACTCTTGTGCCCTCTTTATCTTTCTGGTCACTTTATTTTTATAAGAAAAATGCCCAATACCCACACAGTGTAAATCTTATTTCTTCCCACTAACACTCAAATGAAATGTAAATATATAACTAAGCAGTATTTCCACACACACCATTGCTTCAACTATACAACTAGTCTTTGTTTCTGTGGATAAGAACAATTTCCACTTTGGTGCCTATGCAAGACAGGTCGTTTCCCTATTATTTTCCAAATTAAAATTCCTAGACCTAAAAACAAATGGCAGTGAACAAAAAATTATTTACCATTATCGTGGTTCTGTTTCTCTTAATATGAGTGTTATTGTTTTTCCTCCTTGCCCCATAACCAGAGAAATCAAATAAAACAAAATATAACAAAGCACCTTCCGTTTCAACAACATTATTTCCATTTTTAACAAAATCTGCTGAACTTTCTAATACGTGTGATAGATGATTTTGAAACATTCTGTCAACTCTTTTTTTTTTTTTTTTGCTTTTTTGGGTCACACCCGGCAATGCGCAGGGGTTACTCCTGGCTCTGCACTCAGGAATCACTCCTGGCAGTGCTCAGGGGACCATATGGGATGGCAGGGATCGAACCCGGCCAGCATGGGCCGGCCGCGCAAGGTAAATGCCCTACCCGCTGGCTATCACTCCGGCCATTCTGTCGACTTTTAATTAAAATTCAAAACAGTCAGAATCGCCTCCTTAAAGTGTTCGGCCATGGCCCTGGTCTCCGCAGTGTTCTGCCACCCCTAACCTGCAGACTCACAGACATGGGGCAGAGCTGCTACTGGCTCTCCCTGAGTCCAGCCACTCACGGTGCCGCGTGGGATGGCGTGTTCTAGCCCTGGCTCGCCACCCCATCAGAGCCTTGCAACAAGCCAGATGACCCCCACTCCATGAGGGCCTCCATTTTCCACATCCGACTTCCCCCCTTGTCAAAACTCTACCCAGCAGACCAGCCTATCACAGCCCAGCTCATCGAGATCCACCCTGCAACGTCTTTTTTTTTTAAATCTGGCCCAGGTATGCTGATCCAGAGACTCACAGATATGGGGAAGACCTGTTACTGGCTCTCCCTGTGCTGAGCCACTCCAGGAGGCTCCGGGAGGGATGGCGTGTTCTCCAGCCCTGGCTCGCCACCCCATCAGAGCCTCGCAACGAGCCAAACTACCCCCCCACCACTCCATGAGGGCCTCTATTTTCCACATCCGGATGTCTCCCTCGCCAGAACTCCACCAAGCAGAATAGTCTATCACATCACGCCTAGGCTGCGCAGTTCATCAATCAATGCTGGATTTAAAGATGACTACAAGAATATGCTACCCGCATGGCAGAGCCTGGCAAGCTACCCGTGTCGTATTTGTTATGCCAAATACCAGAAACAATATAGATCTCATTCCCATGACATGATGGAATGGTTTGAGGCTCTTTATATTCCTGGAGCAAGCAGGTGCCCTTGGACTCTACTTGCATGAGACAGGACATATGGAGATGTTACTGGTGCCCACTTGAGCAAATCGATGATGAACAGGAAGACAGTGATACAGTGATAGTGAAACAGTCAGATTTTTTTTTTAAAAAGGAAGAAGGCTAGCTCCATATTTTTGATAATGGAATTAGAAAGTTCAAGAAAACAGGTTTACTATTTCAAGATATATGAAAATATCTTGGGGTACCTTCCTACTATCTTAACAGCTGAATATTTTAGGCTACATAGTTTTATGCATACTGAGCGCCATGCTATGAAATAGGTGTGGTTCTTTGTTGCAGGACTAAGTCTGCATCTGCCCTGGATTGCCTCCCTGCAGATCACTTTGTAGATAGGGGGTAGTTTAAATGTGGCTGGCTTCCAGAAAAGGATTCAGCACAATCAACCACATGGTAACCAAGCTCATTGAGGTTTGTAGGGAGTACAAGATGCCACTCTCTCTCACGTTCATTGATTTAAAGAAAACTTTGATTCTGTGGAGACTAAAGCTGTCATGGAAGCCCTAGCGAAACAGGGTGTTCAAACCCAATACATCAAGATCCTTCGTGAGCTGTATTACGGATTCACCACCAGGATCTCACCATTCTACAACGAAGTGATCATTGATGTCAAAAGAGGGATTCAACAGGGGTGATACCATTTCAACAAAACTCTTCAGCGCCACCCTCAAGAACATCATGCAACAATTCAAATTGGAGGGAATGAGAGTGAAGGTAGATGGTCGGCAACTACACCACTTCTGCTTCGCTGATGACATCATTCTAATACCACCAAACATTAGCCAAGCGGCACAACAAATGCTGGCTGACTTTGACCGAGAATGTGGAAAGACAGGTCTACAGCTGAATCTAGAGAAAACTATGTTTATGAAAAATGAACTAATTCCCACAGGCCCCATTCACTCTCAATGGAACAGACATCTCTGAATGCAGCAATTATGTGTACCTAGGACGAGAAGTCAACATGATGAACGACCTAAAACCTGAGCTGCGCAGGGAGGAAGAGAGCGGCATGGGATGCCTTCAAAGGCATCGAAGAAATAGCTAAAAAGGACAAAGAACCTCCGGCTTAGGGCACATCTCTTTGACTCCACCATTCTTGCTGTATTAACATACGCCCCAGAGACCTGGGCCCTACGAAAGCAGGGATGAGAATGCTATTCAGGTCTTCCAGAGAGGAATCAAAAGACCTATGCTTGGAATATCACGCCTCACTCAAGTGAGAGAAGGAATCTGGAGTTCGACCTCCGTCACTATTCCAGAATCAGGGACGCAGTCTCTTTTGCCAAGGTATCGAAAATCAGATGGGCTGGATATGTAATGCGATTTGGACACGACCGCTGGACTAGAGCCATTACTGACTGGATCCCACGGGATGTCAAAAGATCATGTGGCCAAACACCTACAAGATGGTCAAACTTTCTTGTCAAGATCTTGAAGGAACGGTTTGAGGCTCTTCATATTCCTGAATCAACCAGATGCCATTTGGCTATATTGGCACGTGATAGGGACCAATGGAAATGTTACTGTGCCCACTCAAACAAATCGATGAATAACGGGATTCAAGTGATCAAGTTTATCTGACCAGGTATTCTGTACTGGCTGGTATAAATATTCTCTCATGCTACAACTATCATAGTGGGACTACCTAGATCTTACCAGCATATTGGCCTGGCCACATTGGATCTTTAAGTATTCAGCCCAGAGAGAAATGCTGTTTGCCTCCAAGCAAGCAAGCATGGCTCCCTAATAACTCAAAGGCAACTAAAATACAAAACTACCATGAAGTAGAAGAGACTCTTGTGAAGGCTTGGAGAAATATTTAACTGGCATTAGTATAGTCTTTGGTACAGAGGCATGCCATCTCAGAAATCCCCTTCTCTACCCTATAAAGGTAATAACAGGCAGATCTTGGCTCATGACATTAGGTGAGGTGCTGGGAGAAATTACCTGAGGGCATTTGACCCTTCCTGCCAGGGGAAGTTCACTGTCTTCACTGTCTTCCCGTTGTTCATCGATTTGCTTCGACGGGCCCCAGTAACATCTCCATATGTCCTGTCTCATGCTAGTAGAGCCCAAGGGCATCTGCTTGCTCCAGGAACATAAAGAGCCTCAATCCATTCCGGAATGAGGTCTATAATTGTTACTGGTATTTGGCATATCAAATACAACACGGGTAGCTTGCCAGGCTCTGCCGTGCAGGTAGCATACTCTTGCAGTCATCTCTAAGTCCAGCGTTTAATGATGAACCGCACGGCCGATTGTGGCTGTGCAAACAGGGACTGTGATAGGCTGGTCGCCAGGGAAGTTACATTTAGCTTATAGCGCCTCCCACCTCTGCTAGGAGGCTTTGAATTAGTTCTGGGTCCTTGTAAACAGCCAGAAGACCCTAACCCTAACCCTGAAGCTGCTACATTTCTATAGAGCTGTTTTCCTGTTTTTATCTCTTGATAGCCCAGCCCAGAATGGGCCGAGCTGGAAGTTTGGGCGGATTTCCAGCTATAAAATAAGCTGCAAAAGAAAGAAGCTCTTTTTTTCCCCCTTTCGCCATTCTCGCTCCCTTGGTATTTTGCTTCTCTGTCCCTCTCCATTCTCTGTTGGGCCTCAACACGTGGTGGCAGCGATCTTGGCCTACACGTGGCTGGGGCCCTACCTGGGAATCCAGAGTCCAGAGGTTTTCCCCTGCTCTTGGATTATATATCGGAACCTGTGATAGTAAAGTCCTTTTAAACCTGCATCTGATCCCTGAGTTTTCCTCCATTCCCTCCGGCCTTGGAAGTAGAAGGGAACTCGCTTTCCGGCACTGCTCGGGACCCCGCGGTGTCCACGACAGTTCTTTATGCTTTAATAAGTTTCTGTAGTAATACTGAATATTTATGTTTTTAAGAGACCCATTTAATTTCAATAATAAAGTTTATTCAGTTATTTCATGGTACAGCTATTTACAAGTATTCTGTGTGATCACAGATTTAACAATCCCATTTCACATATATTTAGAAGATTAGTAATACAGATTACATGTTTTTTAAAGTCAAAGTCAAATTATCCCATGGTAAAAACAACAGCAAAAACACACAAACACGCTCACTTAATACCTCTATTTTGAAAATGTAGTGTGTAAGTTTATATTTTTATATAATATATACATATATATTTAACACTTGAGAGTAATTAAAATAATTATATTAACCAATGTAATGAAGTTAATTTTATGTCACTAGATCACTAGATCACTAGACATCCTGTTGTCTATCAATTTCCTTGAGCAGACGCCAGTAACATTTCCATTTGACCCTATCACATGCAAGTGTAGCCCAATGGCATCTGCTTTCTTCAGGAATATGAAGAGCCTCAAACCATTCGCTCAATTTTAGATATGGAACAAAATTCTGAATGTGCAAACTTTTTTTTATTAGAAAGTGCGAACCAGGGGCTGGAGTGATAGTCCAGAGGATAGGGCATTTGCCTTGCACATGGCCAGCCCATGCTGGCCCGGGTTCGATCCCAGCACCCCATATGGTCCCCCCGAGAACCCCCAGGAGTAATTTCTGAGTGCAGAGCCAGGAGAAACTCCTGAGCATTGCCCAGTGTGACCCCCAAAAAAAAAAAAAAAAAAGTGCAAATCAATACAGTGATTATTAGTATGCAAACTAATGATTCTTTGGTGGCACCTATTCAATTTGGAGAGCACAAGTTAATCATTCATGCAATGAGGCAGAAGGATAATGCAACAGGAAAGACACTTGTGTTGCGCACAGTTCATCTAGATTCATCCCCATATGGTGCCCTGAGCCCTCCAGGAGTGATCCCTGAGCACAAATAAACGAGAAATCCCTGAACACTGTTGGCTGTGGAAACGCTCCAAAATAAAAGACAAACAATGGATTATTCAATTATTTTGAAGCATAATCAGTAAAAATAAGTACTTTTGCAATAAATTTGGAACATGAGATACATGAAGATTATTCTGATATGAAAATCTTTTTTAGACCCAATTTCTATATTCAAATATGTACTGGTAGGTTGACACTATCATGCTTCATTTGTGTTAGAGGCCATATGGTGGGTTTGATGGTGACAAAAAAAAAGGAACCCTATCTCTGATTAAGTACCACTGCAGGCAGCTAGGGAGGAGAGAGATTGAATACAAGAGTTGATCTGAATGAGCATACAATTTTTTTCCCAATGGACAGGAGAGAAAAATATGGTGCAGGATGACAGGGATGAGTAAGAATTGAGCTTGTAAAAAGCTCAATACAGTTGTTTAGAAACACAGACAGAATTCAAGTTTGGGAAGCTATGTGGACAGTGAGAATCCATGAACATAATGGAAATTACAACCTTAAGAAGTAGAATTAGTTGTAATGGGGCTGTTGCAAGAACTGATGATCACATGCAAATTATGTAACCTAAATCTAATTTTTTTTTTCCATTGAGTACTTTGAAAATGTCATTGAATTCTCTTCTTGCTTGTGTAGTGAAAGAAGAAGCCTCAGTCCTGCTTTAGGCTGGATGGATTTTTAACTTCCTGAAAATTCATGGTCTATTTCCCTTATAAATAGAGAGTTAATAATTGTCCATCATAAAATTCCAGAGCTCAGCCTCACCAGGAGGCTAAGATAATGGGAAATATCTAAGACAAATGGCCAGACAAGGATCTGTTACATCTCTGCACCCCTCTGTAATAGTGGCCAAGAGCCCTCTTTTCATTTAAAGGGGCTGCAGGAAAACCCTTATCTGTAACTTCCCTGCATTCCCTGTAACACAAAGACCCAGTTTTCCTATAAAAAATCCCATGAGAGCCATAGTTAACTTAGACCAATACTCAGTTTCTAAATGAGTCTGATCATCTTTATTATTCAATATTTTCATTCTTGATAACACTGAAACATCTGGGAATCACAAAAGAAACAGAGACCCACCCGACTCCATCTGCATCATCTGCATTGGTGGTGTCATCTAAGAGAGCTGTTGTTATTTCTGTATCATTTTCCTTGGATTTGAGGTTTTGCTTCTTGTCTCTTGGTTTGAGCTTATTTTGTTTGGGCTTCTTAACTGCAGTTCTCCCCTCCTGAGACTGGAAAGCTCTGAGTTATTACGATACTCTCCCATCAGGTGTTCTTCCCCCTTTCTTGTTTTTCTCTCCTGGTATTTCAGTAGTTTGAAAAGGATTTCTCTTGCTGCTGTCCTTTAAATACCTTAGATTTTCCCTCTATTTCTTTACACATGTTCTCTTTTTACTTTCTTTGTTATTGATAATTGTGTTTTGTTCTTAAATTTATTGATTTATTTTTAGCATTCAGAATTCTGTCCCTATGACTTGTTACTATATACTTTAGCCCCTACAGTTTCATGTCTATGAATTCTCCAATATGCGTCAGTTCTTGATAGAGTTGCTTGGGTTTCTCTTCTGTTGCTTCCTTAAATTTTGATTGCATGAAAAGCAATTTTGAGGAATTGAGGAATTTGATGAACTTGAGTGTTTACCTGGACTTTTGTCTCTGTTTCGTGGAGAAGCTAGTTGAATTTTTTTTTGTTTCCCATTGTTATTTGTTGGGAACAAAAGATTAAGGCAGATTGAGGAGAAAAGAAAAAAAGTGCAGAAAATAGGACCCTTAAACCTGGGAAGCCAATGCCAATACAGAAGGCCAGGTTGTAAGGGGCCCTGGGACTGATTCTTTCTGTTCTTTCTCTTAAGAAGAAGCACCCACTGAGATAAACCAAAAGATTTTGTTCCACAATGCAGGCCCTTGGATATGTAAAGAGATTAGTCAATTAGATTAGCATAGATTGGCAATGGGTTGTAGAATATCCTCCCCAGTCCTATTTTTTGGTAATATCGGGTTGGGTGCTCCTTTTCTGTGGGCCTCTCAATTCTAATTGTTGGTTCTTCCAATTTTAGGAAACCAACATTCCCTGTTGAAAAGCTTCCTTTTTGTTTTACTCCTGATGGGTGCATGCATGATCTTAAAATTCGAGGAACTCCCTCTCTTCTGAACCAGTGCAGCATTATTAACAAATCCCTGATGGACAAGTACCTAGAACCCACCTTTTCTCATAGGGAGCTTCCTGGGAGCCATGCGCTGTATTTTGAGACACTGAATCCGCTGAGCAGCATCACTTGATCACTTGATCACTTGAATCCCATTATTCGTGGATTTGCTCGAGCGGGCACCAGTAACATTTGCATTGGACCCTATCACGTGCCAATGTAGCCCAATGGCATCTGGTTGATTCAGGAATATGAAGAGCCTCAAACCATTCCTTCAGGGTCTTTACAAGGAAGTCTGACGATCTTGTAGGTGGGCGGCCACGTGATCTTTTGACATCCATGGGATCCAGTTGGTAATGGCTCTAGTCTAGTGGTCGTCTCCAAATCACATTACATGTCCAGCCCATCTGATTTTCGATGCCTTGGCAAACGAGACAGCGTCCCTGATTCTGGAATAGCGACGGAGGTCAGAACTCCGATTCCTTCTCTCACTTGAGTGAGGCGTGATATTCCAAGCATAGCTCTTTCGATTCCTTTCTGGGAGACCCGAATAGCATTCTCATCCTGCTTTCGTAGGGCCCAGGTCTCTGAGGTGTATGCTAATGCAGGGAGAATGGTGGAGTCAAAGAGATGTACCCGGAGCTGGAGGATCTTTGAATCCTTTTAGCTATTTCTTCGATGCCTTTGAAGGCATTTCATGCCTCTCTCTTCCTCCTGCGCAGCTCAGGTTTTAGGTAGTTCATCATGTTGATTTCTCGACCTATGTACATATAAGTGCTGCATTCAGAGATGTTTGTTCCATTGAGAGTGAATGGGGCCTCCGGAACTAGTTCATTCTTCATAAACATTGTTTACATTAGATTCAGCTGTGGACCTATCTTTCCATATTCTCGGTCGAAGTCAGCCAGCATTTGTGCCGCTTGGCTAATGTTTGGTGTTATTAGAAAGATGTCATCAGCGAAGCGGAGGTGGTGTAGTTGCAGACCATCTATCTTCACTCCCATTCCTTCCCATCTAATTGTTGCATGATGTTCTCGAGAGTGGCGCTGTCTTCAGTTTTGGTGAAATGGTATCACCCTGTCGAACCCCTCTTTTCACATTAATGATCACTTCTTTGTAAAATGGTGAGATCCTGGTGGTGAATCGGTAATACAGCTCACAAAGGATCTCCGATGTATTGGGTCTGAACACCCTGTTTGGCTAGGGCTTCAATGACTGCTTCAGTCTCCACAGAATCAAAGGCTTTCTGTAAATCAATAACGTGAGAGAGAGCGGCATCTTGTACTCCCTACAATCCTCAATGAGCTTGGTTACTGTGTGATATGGTCGATTGTGCTGAATCCTTTCCGGAAGCCTGCTTGCTCACATGGTTTTCTTTCGTCTAATGTTCTGCTAATCCTGCTCAGGATGACTCGTGTAAACAGCTTGTAGATGACAGACAACAGGCAGATGGGGCGATAGTTGCCGATGTCATGAATGTCTCCCTTTTGAACAGTAGAACTTTCCTGCTGGTTTTCCATTGGGAGGGTACCTTGTATTCAGACAGGTAGCATGTGAAGAGCCAAGCTAGTGTATTGATGAGTACCGACGGCAGATTCTTCAGGTGTTTGGGTCTGACTTTGTCTGGGCCTGGTGCTGTTCCCTTCTTTACCGACAAGATGGCATGTCGGATTTCAGAAGGGAGAACGTTGGGAATGACATATCCATCCTGTGGAATTTGGTCTGTGGGCAGGTGGGTGTGGCTATCAAAGAGATTTGAGTAGAAGTCCTGGATAACCTTCTCCATTGCCTTTCTGGAAGATGTGATAGATTCATCAGGGCGTTGGAGGGCAGTCATCTTGGTCTTATAGTTGGCGAAGGACAGGCGGGCAGTGTGAATGCTTTTCCCAGCTTCTGCCACATCTTCCAGTATTTCTGCTCTTTTGTACAGAAGAGCTGAGCAGCCAGAGGTGAACAATTACACGACAAAGCATATTTTCTCATACTGCTGTTGCTTATGCACAGTGGCATGCTTTGCTTTGTTTCCATGTGCATTCCAAGGACTGAGCACATAGTGGAGCACCCCATTAGTATTTGGGCAGTGCCAGTGCTTTGCAGTGTGTCCTCCTGCATTCACCCTGAGCATGGTTACTCTTAGTGGAAACCTTCCTAGAGGGAAGGCATCTGAGCCTTGCAACAAGCCAGATGACCCCCGCCCCACCTCCATGAGGGCTTCCATTTTCCACATCCAGACTTCCCTCTAGTCGAACTCCACCCAGCAGATCAGCCTATCACATTTCGCCCGCGCAGCCCCGCAAGGCCCCGCAGTTCATCAACAAATGCTGGATTTAGAGATGACTACAAGAGTATGTTACCACACAGCAGAGCCTAGCAAGCTAACCGTGTCGTATTTGATATGCCAAATACCAATAACAATTTTATACCTCAATCCCATGACCTGATGGAATGGTTTGAAGTTCTTTATGTCCCTGAGGCAAGAAGGTGCCCTTGGGCTCTACTAGCATGAGGCAGGACATATGGAGATATTACTGGTGCCCACTGAGCCAATCGATGATGAACGGGAAGACAGTGATACAGTGATAACATGGGATATACAATTACAAAGATGTTCATGTTTGGGTTTCAGTCATACAGTGTTCCAGCATCCATCCTTCCACCAGTGTCCATTTCACACCACCAATGTCCTCAATTCCCTCCCCATCCCATAGTTTGCCTATACAGTAGGCTCTTTATCCATTTTCTCTCTTTCTTTCTCTTTCTCTTTATATTTCTATTTCTCTTTCTCTTATCTTTCTCTTTCTTTCTTTTTACTCTTTGTCTTTCTCTCTGTCTCTGTCTCTGTCTCTCTCTCTCTCTTTAGCATGCTGTTCCCTTCTTTGCCTTACCTAACCTTTGACTCCCATACACTTGTGATTGATTCCACCTATTGACAAGACCTCCAGTCCTTTCTTATAATGATGCCTTGTTCTTAAAAGCAACAAATACTGATTGTGAAAGACAATTGCAGCTTTCATCCAGGAGCCCCCTGACTGTTCACTTTTTTTTCCTTTTCTGTCTTGTTTTTTATTCTTCTCTAGAAGCATCTACTTCAACTCTGTTACTTGGGCCACTGATTCTAACAGTTCTGAAAGTTTCATGGGAGTTGACATAGAACATCAAATTCCACAAGATCGTCATGTTGATTCCATAAGTTATTTATTCTATCAGATTCCCTCTATTGCATTTGGACTCTATCCACCGCTACATGAACATATTGCAGCATGGGAGGCAGAGATGGAGCTAGGTCTTTTGATGTGGATAGAGCACAGGTGTCCACCTCTGTCCCTCATGAGAAATACATTAGCATAGGCTGACAAAGCAGAATGGTTAGGGTTGTCACTGCCAACACGGGCAGGGCAAGAGGCTCCTCTTAGTCTGCGATGGCTTTGATATACTGGAAAAAAAAACAGGATCCCTCTGAGCACCTGCCGAGATGCAGGAGCTAGAGATAGTAGCTTTCATCCTGGCCTCCATGGCAACAATAGGAGGCTGGCTGAGACCGTGATTCAAGATGGAGTCTCACCATAGGCCTGAAACAGCAGGGCATGGCCAAGATGAATAGACTGCCTGTTTAGATGGTGGCTGCTTAGAACAACATCGTCCACAGCTTGAACCCATCAGTTCTTGTACTCCCTTTGCAATACAACAATGTTTCTCCTAACTGTGAATACAGGTGTGATCATTAACTACTGAGATATTAGTAAAGATGGCTTTGAGAGTATAACTTCTTAGGTTGCCTTCGCTTTTTGACGTTTCTGTCAAAAATGAGGTCTTACTAATTCTAATCTGATGGAAAGTCAAAGATATTTGGAACAGATATTTACATCCCATACCAGAACACTACCCGAACACATATGTATTCAGTCAAGATGATAACTGCCCATTATTTCCCACAACAATAGTAGAGATTTCTCAGATGCTCAAGCATAAAATAATTTATGGGGGTATATCACTGAGGATTCACGCTTGTTTTTAATGAAAAATTATAGACATGAGGAAGCTGATGCAAACACATTTCATATAATGCTTTTTATCTGTTGAAATATGTTTTTAAAAAAAGAAATCAAAGTTTTTCTACTACCCACTATTATAGTTATATAAAACATATTTTACTATGAATTTATTTCATTTTATTTTATTTTGATTATGAATCTAAGAATATCAAGTAAAATATCAATTTTTTTCTTTAAAAGTAATATCTTTCAGAAGAGTTGCAACAGGTAAAGTATTTAAATTATTTTAAAATGTTGTACTGGAAGCCAAGTCATTGAACACTGTAGTTGATGAGATTACCCATTTGGGATATATACATTACAAAAAATATTGAACTTCAGTTTCTTTTGTACTGACATATATTTTGGGATTCATTTTATGTTTTCAATTTGTCAATAATTCTGTGAATATAAAATTATTTTATTATGCCAAGATAACTTTTAATTTGGAAATAAAATTAAGTTATCTCATATATTTATGAAAAATCATTAAATGTATTCATAACTTATGATATTTCTCCTTTCCATTAATAATTAAGAGTAAAAAGTTAGCTATAACTTCTAATGAAATTAGTATATATTTCTTAGAGCATACATCTTATCCACATCAATTAGCATATATTGAATATTTACTATAACTCAAGGTTCCACTTGCAGTGAAAGAATATAAAATATATATTTTCTGTGCTATTGAATTTATAATGTGTGTCATTTATGTTAGTGTTCTTAAAAATAGCACACACTGTGAATATTTAATAAAAGTTTCCAAATTCTTGTAAATTTTTCTTTAACCTAATAATTTTTACCTGTTAGAAATTTTAAAACTATTTGCTATAAGTCCTGTAGTCCCTGTTAGAAATCAGAGTAGCTAAGCCAGTGTCCAATCTTCTTTTTATGAATTATAATCCATCTTTAACAATTTGCATAATTTCCCAGCAATTTTTATTCTTTCTTACTTCATCTTTTCCATTTGATTCTTGAATGCTAATTAGGCTGAATTTGATTCTTGCATTGACAACTCCTCTTATCCAACTTTTCCATCCATTATTTTAGTTTTCATTTGGGCACCAAGTGCTAGAAATGTCAAGGAAAGTAGGAAATCTTTATGCAAAGTGAGTGTTCTAGCCCTCTGTTCTCTGACAGTCTGAAGATCTGAGGACAGCAATTAGAAGGCAACAACCAGCTACTTGACCTTTAGCTTTCAGCTTTCAATTTCCCAACTCTACTGCTCCCTAAAACTGTTGGTTTGAGCTATGAACAGTCTATTACTTTTTACAAATAACTTTAAATCACTAATATTATTATAATTTTTATTTGATCTGAGAATTATTATAATTTGTAAAAGATTATTATACAGAAGCCTCTCATGAAGTACTGAAATTTTAATTAGGAATTCCCTTGAGGTGTTACATGCTTAGTCTCTTTCTACCCATCATTCATTCCCTTCTAGGACAGGGTAAAATAAATTAAGTCTATAAGGTGACTTTAGAGTCAGTTTTCAAATGTTTAAGTTCTTCTACTTTCTGTTTCTTCTCTGAAGTAGCCTGACTGCTAGGGATACACATTTTAAGTTCTTCTCTGTTGCAAACTGCAAAAATAGATTTCTGTTTTAGTTAATGTCATTCAATAAGTTGTGCATTCCCGTAGTTTAGCTCATTTGGAAGAATGGAGTAGAACATAGACCACTGTGGCTAGATACAAAATATTGCTTAGCTTTTTATTGGTAGAGTTATTTATTTATCTACACATTATAGTGCCCTGTGTTTAACTCTTAATTAGTCCCTCAATTTATTAAGGAAAATGGCTAATTATTGGATCTCTAAATTCCAAATTTTATGAAAAATGACAAGCACCAACTCTTGAAAAATTATCTGATTTCCTTATATTGGTGAACACTTAATTGGTTAACCATAGTAGTTTTAGGTAACTCTAATATACCTAGTACTTTTATATACTACTGATTTTATAGATTTGCAGATGGTTCTGATTAAAAGAAGCCAAGGTTAAAGTTTAGTAATAATGAACCGTGTGGTTCTCTATAACTAGGTTCTTAAAATAATTTGGCAAACATATGAAATATCAAACTCTAGATATCATCTTTATCCTAAAATTAGCTATTAAAGAAAGATTTCCTAAAACATAGTATAAGATATATTTCCTTTTATAATTTTCTTGATATTTTTCTATGCTTTAAGCAAATCAGCAGTCACCTGTATGGACATGTTTTCCTTTTTATAAAGCACAAGCATGGCATATTAAATAATTTTAAATTAAATTCCATAGAAAGTACTCTTACTCTCACATATTAAAAGCTAAATTTAATATTTGTTGTTTGCTCCTTATTTCTGTATTTATAAATTATTTTCAATTTTTTCAAAAATTAATTTCCCAAATTTTAAACCACATAATAACATATCTAACATTTTACATTTATTTAATATCCAGTACCTTCAAATGTCTATACTGTAAAAAAAAAATTTAAACCTACGAAGAGGAAATTTTAATTATTTGCCCTTTCATTTTCTAATGCTCAATGAAAATGTAGATACTATAAGAAAGAAATGAAAAGTAGGTTCTATCTTCATACCAGTTCACATAAAGAATTTCCTTTATGGATTCTTGTGTTTTATTATATAGTAAAACTTAAAAGACCAAAACCATGATAATACTTTGTTGTTTGACTATAACAGATTGTTAGATTTCAGTTATTTCTTCTGATGATAACATATCCTTTCATATCTTTGCCATAAGAATTATCAGATTAGTAACTTTAATAGGAAATGGACAAGAAGTAGTGAGTAAGCAGTTCTAAAAAATCTGAAAATCACATAATTGTTTGACATATATTTGTTTTATGTTTCAACTTTCTTTGGAAAGAGAAAACTTATCACTTATCACTTAGAGAAATGCTTACATCCCCATCCAATGCAAGTATTATTCAAAATCAGATATATATAACACATATATATATATCTGATTTTGAATATATATGTATATATAATTTGATATATATATATAAAACTAACAAAGCATTCCTGTCCAATACTGTCCAATTTTACGTGTTTAAAAACTAAATCAGGGGCCGGAGCAATAGCCCAGTGGGTAGGGCATTTGCCTTGGATGCAGCCGGCCTATGCAGGCCCTGGTTCGATCGCCGGCATCCCATATGGTCCCCTGAGCACCTCCAGGAGTAATTCCTGAGTGCAGAGCCAGGAGTAACCCCTGAGCGTCGCTGAGTGTGACCCAAAAAGCAAAAAAAATAAAAAAATAAATAAAAAATAAACCTAAATCAAGGAATCACACCAAATATAATCATCATTTTGTTATCTTCCATTTAAAAACTTTTTTAATCTCCAGTTCTTAACAATTCACTTAGAAAAGTTATTTAAGTGACAGGATACATTAATAAGATAAAATGCTTATGTATATTTATGTATCCATTTTTTTGTAAAATATGTCTTATTTTAGAGCATAAATATAAATATGTATACAAAATTACAAATGGCAAACAAAATATTCTAAGAAAACTGCAATTAAATAAATCAATTTTCAATTATGTAAGTGATACGTTGGACTGAAAGAGTTGAACTCTAGATGAACCAGTTAATTTGATTAATCATTTTAAATCTTGTCAGCAGAAAAGTTATCCAGTCAAAAATGTAATAGAATGGGTGAGGGTGATAAGTATCAATCTCATAGGGTACATTCCCAGAAGTGGTATGGATGGGTCAAAAGGGAGCTTAATTTCTAGTCTTTGGAGGAATATCCATATGGTTTTCCAAAAAGGCTGTACCAGTCGACATTCCCACCAACAAAGAGAGTTCCTTTCTTCCCTCATCCATGCCAGCACTAGTCCTGGCTTTTGGATATGTGCCAGTCTTGTAGTGTGAGATGTTAGCTTATTGTTGTTTTGATTTGCATCTCCCTGATGATTATTAATGACGAGAATTTTCTCATATGCCTTTTGGTTTTCTGAAATGCTGTTTTAATTACTATTGCTTTAGTACAGTTTGAAGTAGCTAAAGCGATCTTGCCCAAAGATTGCTTTAGCTATCCATGGGTTTATTGTTCAGTTTAGGAAAGCACGGATAGGCTAGATAATGATATAAGGATGACGTGAGGCCAGGACCTCAATGGAATGGAGTTGATAGGTAGCTACAGACCTTAAAACTTTGCATCCTGGACCTGACACCAAGGGACAGAATGAATGACATGCTATATGAGTAAATGGGAGCCCTGGACATCGGAGAGAGACTCAGAACCGTTTATTTGAAGTATAAAATAACTTTTACTTCTTAAGCTTCTGAGTTTTGTGCTCAAATCTTTCATATACTTCTTGAAAATCCATGAGCTCAGGAATAAATCCACTTTTGTGCTAACATAAATGTAAGATAAATGTACTAAAATAATAAAAGTATTATTAAGATTAAACTCTAATTTCTTATATTACAGAGGTATCAGTTGCTTCTCTATAAAAACTAATAAATTATATTATAGTTTAAGTATTTATTACTTAGGAAAAATAAATGACAATATTTGTTACAAAGTTGTTCAAGATTCATATTCCTTTAATTATGTAGAGTGTTATTATGCTTACCTATTTTATATTGCTTATAAAATGTTATATATTAGGGAACATAGTGATAGCACATCAGGTGTTTATCTTAATATGGCCAACTAGGGTTCAATACCTGGCATCCCATTTGGTGCCCCAGGCACTGCCAGGAGTAATTCCTATCTCTAAGCCAGGAATAATCACTGAGCATCACCAGATATGACCCAAAAAAGTCCCTCCCAAAAAGTTATATAACACAGACATTTAAAAAATAGAAATATTAATGGTTAGTTATAAATTTAAAAGTATTTAGATTATATCCTATCTATTGTTACCATCAAAATACAATGCTTCTGCACACTAAGAAAGTTTAGATTTTAAAAAAATTTAGAAATTATGATATATTTCACTCTTGTAACTTAGATTTTGATTCTATAAATATCTATCCCACTAAACAAAACTTCTGAAATAGAAGTGTATGGGAGTTATAGGATTTGAAGTTCTAATAAAGCATATTTAATTTGGCACAATGAGTGCACCTTAATTACAATCTATTAAAATGAATTCTCCATACCTATAAAAGAATTTCTTAATGGTCATATAAACTATATTAGCTTTAATTAGTTTAATAATATAAATCCACATACCTTAAACCTGAAAAGTAATGAAACCTTGAAAATACATGAACAATTAGGCAAGACTGAAAGTATGAAAATAGTAATGCTAAGACCACTCAAAATCATTGTATGGTTAAAAAATCTCAAATTTCCATCAAAGTTTTACATTCATTTTAATACAGAAGATATTTCATTTTTGAAAAAAAATATCTGCAGGGGGCAAGAAAAATATAACTGTGGGCAAAGCACTTGCCTTGAATGTGGAAAACCCAGGTTTGATCTTCACACCCCATACGGTCTCCTAAGCACTGCCTAAAGTGATCCTTGAGGGCAGAGCCAAGATCACCACTGGGTGTGGTAAAAAATGCACTATAAATTCTATAAAATAATTGAGTGATATAGTAGTTCAAGTGTCAAAGTGAAGATGATTCTCTTACTATTCTGTGCCCCATCATCTCCCCTATATGAAAAAAAAATAATACTGTTAGCAAATGTCCAGTATTTATCTACCCATTGGTATTATTCACAATTGTCATGATTGTGACCATGGTAATACCTTTCAGGACTACACAAAAAATTCTTTTTTATCTAAAAACACAGAAGAAAGAAAAACCAAAATTAGAAAATGCTGCTGCTGATAAATTCTTTTCCACTGTGGCATTAATAGAAATGGAATAAATAGGTAAACTAGTTGGCATGAAAACCATCACACCATTAAATCTTTTGAGTCAATTCATACACATTGTTCTGTTTTAGAATTTGAACCTATTCCAAACTTATATGCATAAATGTTGGCACATCTTTATTCATTTGAAATATGATTACTATTATGGTTTTGGGTTCAAGTACTCTGTATACTCCCACTGAATCACACACTATAATAGTAACAAACACCAGATTCTTTTACATAGTTCTTTTTCTTCAATAGTCTAGGAGCCCTTGCTCCCTAAACATTGGGCCCTTTAGAAACCTAGGAATTGTGTCCAAAAGATTAGCTCATACTATTTTGCCTCTTCTAATTGGATATTCTTTGTCATATTTGTATCTCCAAGATTTTGTTGCCATCAAGTACAGAATTTACATTTTTTGTCAACAAATAAATTTTTCCTTTTTCTTGATTTATTGAACAGCAATGGTTCTAAATTCTAGGTGATTTAGAATGCTGAATAAAAACTATTTTATTTTACTTTTTTATCTTTTAAATTATTTCTTCGATTGGAGCAATAGCATAGTGGGTAGGCATTTGCCTTGCAAGTAGCCGACCCAGGTTCGATCCCCAGCATCCCATATGGTCCCCTGAGCGCCACCAAAAGTAATTCCTGAGTGCAGAACTAGGAGTAACCTCTGTGCATTGCTGGTGTTAACTAACAAAAAAAAAGCAAACAAAAAATAGTAAATAATTTCTTTGTTGGATTATTTGTTTAACCAACCCTACTGACTAGCCCTGGATTTTTTGCACTTCTTATTTGGGATTTTTTTCTCCTTCTCCTAAGGCTTTTGCATATGTTTAGGATAACAGTTTTTTTTTCTTGTATACATACAAAAGGATAGTGGTGGCAGAGTATTTGTGAGTTAGTTTGACTCTGAATTGATAGCTTCTGAACATCCTGTCATATTTCCTAAAGGGTGTCTCAATGTCCCTGATTTTATTATCCTCTATACTGGTTCCTACAGGGACTGGATGGCACCAGGAGAACTACCCTGGCTATAAAATGGGACCATTCTTAGAATAAACCCTGGTCTGACCTAAAGATTAGGACAAGGTCAGAATCAGCTTTATTCTGAGAAGCTGTGAATGACTTTGCAGAGCACTTAAAATTGCCTGAGAGCAGAACAAGGCAGTTTATTGATGATGATATGACCCTGAGGAGGATGGAGATGATCAGTGTGGCTAGGGATCATAGCTTTGATCATACGACATGATCTTCCAATAGAAGTTCACCATACCTATTTACTGTCAGATGTAGTTATTATTCCTGTCTCTCTTTGCTGTGTTTAGATAAGAAAAGTAGGTATAATACTGAAATGATTGCTAACTAATATGGGAAGGCAAGATTAGTTCTCTACATTAGCGTTTGTTAAGCCTTGGAAAGTAGGAGTATGGTGTCCCTGGGGATTTGCATGGGTAAGAAGAACCAGCCATTTTTGACTGTTGGTTTCCCTGCCCCCAACCACTGGAAAAGTTTTTAGCCTCTTGCAAGTTTTGAGGCTTGGTATGAGTGTGAGTGCCATATAGTCAGTGTGAATCTATTTTATCAGATTTATCAGGCCAGTGTAATGGTGGTGGCAGAGGGTGCGTAGCTGTTGGTGTGGAGTGAAATTGGGAGAAGTTAAAAAGGTTTTGGATTTTCCAAACAGGATTCATGGCTCTTCTTTAATCAACCTGAGGGGATGGTCATTGGCCCAAGCATGAGCAGGGAAACTGATAGACCCCCTATATTTTTGGGAACCCCAAACAGTCCCGACAATTTCTTAGAAAGGAAAAACAGTGCAAGATATAAGGATGGGCAAAGGGAATTCTGTTGTGTAGCTTTGTGCCTGATAAGAGTACCAAAAATTTTAGGCCTGTTTTGTAGCATCTTGCTAACTATAGAGGAGAGTATCATCTGTATATTTCTTTCTTTGTTCCTTTATTGCCTGATTTCTTTATTCCTGAGTAATAATAAATTCTTGGCCTAAGATGACAGTCATTACATTTAGGTGATTAAAGTATAAATTCCTTATCATTATACTTAATCCCTGTCAACATTTTCATCTGCATTCATGATTACAAAATGTGAGTATTCTTCAAATTTGAAATAATAACAAAAATTATGCAGTATTTTGGAAACTGATTGGTTGAAAGCCTTCTATATCTTCAAGAGTAACCATTAGAATGGATGACTGAAAACGGACTAGAATATAACTTTCCCTTTAGATATATGGACAATTTTAGCATCCCTTTCTTTCTTTATTTTCACCAGTGTATTCTACCAACCCTTTATGTTTTTATTTTTTTGTTACCTTTTAAAAAAATTTATTATACCACTGTGATATACAATTACAAAGATGTTCATAATTGGGTTTCAGTCATAATTTGTTGCAGCACCCATCCCTTCACCAGTGCCCCATTCCCACCACCAATTTCCCCACATTCCCTCTCTCTCAGCTCTATAGCAGGCATTTTTCTCTTCCCTCTCTTTCTCTCTCTGTCTTTCTGTCTCTTCTCTCTCTCTCTCGGTCTCTCTCTCTGTCTCTCATTCATTTTTTAAATTTTTATTATACCATGTGAGATATAGAGTTACAAGGATGTTCATAATTGAGCCTCTACAATACAGTGTTCCAGAACCCATCTGTGGGGAACGCCACTGGGGTCCCCAACAGTGTCAGGACAGAAGTTCTCTTTTACCTCTGAGGACGCTGGGAGAACAGATGAAAACTCACGAGTCCGGTGTAGTTCCAAAAAGGCTTTTAATAGTACAAAAGCTCTTCCACAGCACTCCAATATATTGAACAAACTCTAGCTCTGGTCCCAACTTAGACCATACAAAAGAGCCTAAGTCTCCCACCAAAGAGAGAGGATCTCACCCGAGCTGAGTCCTACCTAGAAGAAGGAGCAAAAGGCCAAAGAGCAAAAAGCCAAAAGCCAAAAGCCGAAAACTAAGAGGCCCAAAAGGTGAAGGGGCCTCAAGTCAGCCCCCTTATATACACCAAAGTAATCCAACCAGGAGGGTCATGTCAACAAAGAACTCTAAACAGAGTGTAGTGCCACCCCCTATTGCAGGTATAAACAAAGGTTATGCCAAGGTCTAATCCTTTCTACCAAGATTATCTCTTATGTAAAACACTGGAGAGAGGGGGCTGTATCAAGTAATACATCTTAACTTCATGAGCTTCATGTAACTAGATAGTACCCACAAGGTCCTTATTATTATCTGCACCAGGGTGATTCTGAGTATCTTGTTCTCGTGTACTGAAAGGGTCACACTCGCCTGCTTAGAGAAACCTAGTATGATCCTTCCTATAGTCTTCCTATAGTCTCAGCGTAGCCAGGGTGGTAGTCTCCTGGTAAATTCTAACTGTCTCACGCTGGGTGCAGTGGGTATAAAGAGGAGCTGTGCCCAATCTAGAAAACATAGAAGTCTTAGTAGATGTATAAGTCAGAAGTTATTCAACCAAGGTGACTTCTGTAACTGCCACACCCTCTAGCAGTGTTTACATAGAAGAGAGGTCTCATTAGAATGAACCTTGACTTACATAGATTAATCTGGGAGTGGGCAAAGCAACAAAACAAAACAAAATCCCAGAATAGCTAAATCTGTCCTCCAACACCCATCCCTCCACCAGTGCCAATTCCCACCACCCAATTCCCAAACACACCCACCCAAACTCAGCCTGCCCCCTATTGCAGGCGCATTTAACTTCTCTATCTCTTTGTCTATGTCCCAGTATTCCTCAATATCTCTTCTATTACACTTTGTGGTTTGTCCTATGGATACTAATAATGTATGATGTCTCTATCTGATTATTTATTAGTGAATTCTAGTGTGACATACTAATTCCTCATTCCCCATAACCTCTCCAGTTTGATGCAAATAGATTGATCGTTGAAGTGTACAAATGAGAAAGATCCTGAAAGGACCTGGTGCTAAAATACATTGAGACTAAGATTAATGCGTGGCTTCTCTGCGGCCGCGCCTGCTCAGTTTTGAATATGGAGTCTCTGTCTTGCGGCGGTTGGCTGTGGTGGCTGGAGCTCAGGGTCTCACGCCCACTGAGCCCAGAGGCCGGGGGACTGGGTGGAGGCCCCCAATCCTTGCTCTGAGTCTAGCAGGCATGGCTTTCTGCATGCTGAGCAGGCCCTAGGAGCTATGTAGGGCACGACCAGGTGCTGGCTGAGCCTTTCAGCATCCCTTTCTGTTATTATTTTACTTATCATTATAGAAAGTATCTTCCTCTCCACCCCCAATACTTTATCTCTTTTCTATGAAGATGATCAGGAAGCTACCTATTTCTTTAAAAAAAAGTGCTTTAAGTAGTATCTCATGAAAGTCAGTATTTTTCACTATATGAATGTACCATAAAGTAATCAATCCTTAAAATTTCATTGATGAATGACAAAGTTAGATGCATGCCACACACTATACACAGCAACTTTACTGCTGTGAAACAATAATGTAACATTTTATAATGTGAAAAAATTGCAATATGTAGCAAAAAGAAAGTCATTTTTGAATTGTTGGTTTAGTTACACGCCATGTGTAAGAAAGCTTATAAAATGCTGTAGGATTTTGAAATTTCATTAGTACACCCAAATGTAAGAATAATTGTTTACTTATTTTAAATCATTATTTTGTTTAAGAACCTTGATAGAGAAAATCTATTGAGATCTGAGACACTTCTATTTTCTTAGGAATTTTTTGTGATTCCAATGCTTTGTTTCCAGTAATAGATGAAAGAAATCATGAAAAATGTTTCCTCATATATATAGAGAAACAGAATACATTTTTAATAACTTCATTAAAATTCTACACTGCAAGTATTTTTTCTCCTGAACCAGAGAACAATAGCAAGAGCAACAAAAGGACTCAACTAATAATTAATAAAGCTGTTGACAATTTTCCTGTCTGTCTAGAGGAATGGTGTAGAACTTTTAAATAGGATACAGTTGATGGGCTGCAGTGTCTTTAGTAGAGTTTACTAAGCCACATCACAGAAATCATTCAATTTGAAATTTGTTAACAATTGCTCCCCAAATCTTTTCCAAGGTAGATATAAGATAGCAACAGACACATTAAAAGCACTTATTACTTTATCAGGTACACCGAATAAAAATTATATGATACCATCTCTCACATATAAGAATCACCTACATTAAAGGACAAAATCATACAATTCACTACTATATGGAAGCAATCTGGAGAGGGACAAAGCTGAGTGATTTCTCTATGTGTAGAGGAAAAGTAGCATAATAAGGAAATAAATTCTCAGAGAAAACAGAATCTGAGTCTTGCTCTTTAGCAAGAAGATTACCATGGCAGGGATATGGAGAGAGGAGGAGGAAGTAAGAGTTGGAGGGTGGAATGAAACAATGATGGAGGGAAGCAGATACTCAAGTGAAGGGTGTGATATTAGAATGCTTTATTAAGGAAAACCTCACATTAACAATACTGAAACAATGGTGCCTAAAATAAAAAGTTTTAAATATTACTATGTAAAAAATAAACATTGGCATATATACACATATAAATAGCTAAATCTGGGGACTGAGTAATAGTCCAGTGGGTAGGGCATTTGCCTTGCATATAGCCAACCCGGGTTCAACTCCCGGCATCCCATATGGTCCCCTGAGTACCGCCAGGAGTAATTCCTGAGCAAAAGATCCAGGAATAACTCTTGAGCATTGCCGGGTATGACCCAAAAAGCAAAAAAAAAAAGAAAAAGAAAGAAAGAAAGAAAGAAAGAAAGAAAGAAAGAAAGAAAGAAAGAAAGAAAGAAAGAAAGAAAGAAAGAAAGAAAGAAAGAAAGAAAGAAAGAAAGAAAGAAAGAAAGAAAGAAAGAATAGCTAAGTCCTTCCTTTCATGAAAACAAAGAGAAGTAAATGGGATTATACTACAAGTTAGAGAAAGAAAGATAAACTGACAATTACCTTATATCTATGTTACAGAGAAATTGTATCCAATGAAAAGAAAACCATGGACTCAAATAGATCAGCTATAATTATTGGGGAGAAAGTACAGATTAATAAGGTATTCCAAAGCCTCTGGTTGAGTGATATTCTTTGGTAGGTGTTGTATGTGGCACATATACTTAGAAGAGGAATGGAATTTTAGCCTTAAGATATAGTTCTATGAATATTTTTCTCAATTAAAAATAATAAAACTCTTACAACAATCAAATTTTCTATTAAATAGTGCTAAAAGCTAATTTGTGTTACTTAGTAATAAACTTTCTGGTCAAGAGCATGGTGTTTGAAGTAAGACTGTTTTACGTCTTATTAGTGATGTGATCATTAGGAAAAGTAAACAACCTGCTTGTCTTTCTTTTTTACTAACTTATGAAATTGAGAATGGAGAACTAGTATAATTAAGCCAATACATATAACAATTCAAAAGAAATGCAGCTCTTATTAGTAATTCAAACCAAAAACAGCACACATGTTATATTGAAATGCAGATGAGTTAAGATATATAATCATGGAGTTTATAAGACTTAAGATTTACAAGATATTGTGTAACTAAATTAAAATAAAAATCCACAATGAAGACAATTTTTCTTCAGCTGAAAATGAGCAGGTAAATATAAAACAAAGCAAAAACTACCAGCATAATAAAGAGGACTATGAAGAATTGCAAATGCTGGTTAACAAAATTTACCTAGTTTAATACAAATATAACAAAAAAAATACTAGGGAAACATTATACCAAAAACAAAAACAAAATTAAACCAAAATTTTAAACAGTTGTCAGGGGGAAACTAATTTTGATCTGACAAGCAATGCTTTATTTCAGTGATAAATTACAAAGAATTGAAGTCATGAAGAATTTTGATAAGTAACTATTATAAATCTGATTCTTATTCTGGCAAAAATCATTTACGCATAAAGGTCAGGAAAAAAGCCTATGCTAGTCAACACCATAGATGAAACAATACTTATAATAAAGGTCAAGGAAAAGAAAGCGGCTTAAACATATTTGACAGTCAACAAAATCTGAATCAAAGAAGAGTGTAAGCATTGAAATAAAGGCAACTGATGACAGTGAAACTGAATGAAAGAAGAGATAAGTTTACGTCAGCTAATTGCTGTACATGTGGATAAAAATGGAACATCAAAATTAAGTCATCAATTTTAAAAATGAAGATGCACACCTACAATAAAAATTATCAGCAAATTCATCATTACATGTATAGTGTTTTTGATAGCAAAATATGGTGCTAAAATTTGTTTTTATTTGTTGAAAAATATGGCTTAAATGATGTTTTTCAAATGTGAAAGTTACCCTTAGTAAAATCAGATACTGTAAGCTTCCTAGATTATTGGAGAATTTAAAAAGCAAGAATATATTTCAGATGTAGATGTAGAAAACAAGTCAGCACTTCAAATGGATGCCTAAAAAGCAAACCAGCATGACAGAAGAAAGCAGCTGAATAATTTAAAGCCAACAAGTTTCAGACTGCACGAAAGAAAGTATATATAACATTTATGTGTAATCCACTTAAGGGAAACAATACAGACATTTTTAAAACATGAGTAAATATCAAATTTAAGAAAATATCAAATATTTAATCAATATTTAATGTCCTTGTACAAAAGGTAAATTTTGGGCACATCAATGATTACTTGTATAGAAAAAATATAAACAAAACCCATATATGTGTGCATATATATAATATATATATACATGAAATATGAAAGATATTCAGACTGCATGAATGTTAAGTACTTATAAAGAACTATATTAAGAAAATGTCAATATGGGCCATATAATTTTCAAAACACAGAATTCACAATAATGATTGAAAGCCTAATCTTCACGAGCTTGATAAGATTTAACTGTATCTATTTCAAGTATAAAATCATTTAAACACTTTAGGCCTGGATGTGGGGGAAAAGGGACACTCATCTATTGTTGGTGGGAATGCCAGTTGGTACAACCTTTTTTGGAAAACACTATGGATATTCCTCCAAAGACTATAAATTGAACTCCCATTTGACCCAGCCATACAACTCCTGGGAATATACTCTGGAAAGCCAAAAATACGCAGCGGAAACACCATTCCTACTTTTATGTTCATAGCAGCATTATTCACCATAGCCAGAATCTGGAAACAACCAGAGTGCCCGAGAATCGATGACTGGATAAAGAAGCTTTCGTCACATCTACACAACGGAATACTATGCAGCTGTTAGGAAAAAATGAAGTTATGAAATTTGCCTATAAATGGATGGACATGGAGAAGATCATGTAGAGTGAAATAAGCCAGAGGAGAGAGACAGATATAGAATGACTGTATTTATTTGCATGACATAAATATATATGTACATATTATGATACCAATATCCAAGGTCAAGTGAAACATGTATCAGGAGGTCTTGTCAAAGGTGGAAATTATCACAAACGTGTGGTAATCAGAGGCTAGGTAAGACAAAATCGAACAGTGTGCTAACAATTGTGAAAGTACTAATACCAACCTAGACCTGAGCATTAAATATATGCAAAAAGATACACATGACAACCTTTTTAATGTATGTACTATAATCCACAATCTGGAAGGGAAGGGAAAGAGATAGAGAGAAAAAGGAATAAGAAACCTGCCATGGAGGCAGGATAGGGGAGAGGTGAGGGAATCGGGGACGTTGGTGGTGGGAGGTGGGCACTGGTGGAGGAATGGCTGCTCCACTGTAGACTGAAACTCAAATATGAACATCTTTGTAATTGTATATCTCATGGTGTATAATAAAATACTCTAAAAAATAGGAGACAGGATCACCCCCAAGGAGGTGGTGAAGTAGGCAAGTAATATTAGGAGACACATTGTAAATTAAAATGTTTTTTAAAAAAAACATTTAGACACTCTAAAATGCAAATATAAAATAGCGCCTGATTATTAGATAAAATTTGGCATCAAATCATCTAAATTTTGTTTTCAGAAAGTTCTCACGTTTTATGACTATTAAAGATATTTTTTAAGCAAATGCCTATGAAAATGGGATGAAGACTGTCCAAGCAGCCATTCCCATGAAGTGATAAAAAATTATTCAGTTGCTCATTCCAGGCTGAAATAGTCATCAGTAATGAAAGTTGTAAACTTCAGTAAAACTAAAAAGTGTTCTCAAAAACTGTGACCAAAATTCAGCAAAGAATTGGAAACATAAATAGAGAAGTTTCCATCTCTAGTATTATTTCAAAAACAGGTTTTAAAAATTTAATTATTGATTATATATTTATTAAAGTGTTATAGTTAAAATTTAATAATAAAATTATTGAATAAATAAATATGGATTAAGTAAATATTGGTCAAACATGATTAGACATCATGATCATAAATAAGAATATAGGGTGAATATGAAATAATTCAATCTACTATTTGAGAAAAATTAAAAAGACAAGCAAATTTCTGAACAATTAATAATAAAATCTCATTAATAATTAGTTCTATATTAATATCAAAATAGTAGGTAGGTTTAGAATTTTAGTTTGTTTACTTGTTTTCTTTCCCAAGTACTTTCCATATTATACAGTTAAAAACATTTTTTGAAATACAGAAAGAAATTCAAAACTGGCCTGATGAGAATTGGATGCCAGATCATCTGTATTGTAGGAGCTACTTAACAACAACCACAGGCGTAAACAAATAATGTGACAAAATGTCTCACACATATGGAGCTTGACATTCCAAAGAAATTCATCACATTCATTTAAAAAATTATTAAAGTGGTCCAGAGTGATGGTACAGTGGGAATGAGCTTGCTTTGCACACAATCAACTCTGGTTCAATCCCTAACATATTAGCACATCATAAGGTCCCCAAGCACTGCCAGGAGAGATTATTGAGTGCCTAGTCAGGAATAAGCCCTGAGCGCAGCTGGTTGTGGCCTCCAAGTCAAATAATAAATAATAAAATGAAGTTTAAATATAACTTGTATCACTTGTCTTCCTGTTGTTCATTGATTTGCTCGAGCAGGCACCAGTAACATCCTCATATGTGCTGTTGCATGCAAGTGTAGCTCAAAGGCATTTGTTTGCTCCAGGAACATGAAGAACCTCAAACCATTCCCTTCAGGTCATGGGAATGAGGTCTATAATTGTTACTGGGTTTTGGCATATCAAATATGACATGGGTAGCTTGCCAGGCTCTGCATGTAGGTGGTATACTCACAGTAGTAGGCTCTCATTTCGAGCTTTACTAATGAACCTCAACGGTGTTCTGCTATTCTCTTAGGTGGAACTCAACAGGATTCTGCTATTCTCTTAGGTGGAGTTTTACTAATGAACCTCAACAGGGTTCTGCTGTTCTCTTAGGGGAACAGGATCTGCTATTCTCTTAGGTGGAACTCTGAGGAGCTGTGGAGTCCAGATGTTGAGAATGACTGACCTCATGGTGTGAAGATTCCGCTTGGCTTCTTGCTAGGCTCACTGGGATGATGGCCATGCCTAGATCTTGCTTAGAATTGTATACAGTGTATAAATGTAAAAGATCCTGGGAAGGACCTGGTCCTAACTTCCAGTATTATCACGGCTATTTGTCTGGAGTGTTTCTCTCCGTGAAACTATGTTGGACTTGGCTAAGGACTGACTGAGCCATTTTCCGTCCTCCGGAGCTTCATGGGCTACTTTCACATGGGGCCGAGCAGCACAGCTGTGGGTCTGGAGTGGATGGGTCTGGAGTGTCTCTCTTCTGTGGTGTGGTGGTTGTTGGCTATGGTGGCTGGGAGCTCAGAGCCACGCCTTCCGGCATGGAGGTGGAGGAATGGGAGGAGGAGCCCAAATCCCCACTGCAAGTTCGGTCAGCGTGGCCATCCCCTGCATGAGTGAGCGAACCCTTGGAGCTATGTTGGACTTGGCCAGGGCTGTCCGAGCCATTTACCATTTAAATATATTTTACAGAATAAAACATAATCAGTATTTTTCTAAATCATAAATTATAATCACAAATAATTATGTTAATTTATTTTCAAATGCTCTTTTATGACACATTGTCATTTTGTATGTATGGCTAACACTACTTTTTTTCCTATTTTTTTCTGACAGTTTTATTTTTATTTTGGCCACTCACAATGATGCTCAGAGCTTATTCCTGGCTCTGCACTAAAGGGATCAATCACACTTGTAAAACCGGGGACCATACCAAGTGCTGGACGATGGGGTCTGGGTCAGAGGCATGCAAAGCAAGCACTCTACACAATGCATTAATGCTCTGGAGGTTTTCTTGTTATTTTTCAAAAAAAACTTTAAGTATAGATGTCAATTTATGATATATCCATAAAATACATATATACAATGAAAGGATTATAATGTTTTGAGTTTAATTATTGCATAAGAAATTAAGAGATGAGACATCCTCCTATAAGCAATTTTTGGAACATATATGGAACATAAGCATATTTATACCTATTAAATATACAAAACTGGGGCTGGAGCAATAGCCCAGCGGGTAGGGCGTTTGCCTTGCGCGCCGTTGGCCCATGCCAGCCCGGGTTCAATTCCCAGCATCCCATATGGTCCCCTGAGCACAGCCAGGAGTAATTCCTGAGTGCACAGCCAGGAGAAACCCCTGAGCATCGCCGAGTGTGACCCAAAAAAAAAAAAAAAAAAACAAAATATTCCTTTTGACAACTGCTATTTTAATTATTGAGTACCACAAAACACTCCTCTAAGATAGAAACAAATTTCCTTCTATCATAAATAGGGGGAAAGGAAAACAGGAGTTTCCTGCCATTATTTGAATATTGTATCTTTTGCATTCAAATTAGTCCCTCATCATATTTCTAGAACATTAATTAAAGTAACATTGGACTTTGTAAGTAAAATGCTGACAATTGCATTCAATAATAGCATTTCTTACAGATAAAGTAAGAAAATATGCAAAATTTTACCTCTGAACATAGTACTGTTACCATACATTGTCAAATTAAAGAGCTTCTGGAGGCCTAGAAAGTAACATGTCAGATCAATTATGTACCTGAGATATGTGAAGTATAAAGCTCCAATCATGACAATATAAAATATTGAACGTTTATTTACTAGAATATAAAAGAAAGAAATAGAAAAGAAAGAGGTACTATTAAATTGTTTTAATCTGTGAATATTTAACAATAATCTTTACAATTAATAAAAA
This sequence comes from Cryptotis parvus, assembly GCA_021461705.1. Taxonomy (NCBI): domain Eukaryota; kingdom Metazoa; phylum Chordata; class Mammalia; order Eulipotyphla; family Soricidae; genus Cryptotis; species Cryptotis parvus. Next base: position 294,664 of record JAJIBD010001231.1, read on the forward strand.
TATACTTAGAAAAATTATTTGTCAGAAACATTTTGCTTGAAAGATGAACATATAACTCTCTTGTGATCTAGAGAAGACATTGCATTCATAGATATGAATATGCCCACATATTTTTTACAAAACACATGTATAAATATATGTGTAGGAACACCATGTACTGACTATAAAAACACACAAAAGCATATAACTTAATTCATACAAAACATACACAAAATGAAACCAATGAACTACCATAACATGATGAATCATATAGATATATTTATATAGAAATATATTTAAATCATAGAATGACTGCATTTATTTGCATGACATAAATATACTAAGTGATCTTACCAAAAGTGGAAATTACTAAGCGTGTGGGAGTCAGAGGTTGGTTTAGATAGAGAAAGGAACATGAGTGAATAAATGTCTAAAGTTCTGATACTAACATAGAACTGAGTATTAAATACAGACAAAAAATGCAAGTGATGGCTTCTAAGTGTACGTAGTGCAACCCACAATGTGTGGGAGAAGGAGGAGAGAGAGAGGGAGAGGAGAGGAGATAAAGAACCTGCCATTTAGGCGGGATGTGGGAGGGGGAGGGAATTGGGGACATGGGTGGTGGCTGAGGGGCACTGGTGGAGGGCGGGGTGCTGGAACACTATGTGACCGAAACCCCCAAGCGTGAACAACGTTGTAATTGTATATATCACGGTGGTATAATAAAATGTTAAATAAAAAAAAATAAATAAAAATAAATAAAATAAAGTAAATAAATAAAATTAAAAAAAGAAATATATTTAAATCTATCTATATATAGATTTTCATATAGAATCTATATATGTATTTGTGATCCGAATATATTTAAAGATCTGTCTATATCATCTATCTACCTATCTACCTACCTACCGACCTGCCTACCTAACTAACTATCTACCTAGGAGGGCTCTGAATAATAATCAAAAGGAGGGTCCCTTTTGATTTTTTGGAAAACAGGGATGGTAGTATAATACAAAGACGCAAGAACACAGCCCCTTTAGTGTGGGACTACTCAGGTCACTCTGCATTATTGGGATGCACACAGTAATGGTGCCAGGGATCAAAACAGGCTCAGTTGAATACAAGACATGTGCCTTAACTCTTGCGCCTCTCAGTGTCTCTGTGTCTCTCTTCTTCTGTCTCTGTCCCCTCATACATATTTGTAAAAGTTAAAGAAAAAAAAATTTTTTTAAAGTTGCATTACATTAATAATATTGGCACATAACATGGGGGAATGGAAAATAAATATTTTTGTATACTAGGGATTTATAGATATTTTGATTATTGATTTGAAATTCCTTCATGCCAATTTACCTTGTTTTATAATTGGTGTGCAATAACAGTTTATTATTCAAAAAATTACATTACATGTAATTTAAAAATTCAAGATGTAGGGAGAAAGAGCATCAGAGTTCAAAAATAAAAAGTTCCCTGATATAGTATAATCATAAATAAGCTCATATTAGTAATTTTCCTGAGGCACATGTGATAATACTTTGAAAGTTGATGGTTGTAGCACAGGACTGGATGGGAATCAAAGATTGACGTGGCAACAGCATGACAAACAATACAGCCTTTGCAATAGGCAGTCCTAATCCTGCTGGGAAATGCCAATGGAAACACCAATCAAAACAAACCTCACTCCTGTCAGAAAGGTTCTTATGCAGAAAACAAGAAATCAGTATTGGCTTGGTAGTAGAAGTATATGACTCCCTTCATTTTGTTGATGGCAATATGAATTAGAGAATTCATCCTGGAAGATCAATATACAGTTTCCTGAAATATTAAAAATGAGTTCCATGTGAACTCAGTTTTTGATTCTGTGTACTTACTTCAAACCCACAAATATTCTACTTTGAAGGGATAAGAGTAACCCATATATATTCTAAAATCATTTGCAGTAGCTGAGAGCTAGATGAGTTGGGGCCCGTTTCAGGGAGGTATGGCCGTAGCCCATACTTTTTAAAGCCAAGTCCCGGTTTGACTGACCCAGAAACTCACATACACGGGGCAGAGCTGCTACCAGCTCTCTCTGTGTCCACCTGATCATAAGGTGACCCGGAGGGAAGGAGGGTTGTAGGCCTGGCCCTTGACTCCAGCAGAGCCTCACAAGAAACCAGAGGAACCCCCACACCATGAGAGCTGCCATTTTCTACATTCAGACTCTTCACTCACCAGACCTCTATCCAGCAGAAAAGCTGATCACAAGCCTGGCTCGCGCAGCAGTTTTGTGGCCAGGTGGTTCATCAATAAATGCACGAGATTAGAGGCGACTACAAGAGTATCCCACCTGCATGGCAGAGCCTGGCAAGCTACCCGTGTCATATTTGATATGCCAAAGACCAGTAACAATTGACCTGATGGAATGGTTTGAGGCTCTTTATGTTCCTGGAGCGAGCAAATGCCTTGGACTACACTAGCATGTGACAGGACGTATGGAGATGTTACTGGTGCCTGCTGAGCAAATCAATGATCAAAGGGAAAACAAGTAACAAGTGACAAGCTGAGAGCTAGAACGCTAAATACTGAAGGGTGCTTGATTAGACAAAAGGTAAAAAGACATTTAATGGCATAATGACATATAACTAGTTCCAGAGGCCCCGTTAACTCTAAACAGAACAAACATCTCTGAATGCAGCAGTTATGTGTAACTAGATCGAGAATTCAACATGATGAATGACCTAAAACCTGAGTTGTGCAGGAGGAAGAGAGTGGCATGGAATGCCTTCAAGAGCATAGAAGAAATAGCTAAAAGGACAAAGAACCTCTGGTTCCGGGCACATCTCTTCGACTCCACAGTTCTCCCTGCATTAACATATGCTTCAGAACCTCGGCTCTGAGAAAGCAGGATGAGAATGCTATTTGGGACTCCCAAAGAGGAATCGAAAGAGCTATGCTTGGAATATGATGCCTCACTCAAGTGAGAGAAGGAATCTGGATTTCCGACTTCCTCCATAATCCAGAGTCAGGGACATTGTCTCATTTGCCAAGGCGCGTAAATCAGATGGACTGGACATGTAATGAGATTTGGAGACAACCACTGGACTAGAGCCGTTACCGACTGGATCCCATGGGACATCAAAAGATCACGTGACTGTATGACAACCTCTTAATGCATGTATTGTAATCCACAATGTGGAAGGGAAGGAAAAGAGAAAGAGAGAAAGAGAAAGAAAAAGAAATTAAGAACCTGCCACAGAGGCAGGCTGGGGTACGGGGGAGGGAATCAGGGACGTTGGTTGTGGATAATGGGCACTGGTGGAGGGATGGGTGCTGGAACACTGTATGACTGAAACCCAAATATGAACAACTTATGAACATCTTTGTAACTGTATATCTCGGTGGTATAATAAAATATTTTTAAAAATAAAGATCACGTGGCTGCCCACCTACAAGATAGTCAGACTTCTTCATCAAGACACTGAATGAACAGTTTGAGGCTCTTCATATTTCTGAAGCAAGCAGATGCCATAGGGCTACACTGGCACGAGATAGGGTAAAATGGAAATGTTACTGCTACCCACTTGAGCAAATCGATGAATAACGGGATGTCATGTCATCAAGTGATCAAGAAATGGCATATTATCCAGCTTATGAAAAATAAAATCCTGCTAAGCAATATGATGGACCTAGAAAATAATGTGAAATAAATCTTTGTGAAATAAATCAGGAGAAAGGCAAAGGCCATATTATTCCATTCATATATATAGAAATATATAGAAATATAGATATATAAAACAAAAAGTGACGAAGACTGTTGCAGGACTCCTAAGGACCGCTGCATCTGCTCTGGATTGCCTCCCGCAAATCACTCCATAGATAAGGGGGTAGTCTAAATGTGGCAGTTTATCCGACCATGTATGCTGTACTAGCTGGTATAAATATTCTCCCATGCTATCACAATCATTGTGGGACTAGCTAGATCTTACCAGCATATTAGCCTGGCCACGTAGGACACCTAAGTAATTAGACCAGAGAGAAATGCTGTTTGCTTCCAAGCAAACAAGCATGGCTCCCTGATATACTCAAAGGCAACTAAAATATAAAACTACAATGAAGTAGAGGAGACTTGTGAAGGCTTGGAGAAATATTTAACTGGCATTGGTGTTGGTCAAGGTACAGAGACATGCCATCTCAGAAACCCCCTTCTCTACACTACAAAAGCATTCCTAAGCAGATTTCGGCTCAAAACATTAGCACAGTAAAGGCCCTAGGTGAGGTGCAGGGAGGGATTACCTAAGGGCATTGGACCCTCCCTGCTTTCCATAACAGTGGGAGGAAGGTCTGAGTTACAGGGATATAAACTAGCCGGTTCCCGCTCTCGCTTCTTCTTCCTTGTGGGATTTCTCCTTGTGAGCGTTCATTCCCCTTGGAAGCTTTTACACATGGTGGTCGCCATCTTGGCCTACACGTGGCTGGGGTTCTAGCCTGGAATCCTAAGCATCGGGTTTTTCCTTTTGCTGATTTGTATGCCTGAACCTGTGATAAGTAAAGCCTTTTAAAACTGCATCGGATTCCTGCGTTTTCATCCATTCCTCGCCGGCTTCGGAGGTAGAAGGGAACTCGCTTCCCGGCACTGTCGGGACCCGGCGGAGCGCCCTGGCAGAAGACCACTTTTTATATGCCTTTTGTCCAATTGAATTTCTTTTTTGGAAGTTTGTTTCCTCTCCCCATTTTTGATGCGGTTGGCTGTTTTCTTCCTATAAAGTTTTACCAGTGCTTTCATCATTAATCACTAGATTAATGATGCAATTCAAAATAACAATGAAGTATCATCTCAGACCAGAGAGACTGGCACACATCCAAAAGAGCAAGAATAAGTGCCAGCGTGGATACGGAGAGAAAGGAACTCTCATCCATTGCTGGTGGGAGAGCCAGCTGGTCCAGTCATTTTGGAAAACAATAAGGACATTCCTCCAAAAACTAGATACTGAGTTCCCATTTGTTACAACAATGCCACTACTGGAAATATACCCTGGAGATCCAAAAACACACAGAAGAAAAAACTATCTGCACTTCTATATTTATTACAGCTCTTCAATTCACAAGAACCGGAATCTGGCTAACAACCTAAATGCTCGAGAACAGAAGACTGGCTAAAGATGCTGTGGTACATCTACACAATGGAATACTATACAGCTAGTCAGAAAAGAAAGTTATGAAATTTACCTGAAAATGGATGACCATATGTCAGGGAGCCGCTAGGGTCCCCAACAATATCAGGGCAGAAATTTTCTTCTACCTCTGAGGCTGCCAGGAAACGCATGAAAACTCATGCATCTGACACAGCTCCAAAAAAGGTTTTTAATAGTGCAAAAGCTCTAACACTGCAATCCAATATAACGAAAGAACTCTAGCTCTGGTCAGAACTTATACCATACATGACAGCCCAAGTCTTCCACCAAAGAGAGAGGCTCTCACCCACCCAAGAGGTGTCCTAGCCAAAAGAAGGGGTGAGTGCCTCAAGTCAGTCCCCTTATATACACCAAAGTAATACTAACAGTTGACAGGGAGGATTCTGTCAACAAAGAACCCTAAACAGCTTCTAGATAGTAGAAGAGTGTAGCAGGGTCGTGCCACACCCTATAATAGGTATAAACAAAGGGTATGTTTCCTCTGAGATTATCTCATGTATCTGGAGAGAGAGAGTAATAAATAAATACATCTTTATTTCATGGGATTCCTGTAATCTAGATGGTACCTACAAGGTCCTTATTATTATCTGCACCAGGGTGATTCTGAGTATCTTGTTCTCTATATACAAAAAGGGTCATACTTCCCTGCTTGAGGGCAAACTAGTATGATCCTTCCTATTATCTTTTTAAATGATAGTCTAACATAGCCAGGGTGGTAGTCTCCTAGTAAACTCTAACTGACCCATGCTGGGTGCAGTGGGTATAAAGAGGAGTTGTGCTCAATCTAGAAAACAGGAAGTCTTAGTAGATGTATAATAAATCAGAAGTTATTCAGAGTCAAGGTGACTTCTGTTACTGCCATACCTTCTATTGGTGTTAACATAGAAGAGAGATCTCATTAGAATGAACTTTAACTTAAGAACATGTAAATAGATTAAGCTGTGAGCAAAACTCCCAAGCTACTAAGTCTGTCATCCAACACACATGGAAATTATCTTGTTAGGTAAAATTATTCAGAAGGAAAAGGACAGATATATAATGACTGCATTTAGTAAGGAGATATAAATATATACCAGTGTTCTACTAATTGTGAGAAATGGTGATGCTAGAACTTAGCATTGAATATACACAAAGAGATTTGCATGATAAACCCTAAAATTCTGTAGGGAAAGCCACAATGAGTAAGAGGAGAGAGGAAAAACTGAGACAGAGAGACAGAGATACAGAGAGAGAAACAGCGAGACACAAAGAGAGACACAAAGAGAGAGAGAGAGAGAAGGATGAAGGCAGGCTGGAGAGTTTGGGAGGGAATTTGAGAACACTGGTGGTGGGAATATGGTACTGGTGGAGGACATTGTATGACTGAAACCCAATCATGAACATCTTTGTAATTGTATATCTCACGGTGGTATAATAAAAAAAATGCTTCCATACAAAGAAAAAAAAATAAGACTAAATGAGGCTAAAATAAATACGATGAAACAAAATCAGTAAATAAACAGAAAAAAAGGATAGATGCAAAAATTGAAGATAAGGGGGCAAATTATATATTTAAGAATATAACTGGAGTTATAGTAACTCTAGTTCATGCAAAGTATACACCATATGCTTGTGGCTTTATAATTATTCATACATGAACCTTTAATGCACTAACGGAATTTGACATTGATAAAAATATTTTATAAACTCATATAAGTATAAAAAATATAAGCATATACATCTTATATACAAAATATTCTGGTTATAATTTTCTACTAGAGTGCCCCAAAAATCTGACTTTATTTCCACAAGTATTTAAAAATAACTGGACATTACTACTTGACTCTGTTTATGAGCTTGAATTCTATCAAATGCACATCATCATGCAATATTCCACACTTATTCCAGAGACAATCTTGTGTGCCTCACCCTGTGAAGCATCAAGGACAGTACTTCCTTTCATCATCTGCTTCTGGGCCTGAGTGACTCCATCTTCGTCCACATCTTTCCATCTGTTACTATGAAAACTCCCTCATTCTTAACCCATCTTTACTATTAATTGAGATTATATATTATCTCTTTCATAATCTCTACTTGTCTTAAATTATTCCATCTGGTTCAGTTACCACAGTGTTGTTTCTCAACTCCCTACACACTGATTTCAACCACTGTCTGCTAAGTCAATGCTATTTTTAAGCAAAATTATCAATAGCTGGAGCTGATTTTATGTTAGGATAGAAAAGAAAATGCTTAAATTATTAGTGTAAAACTGTATCAGGTTTCAGTCACTTGTTAGACTGAAGAACATAACTGCTGAAATTAATTTTTTAAGATTCATCTGCCCCTTATTCTTTTTCTATTGCTTTGTTTCACAATTTTTAATCATACTTGGTGGCAGAAGTATTAAATGATAGAAAAAGAAGAAAAGAAAAGGGACTTGACACTAAATTAAATCACTGAATTTTCTCACCATTCTGAAAATCAACATACTTTTGTTGCTATGACTATGGGATGTGCAAAAATCACGTGCATGCACATGTACAGACAAAAAGTTTTAGGAAATTTTAAAAATGCAAACTGCAAAGACAAAGGGAAGCAAACTCTCATGTTCATGTGCTTTATCTGTCATTGCTAAGGATTACAAAGGCATATTTATTATAAGACCTAATTACCAATCTCTTAGAAAATATGTACCTTAATTATGTCATTAGTAAGAAAGAAATTTTGCATTTCCAAGAGGTATATTGAATGACGAGCCTTAATGTTTACACTATTAAGATAACATGAAATACTTGTTTTAAAATAAGCAGATGTGCAAAAATTGAATTTTAATGCATACCTTAATTATTTTTTTTAAAAACAGGTATTAACTATTACTATTTATATCCAATGATCACTGTAAAATAAGATTTCCAGACTAACCTAGTTTCATCACTATTTCAAGCTTTTTTTACCTATGATACACAAGCCAAGCATCATAAAAGGATCAGAAAAGAAACACCATCCTAACAGTAACCATCACTTCACTGTGTCCTATTATGTCGAGGGGAGAAGGCACCTGGCTGTGTGTAGGGTTTAATTCTTGCTTTTTGCTCATGGGTTGCTAGTGCTCGGGGGACCATTTACTGATGCTAGTGCTTGGGGGACCATATGTACTGGCAGAAAGTGAACCACAAGTATCACTTCTTGTATCACTTGTCTTCCCATTGCTCATTGATTTGCTCAAGAGGGCACCAGTAACATCTCCATGTGTCCTGTCACATGTTAGTGTAGCCCAAGGGCATCTGCTTGCTCCAGTAACACAAAGAGCCTAAGACCATTCCTTCAGGTCATGGGAATGAGGTCTATAATTGTTACCAGTATTTGGCATATTAAATATGACATGGGTAGCTTGCCAGGCTCTGCCGTGTGGGTGGCGTACTCTCAGTAGTAGGTACTCATCTTGTGCATTTACTGATAACCGCACCGTCACTTTGTGGCTGCGGCCGCAATGGGGAAATCAGCTTTTCTCTTGGGTGGAGCTCTGACGAGTTGTGGAGTCTGGATATTGAAAACGGTGGTCCTCATGGTGTGGGGGTTCTTCTGGCTTCTTGCATGGCTCTGTTTGGATGGCGGGCCAGGGCTAGAACTAGCCTTCCCTGCTGAGTGCCTCATGATCAGCTGAGAGAAAGCCGGTAGTAGCTCTGCCCCATGTGTCTGAACTCTAAATCAGGCATACCTGGGCTTAAAATAGTCTTCACTGTAGGGTGGAACTCTGATGAGCAGGGCTTGAGATTGGCTTTTCTCTTGGGTGGAGCTCTGAGTTTTTCAATGGATGCATTCCTGGGTAGGGTTCATCCAAGCAGCGGCATCTGCCTTAAACATGGCAGCAAATGGCGTAGTGTGGAGGTTCTGGACTTTGTCATCCTTTTTAAAACTGTAATTTATTTTTCCTTTTTTTCATGTCACACCTGGGCAATGCTCAAGGTTTACCCCTGGAACTGCACACAGGAATTACTCTGGGCAGTGCTCTAGATAGGATGGCATGCAAGGGAATTAACTTGGGTCGGCTGCATGTAAGACAAAAAGTCCTACCGGCTGTACCTCTCCTGGGGGTGCATTTGTGGGCCCCAGGACCTCCAGGGTCTGGTTGTTTTAGGGGAACCTGTGGAGACTGCCTGAGCTCTGAGATCCCTGATGCCCCCCCACATCCTGCCCTCGGGCGGCCAGCAAATAGCAGGAGGGCAGTGGAGGTGTGGCCGGGTGGGCTCCAGCTGGGGCTGTGGGTGGCCTCTCTGAGACCCTGCACTCTAGGGACATGTGAGTGAGCAACCCCACAGCTGTCCCTGATGTCCCAGGGTGTTCCTGCTTCCTTCATTTCTATATCTCTGCAGATACACTGCGAGGGTCTGTTGGGGGAGGTGAGGAAGTAAAGCTGCTTAGAATGGGAAGGAAACAGTCTCTCGAAAAGCAGAAGGGACAGAAAATGCGACAGGGCAGGGGGCACGATCCGGGCTAGGTTAAGCCTTGGTTCTCCGGCAGATCTGGAGCTGGCTTCCTCAGAGGGCTGCCCCTAGCCCTAGATGTGTCCTGTTCCCATATGGTCCACTTGCGTTGCCAAGTTGAACGCTTCCACTCCCATTTAGGCTAGTGGGGACTATTAGTGACCTCGGTTCTGCAGCTCATCGTATGCCTAGTTTAGTCTCTTGTGAGCTCAACATCTGGGACAGGATTCATGGTCCTGGGGAGATGGTCAGCTCTGTCTCAGAGACAGCCCAGGGCTCGGGGAATGCTTCAAATGTGGAATGGAGAGAGTGAAGACAGCTGAACCACAAGTAACTTACATAAATTATCTTATAATTTCTCCTCACCCTTTACCATAAGCTTTAAACCACTCTCTCCAGATTATTTTTGTCTTACAAATTGAAATTCTGACAACTTTTAAATATTTTATATGCTTATATATCTTATAAAGCAGGTCTGATATTTTCAATCAGACAATATTTTATATATATCCTTATAAATCATATATATATATGCTTATATATCTAAAAGCAGGTCTGATATTATCAATCAGACAATATTTTAACCAAAATATCTGAAGTCAGTAGATTAATTTTTAACCTAAATATGTTAGCTGGTTTCCCAACCAAGCAATACTTCACCTATACAAAAGTATTTCTCTAAATCTCTCATTTGATAGACCACATGTCATATTTTTTGGCTATAAAGGTTTCACTCTCTAGCCTCATTTTAATATACCTCTGTGTCATTCCTCCTCCTAGTCTACTGGCTTAATCTATATTTTCCTTCAAGATGATGTCATATTTTATATACAATGTAGATGAAATAGGGTGACATTCCTAGAGCTCTTTATGACATATTATGATATCTATATAATCTACTTTTCTTTATTATATTATCAATTGAATTTCAAGAAAATTCCTTTAATTTTCCAAATATTGTAATAACTCATATTAGTGCTTATTTTCTAATTATAGGGACCAAAGTGATCATGCATGTTTTGCATGTGGAGACCTAGGTAACTTTCTTCTGCTGTATCATCCCAAGGCACTACTAGGGGTGACTCCTGAGTACAAACACAGGGGTATTCCCTGAGCATAGCCAGTGTGACCTTAGAAAGCAAATAATAACAATAATAATTAAAGGACTTTCATCACAATGGTGAAGGTATTCAGAATTTATCTATTTATCTACTACTTATCTACTACCCTAAGTTCAAAAATCATACGGTGTCAGGGAACACCGCCGGGTCCCCTGACAGTACAGGGAAGCAGTTCTCTTTTTACCTCCGGCCGGGCGGGGAAGGGATGAAAACTCAGGAATCCAGTGCAGGTTTTAAAATGCTTTACTTATCACAGGTTTAGGCATACAAATCAGCAATAGAAAAAACCCTGTGCTTAGGATTCCCAGCTAGAACCTCAGCCACATGTAGGCCAAGATGGTGGCCACCACGTGTTAAGGCCCTGTAAAAAAGGGAGACAAAGACAAGACTCCCAAGAAGAGTGCAAGCCCCAAAGGAGAGCTCAAAAAGGAGAGAGAGAGAGAGAGAGAGAGAGAGAGAGAGAGAGAGAGAGGAAGCAGGCTGATTTTATACCCCTGCAACTCAGATCTCCCCACTATTATGGGAAGCAGAAAGGGTCAAATGCCCTTAGGTAATTTCTCCCAGCACCTTACCTAGGCACTATTATATGCTAATGTTTTGAGCCAAGATCTGCCTGGAAATACCTTATAGGGTAGAGAAGGGGGTTTCTGAGATGGCATGTCTCTGTACCAAAGACTAATACTAATGTCAGTTAAATATTTCTCCAAGCCTTCACAAGAGTCTCGTCTACTTCATGGTAGTTTTGTATTTTAATTTTCTTTGAGTTATCAGGGTGCCATGCTTGCTTGCTGGAGGCAAATGGCATTTCTCTCTGGTCTAATTACTTAGAGATCCAACGTGGCCAGGCAAATATGCTGGTAAGATCTAGCTAGTCCCACGATGATTGTGGTAGCATGAGAGAATATTTATACCAGCCAGTACAGAATACATGGTCAGATAAACTTCCATATTTAGACTACCCCTTTATCTATGAAGTGACCTGCAGGAGGCAATCCAGGGCAGATGCAGAGGCTCTTAGAGGAGTCCTGCAACAGTAGGGTTTCTTCATTTTAATGCTGTTTTGATCATTTTGGCAGCAAAGTTCTAAAGCCATGTTCTAGTTTTCACCTAGAACTATATAAACATTAGCAGTCTGCCTGATAAAAGCCTCTAACAATATTTGTATTTATAATTTCACACAGGATTTATGGAATTTCTGAAATACAAAACCAGCCTCTAATGAATCCTTTACTAGATCTAAACCTGTCAGTTTCCTAAACACCATTATGGCAGGCAGGTTCTCAATATGGGTGCCATATGGCTCATCATCTGAGTACATTTCTGACATATTCATATCTCACATCTCATCTTCACATCTCTTCTCATATTACCAAAATGTCTATCCTTCTATAATAAGCACCTAGGAAAATTTCATATACAGACCAATTCTATAGTCACTTACCTGAATTCTACGAAGACTTCTTTCAAAGAACTTGTGCACGTGACTACATTAAAAACAATGTGCCAGCAGCATTAAAATTGATAAGCCCTTCTTCAATAAAACCCATCATCTAAGTTCTTGCAATTGCTATATGCATATATACATATACATATATATACATATATACATATACATATATACATATATCAGTTGTAAGAATTTATATGATAGGTTTTTATTGGAGAAGGGCTTACCAATTTTAATGCTGCTGACACATTGTTTATAATGTGTTCATGTATATATACATACACACACACATATATATATATGATTTGTCCTATTTTCTTGCATTTACATATAAATCATTTTCAATTTTTACCATATGAACCAAAATTGTCCTAATGTCATGTCATAGAAAAAGATACTTTCATTGCCTTAGTCATTAAGAAAATTGATATGTTTCTTAAATCTTGCGATCACTATACTTCAAAACCTTTAAATTTCTTATAACAAACTCTTTACTTCTAGATGATGAATATTTTCTCTTATTAATAACCAATGTATTATCAACAGATACACTCCAAATGGCTATTGTTGATTATCAAGGGTTATATGGACAATGAAATTGCTGGAACCCAGAGAGGGGGATTTTTTTTCCCAATTCAAGGGATACACTCACAACTGCTGCTTCCCCAGAAACCAATAGCTATTTCTGTAACATGGGTGCACAGAGGGAGATATAGTTTTCTCAGACCCCAAGCCATATGGTCATTTTCTATTTCTTCTTTTTTTTTTTTTTTTTTTTTTTTGGCCGTACTCAATGGTAGTCAGGTCTTACTCCTGGTTCTGCACTCAGGGATTACACCTAACGTTATGTGGGGACCATAACTGTTATTGGGTGATTGAACCCATATGGGCTACTTGCAAGGAAAGTACTCTGCCTGCTATAATCACTCCAGCACCTCTACCTACATCCCTCTTAAACCTCTCCTTCTCTGTATTACTCTTTTGAGACTAAATGTATATTTATGTTTCTCAATGTAAAAATATGCAAAACCCCACTACTTAAAATAAACGCTGTCAGACCCAACAGCTACTCATATCTGTTTTTGCCTCCTTGGAGAACACTGAAAAAACTGAGTCTTGAGCCTCTCTGAGCTGTTATTCTACATTTCACCTGCTACCTGTGATTTATGCAAGAAAAGTAATTATCAATACTGTTTGTTTACTTTCTTGAAGTCTAGGGAAATTTTCTTGGGGATGTAAATTAGTAATCCTTGTCTTTTCTCCAGCTCTGTGTATCTCACATTCATGGTACTGTAGACCATACTATTCTTATTTATAGTTTCTGATATACAACTTTTGCATTAATTATATTTCATTGAAAAGTAACTGGAGATACTTTCCAAGTCATGCTTAGTGGGTCGGTGACAACTCCCGGTGACTTGCAGTCAACTTCTCCCGAGAGTTTAATCCTAGAATCTGGCATGAGATGTGACACTGCTCAGCCACCAGTGTGAGACTTGGCAGGGGATCATGGGATGCCAGGTCTTAGCTATTTACCTAGGCCTGAATTTGTTCTTCCCAATTTCACTGCAGGCAAGTACTTATATTCTTTTTTCCTTTTATTTTTAAAAGTGTAATCACTTTTCTTTAGAGAAAATGAGGAGGAAAAAGAGAGGAAGAGGTGTTCAAAAGAGTACATTTGTTTCTCCAGTGAAGGAAAAGCCTAGAGTCCATATCTCACAATGGAGGAGGGGTGACCTTAAGATGGAGAGTGTACCATGAAGATTCCCAAGTTTGAGAATATATGTGACTTATCTTTATAAAAGGCATTTTTTTCTGAAATGCCCCCATATGGGGCTTCCTCTGTAAGAAACAATCTGTTTCTAGGGTGTAATCTCGAGAAGAGTTTGAGAAGCCTTTAACATATTCTTATGGTGTTCAGTTTTTCTTGGAGCTCCTCCTTGCTGAGGGTCTGCCCTTCTCTGAATTTTGCCTGAGGCAGTGCCTTGTATTCTCAATCTCTAACAGGCTAATACATTTTCAACATTCACAATCTCAATTCAATGATCACCAGATCCCAAAAAGACTTTCTAGACATTCTCCAAGCTACTTTATCACAGAATAATCAATATCGGTGGTTGTATTAAGTCCATTGACGTATACCCACTTAAAATCAACTTGCATACATCTATATCTTTACTTGTTTGTTTCCCAGGACTCCCAGGAACTTTAGACAATTTTTCTTCATTGCTATAAATCAAGTTTCTGTTAGTTTTGTTTTTCGGGGACCACACACTTGTATCTATACTCAGGGATCATTGGGCCCTGGTGGGGGACCATATGGGTGTGGGGATCAAGTCAAGTGCCTTGCCTATTGTACCATCACTGGCCTCTAGTATTTTAAAAAGTTATTGCACCTGGTAGGTGATTAGTGTAGTGTTGTTCTAGTAAGGACAGCCTTACTTATACCAGAACTAACTTATGGCCAATCAGTAAATTTATATGTGAGTTGACAACTACAAAGTCTTTTAATATTTCTTGATGCAAATTCGAAGTGAGACTTCATTCATTCAATCAGAATATTTGGCACTATAGGCCAATAGTTAGCTTTCTGGGAGATGGATCTCAAGATGTGTACTCCAAGCCGGAGAAACAACAAATATGAAATGTGCACTAGAGATATATCTAAATTGACTAGTTTTTAAAAATAGATCAAACAGTATAAAACAAGAACACTCATTTTAATGAAATAGCATAGGATATTTCACCTTCATATTTTGCTTTTTGGTGCCCAATTTGTGAATTAAGACATTTCTGAATTGTAGCACTATTGCTGTCCTTGGCAGACATAAATGTTCAAAGCCTGACCTAAATATTTTGGTTTTAAGGGAAAGTAATTAGGATTTGTTTCCAGTATTTTTCATTTTTTTTATAATACAAAAATGTATGACTCACAGACATGAGGCAGAGATGCTACTGGCTCTCCCTGTGCCCAGCCGCTCAACGAGGCACCCAGGAGGGATGGCTGTTTCTAGCCCTGGCCCACCACCCCAGCAGAGCCTTGCAACAAGCCAGATGACCCCCACTCCATGAGGGCCTCCATTTCCACATCCGGACTTTTCTCTCTTCAGAACTTCACCCAGCAGACCAGCCTATCACAGCCCGGCTCATCGAGTTCCACCCTGCAGCAGTCTTTTTTAAAATCCGGCTCAGGTATGCCGGTCCAGAGACTCACAGACATGGGGCAGAGATGCTACTGGCTCTCCCTGTGCCCAGCCCCTCAGGAGGCATCCAGGAGGGATGGCTGGTTCTAGCCCTGGCCCGCCACCCCAGCAGAGCCTTGCAACAAGCCAGATGACCCCCCACTCCATGAGGGCCTCCATTTCCACATCCAGACTTTTCTCTTGTCAGAACTCCACCCAGCAGACCAGCCTATTACATCCTGGCTCGTGTGGCCGCTATGGGCTGTGCGGTTCATCAATAAATGCTGGACTTAAGAGATGGCTACAAGAGTATACTACCTGCACGGCAGAGCCTGGCAAGCTACCCGTGTTGTATTTGATATGCCAAATACAAGTAACAATTATAGACCTCATTCCGGAATGGATCGAGGTTCTTTCTGTTCCTGGAGCAAGCAGATGCCCTTGGGCTCTACTAGCATGAGACAGGACATATGGAGATGTTACTGGGGCCCGCTCGAGCAAATCGATGATGAATGGGAAGACAGTGATACAGTGATACATAAAAGTATAGGCAATGTGTTTTATACTTTAGTGTGCTTTGGATACTTTTACTGCAAAGCAGAACATGATGCAAGAAAACTAAGTCTCTTCATGAATCAAACTATCAAAAAGGGATTATAGTAAAATGAAGTTGTTGGGCATACAAGTCTGAGTGCAATGGAAAGCAGTGGGTTCTGAAAAAAGACATTTGGATTTCATAATGCAGACATTTGTAGGTGAGGAAATGAGTGGCACCAAGTAAAATTAATTATCTCAAACAAAAAGATCCTGATTCTGATATTTGATATACAGTATGAGAACCTATTCCCAGTAATACTGGTAGAGATTAAAGAATGTCGTATTTTAAGAAGAAAGGCACAAACAGAATAGGCGACATGATTGGCAAAGTTAGGGGAGGGCTGTATCTCCATACAGATGATTCTAACCAGACAAACTAGATATGAGCATTTTCTTTGTCTTAAATAAATAGAATATTATTGTAGACATGGAAAGCTGAAGAGTCAATGTAATGTGACAAAGTGACATTTTAAAAAACAGAACAAAAACACTAAGACCAAAATATGACATTATGAAAGACAGTTAATGCATCCTTGATCTTTAAACACATTTCTCGAGGAAACATATAATTTGTTATTCACTAAAGAAATGTTTATCTCCTAGGAATAAATCTTAAAAAAAGCTTCGGGTCTAGATAAAATAAGTAAAGGTCTAGATGAACAAATTTTAGCTTTTTAATTTATAAAAAATCAATTTGAATAATTTTGAGTTAATGTACATGCCATTTATTTTATTTATAACACTTGATTCCGCTTTCAAATCGGAAATCTCATGTACTACTTATATGCATAATTCTATATAACCACCCTCTTTTTGCATTTACTAAGCTTCTTCAGAATGATATGCAATGATTAATATATAAAGATATTATTAAACAGTTTACTATCTGAAGCAAAATATCATAGTGTGGATTCCTAAATATTTTCCTTTCACTTTTTTAAATAAAAAATACAATAGTATATGGGAATAAAAATGGTATATGAATATGATCTAAAAATTTCTTTTGGCTAATATTTTCTAACTTTTCCACTGTTGAAATTTTATTATAGATATTAAATATTCAAATTGTCTGCTTTGATTTAGTCTATTACGTAAAAAAGTATTAAAGCACTTTTAACACTTAGTAATGCCTACTTCTGCCATCTGGTGGCATAAGCAAAAATTATACTCATTTTTTGCATCTGATCTGATTTAGGTCTCACTGGTTAATCATTAATTAATCTTCCAGTTTAGAAATATCCTTTCTTCAAGAACTTAGAGTTTTGTTTTTGTTTGTATACTTATATTTTTATGCCAATGCTTGCATACTGAAGATATTAATAATATTACATGTTAATAAAGGAAACATCATTTTTATAACAATAAAAAGTATAAAAGTTGGGAATAAAAACCTTATAGCTTTTCATTTTCTTTACATTTAAAAATTCAGAGCATACTTTAGTTTATATGCAAATTATAAATATAGATTTTAAGAAAGCTTTTAGAAAGGATTTTTTATTATCTGACCCAATTTCTCCTATTTCCATATTTCCATATTTCTTATAACCTAGTCAACTGTGACTTCAGCATATGGTACTGAAAATACCTTAGAATTTTTAAGGAGTTTGGACCCTGAGTAATTTTAATGCCAGACAATTTCCAGATTTTATACTTGACTTTCTTCATCATTTAATAAAGTTTGAAATGCTAGATGCTATACATAGCAGAGGATCAGAAATAGAGAACTTGAAACACATCATGATTTATTTTTCCTAAATAGTATATTTTTTATGCCATATATTTTTTCTAACAATTGGTGGTCCAGATCTACTTAAATCTCAAAATATGATGGCTCTTAGAGATAAGTCAGGGCAAGGTGCTTTTCCAGCCAGACTAGATCCCTGGCACTGCATATTCTTCCATGCTTTGCTGTAGTGACCCTTGAAAACAGAAGGAGCAGTAAACCCTGTAGTCTATCAGGAAGACCCAACTGGCCTTGGTAAAATTCTGAATAAGTTTATACTATTCAATATCTAAACAGTTGCCATATTGTTGGCAACTACATTTCTCTTGATTAAACATTCCAATTCACCTTAAACGATTTATATACCACACATCAATTTAACCGGCGAACATTGATATAACCAACTCATCAATTTAACCAACAAATTTATCTTTTCTTCTCACGTTGTCATTTTTTAAAGTATTTTATTATACCACTGTGAGATATACAATCACAAAGATATACAATTAAAAAATTCATATTTGGGTTTTGGTCATACAGTGTTCCAGCACCCATACCTCCACCAGTGCCCATCTCCCACTACCAAAGTCCCCGGTTCCCTCCCCTCCCTTAGCCCCCTCCATGGCAGGTACTTTATTTCTTTCCCTTTCTCTCTCTGTCTCTTTTCCCTCCCTTCCAGACTATGGATTACAGAACATACATTAAAGGGTTGTCATGTGTATCTTTTTGCCTGTATTTAATGCTCAGTTCTAGGTTGGTATTAGTACTTTCGACAATTGTTAGCACACTGTTCCATTTTCTGTCTTACCTAGCCTCCTGACTCCCCACACATTTGTGATAATTTCCACCTTTGGAAATTATCATGTTTCACTTGACCTTGGATATTGGTATCATAATATGTACATATATATTTATGTTATGCAAATAAATGATGTCATTCTGTATCTGTCTCTCTCCTTCTGGCTAATTTCACTCAACATGATCTTCTCCATGTCCATCCATTTATAAGCAAATTCTATCACCACCATTTACCTT
>JAJIBD010001232.1:0-76925 GCA_021461705.1 Cryptotis parvus
GCATGAGGTACCACTGAACCTTGGTTCCTACATCCTTGCTACCCACCCAAACTCCGCAAACAGACCAGACACCTACTAACAGTACTATCCTGTCATCCAAGACCCCACATTTGCAACCTACAATAGTCAAAATGGTAAGGCAACGCAAAAGTTCCATCCAGCTCTGTGAGTGAAGTCACTAGTCCAGATGAGCCAAGCAATACCAATGAGTTATATAACCTCTCTGATAAGGAATTTCGGAAAGAAATGTTAAGGAGTCATAAGGAATTCAAAGAAGCAATGGAATGCAAACTCAATAAAATACAAGAGGACATGATAGAAGAAGTGAGGGAAAATGCAAAATGGAAATGACAGTTATTAAAAATGAGGGTAAATGAAATGAAAACACAGTGGGAAGCCAGCGTAGCAGAATAATAGCTACTGAAGAAAGAATTAGTGATCTCGAAGACGCCGTTCCAAAGATTCTCTACACAACACCAGAAGATAAAAAAAAAGACTTACAATTACCGAACAGACAACAAGAGATAATCGGGATGAAGCCAGAAGAAACAACATACGGATCATTGGGGGTCCCAGAAGGGCAAGAAGAAAACCCTGATGAAGAAGAAACTGTCAAAGCCATCATTGCTGAGAAGTTCCCGGAACTAAAAAACACTTGCCTCAAGATCCAGGGAGGCCCGTGGGATACCTGCAAAAGAAACCCCAACAAGAATACTCCAAGACACATCTTAATTAAAATGACAAAAACTATAGATAGAGATAGAATACTGAAAGCAGCAAGATCAAAGAAGGAAATCACATACAAAAGGAACATCTCTAAGATTTACAGCAGACTTCTCTGATGAAACACTCCGAGCAAGAAAACAATGGTGGGATATTGTGAAAAGGCTGAATGAACTGCAGGCTTCACCGAGAATTCTTTACCCGGCCAGACTCACATTCAGATATGAAGGAAAGATACACAACTTCATGGATAAGCAACAACTCAGGAACTTCATGGACTCAAAACCAACCTTAAAAGAAGGACTGAAGGGTCTACTGTAATACGACCAAACCCATAAGCACAACAAGCTCACCAAACAGAAAGATGGCACAAAATCCGATGACAATAATCTCTCTCAATGTCAATGGTCTAAATGCACCAATTAAGAGACACAGAGTAACAAAGTGGATTAAAAAATTGAACCCAACATTCTGCTGTCTACAAGAAACACATCTGAATAATCAGAACAAACACAGACTCAAAAGTCAAAGGTTGGAAGACCATTCTCCATGCAAACAATTCCTCCAAAAAGGCTGGTGTGGCCATATTAGTATCAGATAATATAGACTTCAGGCTTAAAAAGGTTAGAAGGGACAACGAAGGCCATTTCTTATTACTTAAGGGGTATGTACACCAGGAAGAAATTACACTACTAAACATATATGCACCCAACGAGGGGCCAGCAAAATACATAAAACAACTGCTAAAAGACCTCAAAGAAGACATTAACAGTAGCAAAATAATAGTTGGAGACTTCAACACTGCTCTATCAACGATGGATAGATCAACAAGACTGAAACTCACCAAGGAAATATTAGCCCTGAAGGAAGAAATGGAAGAAAGAGAGCTAGTAGATATATACAGGGCTTTTCATGCCAAAAAATCTGAATACACATTTTTCTCTAGTGCACATGGAACATTCTCCAAGATAGACCACATGCTGAGCCACAAAGCATACCTCAATAAAATTAAAAAGATAGAAATTGTGTCAGCTATCTTTTCAGACCATGATGCACTGAAAATGGAAGTTAACCGTACACAGAAACAGGGAGTCAAACCAAACACCTGGAAACTGAACAGCTCACTCCTGAACAACAAATGGGTCATAGAAGAAATCAAACAGGAAATCCAAAGATTTCTGGAAACAAATGAAAATGAAGACACCAACTATAAGAACTTGTGGGACATGGCAAAAGCCGTGTTAAGAGGGAAATTTATAGCTCTGCAAGCATTCATCAGGAAACCAAGAAAGGGCCCACATAAATAACCTGACTACACAGCTGAAGACATTAGAGAAAGACCAACAAAAGGAGCCCAACCCAGGCAGAAAAAAAGGAAATAATAAAACTTAGAGAGGAAATCAATGAGTTGGAAACCAAAAAAAACAATCCAAAAGATTAATGAAACCAAGAGCTGGTTTTTTGAAAAAATAAACAAGATTGACAAACCATTGGCAAGACTTGTAAGGACAGGGAAAGAGAGAACCCAAATAAACAGAATCAGAAATAAAAAGGGTGACATCACAACAGAAACCACAGAAATCCAAAAGATCATCAGAGATTACTTTGAGAGCCTGTATGCCGTGAAACATGAGAATCTAGAAGAAATGGATCAATTCCTGAAGTCCTATAACCTCCCACGGCTGAAACAAGAAGACCTCCAATACCTGAATAAACCCATCACCATCGAGGAAATAGAAACAGTAATTAAAAGACTTCCCAAACACAAAAGCCCAGGTCCAGACGGATTCCCTAGTGAACTCTACCAAACCTTTAAGGAAGACCTACTGCCAGTCCTGTTCAAGCTCTTCCAGGAAATAGAAGAAACAGAAACACTCCCAAACAGCTTCTACGAGGCACATATCACCCTAATACCCAAAGCAGGGAGAGACAACACAAAGAAAGAAAACTACAGACCAATATCCCTGATGAACACGGATGCTAAGATCTTCAACAAAATACTAGCAAACAGAATCCAAAGACTCATCAAGAAGATTATACATCATGACCAAGTAGGATTCATCCCGGGTATGCAAGGATGGTTCAACATTCACAAGTCAATCAACATAATACATCATATCAATAAGAGAAAAAATAAAAACCATATGATCCTATCAATAGAGCGCAGAGAAAGCATTTGACAAGATCCAGCACCCGTTCATGATTAAAACCCTCCAGAAAATGGGAATTGAAGGGACTTTCCTCAAGATAGTTACAGCCATCTACCAAAAGCCCACAGCGAGCATCATTCTCAATGGGGGAAAAGTTGAAAGCCTTCCCCCTGAGATCAGGGACAAGACAAGGTTGCCCACTCACCCCTCTTTTATTCAATATAGTACTGGAAGTACTTGCCATAGCAATCAGAGAAGAAAAGGACATCAAGGGCATCCAGATGGCAAGGAAGAAGTCAAGCTATCATTATTTGCAGATGACATGATATTATACCTAGAGAACCCTAAACTCTCTACCAAAAAACTCCTAGAAACAATAGACGCATATAGTAGAGTGGCAGGATACAAAATCAACACCCAAAAAGTCGGTGGCTTTCCTATATACAAATAACGAAAGAGAAGAAAGGGATATTAAGGAAACAATTCCATTCACAATTGTGCCACAGAAAATCAAATACCTAGGAATCAACTTACCCAAGTGTAAAGGACCTGTACAAAGAAAACTTCAAGACACTGCTCCAAGAGATAAAAGAGGACACAAGGAAATGGAAACACATTCCCTGCTCATGGATGGGGAGAATCAACATTGTCAAAATGGTAATACTCCCTAGAGCTCTATACAGATTCAATGCAGTCCCTATGAGGATACCCATGACATTCTTCAAAAGAAATTGACCAAACAATCCTGAAATTTGTATGGAACGATAACCCCCAAGGATAGCTAAAGCAATCCTCGGGAAAAAGAAGATGGGAGGCATCATCTTTCCCAACTTCAAACTGTACTACAAGGCAGTAGTAATTAAAACAGCATGGTATTGGAATAAAAACAGACCCGTGGATCTATGGAATAGAATTGAGTATCCTGACACCCAACCTCAAACACATGATCATTTAATCTTTGATAAAGGTGCAACGAGTCTAAAATGGAGTAAGGAAAGCCTCTTCAATAAGTGGTGTTGGGAAAACTGGGCAGCGACATGTAAAAAAATGAATTTGGACCTGTGTCTAACACCATGCTCAAAAAATCAGATCAAAGTGGATTAAAGATCTCAATATCAGACTTGAATCCATAAAGTACATTGAAGAAAATATAGGAAAAACCCTCCATGACATTGAAGCTAAAGGCATCTTCAAAGATGAAACATCTCTAACAAAGCAACTAGAAGAAAAGATAAATATATGGGACTACATGAAACTAAAAAGCTTCTGCACCTCAAAAGAAACAGTGACTAAGATACAAAAGCAGTCCACAGAATGGGAAAGAATATTCACCCAATACTCATCTGATAAGGGGTTAATATCCAGGATATATCAGGCACTGGTAGAACTTTACAAGAAGAAAACAAACAACCCCATCAAAAAAATGGGGGAGAAGAAATGAACAGAAACTTCAGCAAGGAAGAAATTCGAATGGCCAAAAAACATATGAAAAAATGCTCATCATCACTAATCATCAGAGAGATGCAAATCAAAACAACAATGAGATACCACTTTACACCACAGAGACTGGCACATATTCAAAAGAACAAGAACAACAAGTGCTGGCGTGGATGTGGGGAAAAGGGGACACTCATCCATTGTTGGTGGGAATGCCGGCTGGTACAGCCTTTCTGGAAAACAATATGGACTTTCCTCCAAAGACTAGAAATTGAACTCCCATTTGACCCAGCCATACCACTCCTGGGAATCTACTCTGGGAAACCAAAAATACGCAGCGGAAACACCATCCCTACTTTTATGTTCATAGCAGCATTATTCACAATAGCCAGAATCTGGAAGCAACCCGCGAGTGCCCGAAAATAGATGACTGGATAAAAAGCTTTGGTACATCTACACAATGGAATACTATGCAGCTGTTAGGAAAAATGAAGTTATAAAATTTGCCTACAAATGGATGGACATGGAGAAGATTATGTTGGAGCGAAATTAGCCAGAAGGAGAGAGACAGTTACAGAATGACTGCATTTATCTGCATAACATAAATATATAGGTACATATTATGATACCAATATCCAAGGTCAAGTGAAACATACATCAGGAGGTCCTGTCAAAGGTGGAAATTATCACAAGCGTGGGGGAGTCAGAGGCTAGGTAAGACAGAAAATGGAACAGTGCGCTAACAATTGTGAGGGTACTAATGCCAACCTAGAACTGAGCATTAAATAGAGGCAAAAGGATACACATGACAACCCTTTAATGTATGTTCTGTAATCCATAGTCTGGAGAGGAAGGAAAAGAGAAAGATAGAGAAATGGAAGGAAATAAAGAACCTGCCATGGAGGAGGGCTGGGGGGAGGGGGGGAGGAAGCCGGGGACGTTGGTGGTGGGAGATGGGCACTGGTGGCGGGATGGGTGCTGCTACACTGTATGACCAAAACCCAAATATGAACTTTTTAATTGTATTTCTTTGTAATTGTAAAAAATAAAAAAAAAAAAGAATGAAATTAAAAAAAAAAAAAAAAGAAATGACCAAAATGAAGAGAATGTGGTTAAATTATTAAGACAAAACAAAAGAAAAAAATTCAATAAAAATTGCAAGCAGCAGGGCCATAGTGATAGCACATCTGATAGGGTATTTTCACATGGTCTACCTGAGTTTTTTCCCTGGCATCCCATATGGTCCCAATGCACCACCAGGAGTAATTCCTAAATGCAGATCCACAAGTAACCCCTGAGCATTCAGGTATGATCCAAAAAGCCAATAGGTAAATAAATAAATCAATAAAATAAAAAATTTAAAAAAACCCGAGCAGCAAAACAGAAATAGCTGAGGAGATCAAGAAGCTCCAAGATGAGATTCAGGAAGACTAGAAAATAACAAAAGATGAGGAGAAAGTTCAAACAAAAATGAATAGCACACTAGGAAATTAAAGGATGAGTTAAAGAGGAACACTATAAGAACCATCAAAATCCCTTAAGAACAGGAAAACAAATTTGAACTGAAGAACCACAAGTTAAAAAAAATCAGTCAAGAATTTCTCATTGTTGGTAATATAAGCTGGAGACCCAAAAACACACAACAGAAACACTATCTGCACTTCTATATGCATTGCAGCACTACTCACAGTAGCCAGAATCTGGAAACAACCAGAATGCCTGAGAACAGAAGACTGGCTAAAGAAACTATGGTACATTTACACAATGGAATACCACGCAGCTGTCAGGAAAAATGAAGTCATGAAATTTACCTGCAAATGGATGAATTTGGAGATTATCATGCTGGAGTGAAATTAGTCATAAGGAAAAGAACAGGTATAGAATGACCAGATTCATGAGTGAAAATAATAATACAGGGGCCGGGGGTGATATAAATATATACCAGTGTAATTAGTCTTATAAGTGGGATATAAATATATACCAGTGTTCTACTAACAGTGGGAAATGATAATTCCAGACTAGAACTGAGCATTGAATATACACAAAGGGATTTACATGATAATCCCTAAATGTCTGTAGGGCTAGCCTCAATGTCTAAGAGAAGGGAAAAAGGGAGAGAATGAGATAGAGAATGAGAGAGAGAGAGAGAATGAGAGAGAGAGAATGAGAGAGAGAGAGAAGAAAGGAAAAGTGCCTGCAATAGAGGCAGGCTGGGGGAGGGGGAGGAAATGAATATGGGGACATTGGTGCTGGGAAATGGACACTGGTGAAGGAATGGGTTCTGGAACACTGTATGACTGAAACCCAGTCTTTGTAATTGTATATCTCATGGTGATATAAAAAAAAATTAAAATTAAAAAAAAGAAAAAAAAAAAATTTCAGTAAACACGCTAAAAAGTGAACTCTTTAAGGCTTTACATTTTAAAGAATAAAGATGCCCTTTTAGTACCACTTTTGTTCAGCATTTTCTTGAATTCCCTAGCTAAAGTAAAAAGAAGAGGAAAAGAGTGCTATAAATATTGGACTTGAATCGAAACTGGCATTATTCACAGATTAGATTATTGTGTGGAAAAAGCTACTCAGTTACATGAAAAAAGACTATTAAATACATAAAAGCCTGGTGAATAAAAAATAATATACAAATTAATTTATAAAAAAAATCAATGACTACTGTGCACACCAGCAACATCCAATTTAAAAATACAATTTAAAAATCATATCAGTCACAGTAGGAGCAAAAATTATTAGGTACATAAGAACACTGCTTACAAAAGATATGCATTAACATTATAAAAACAATATTAAATATTATTGATGAATATAAATATTTTAAACCTGGAAAGATAGAAAAATGCAGTGTTTATAGATAAAAGGCAATATTTTTAAGATTGCAGTTATCTCCCTATTAACCTATAAAGCCAAAGCAGTGTAATCAAATATTTCTAGGAAGGTTATATGCACTGCTCAAGCTGACGCAAAAAAATTCTCTTACAACAACAAACTTCAAAGAAGAACCAGTATACTTCTGAAGAAAAGAAATAAAAAGGAGGTACACTGTAGAAGAAATCATGATTTATTACAACGTTAAGTCTTAGGTTAACGGGGCTGGAGTCATAACACAGTGGGTAGAGCATTTACCTTGCACAAGGCCAACCGGGTTCGATCCTTGGCATCCCATATGGTTCCCGAGCACCGCCAGGAGTAATTCCTGAGTGCAGAACCAGGGAGTAACTCCTGAGTATTCTGGATGTGACCCAAAAAAAATGTCTTGGGCTTAGGTGGGATGGTAGACAATTAGAATAGTCTAGAAACAGAGCTGAGTATATGCATTCAAATTAATGTGTGGCAAAGAGACAGTAAGAATTCACGGGATGGTATGTGGTTTAGTGGAAAAACACCTGCCTTACAGGAGTAGGGCACAAATTCAATCCCAGGCACTTCTTCCATCACCCAAAAAGTTCCCCAACTCTGCCAGTGCCACTCCCAGCACCACCACTAAGAACACAAACCCCAACAAACACTGACATGCCATCCCAACACAGACATTAACAGATGAAGAGAGAACTCATGGGTAATCTTTGCACAACACACATCAATCTTTGTCTTAATGTTAACTCTTTTAATTCAAACTATTGACAAATATGTGGAAGTGGACACTCCACAATTGCCCTCACAAGAAGACAAACACTGTACTGCTTTAGAGAGTAATACTGTAATACCTAGTAAATTTGAAAGTGATTGCAACTTGGCAGCTCCACCCTTGGTTGTCCATCTGAAAGAAACCTTGGCATCTGCACACGAGGAGAGCACATAAAAATGTCCATTTGTGCTATTTGTGGACAGAAACAACTGGCAACGGAAACTAAGTGCTCATCAGAACAGACTGTAAAATGTGGTTTATTCATAAAATGGAACGCATTAAGGCATTACAATAAACTAAATCTTGATAGACTGCTGATGGAAAAAAAGAAAATTTCAAAATGATTTGCACAGAATATGTGGGTATGTCATTTGTGTAAATTTTTAAACAAGAAAACAAAATTAGATGTTAGTAAAAATTAAAAAAGCATGTACAGAGTGATAGCCACTGACTTCAGGGGTCTTTCCCCTGTCATTTCCTTGAGTAGTCTGAGGTAAAAAATATAAAATATGAGACTTCAGAAATTTCAGTGATGGTATGTGAGTGCCTGCTTAGAGTGTTTTTTGTACTTGTTAGTCTGGCTGAAATAGGTGGGACTGGCCCACTGGAGAAGTCGGGAACAATTTCAAAAAAGGGAATGAGGGGACGGTTCAGGGGTAGCACATGTTTTTATGTGAGAGGTCAGGGGTTCAATCCCAGCATCTCTCTCACACACACACATGCACACACACACACACACCACGCACACATACACACAACTATCTATATATATGAGACTAAGAAAATATGAGAAGTCCCAAATGTAACTAAGAAGAAATGGAGGTGAACAATGTGAAAACACTGTAAAAGCCACAAAGTGAATAAAGCATTAGAGTAGGTACCAGAGAGGGAGGAGCAGGATGAGGTTCCATGGTCCTATTCAGCAGCCTCCCACACAAAACTCTGCCCCTTTCCTGGAAAAAATGTGTAATTCCTAGGAGACCTCGACTCATGAACCTTTCTGAAGTCATAATCAACTCCAAAATTCTTCCCCCTCCTTTTATTTAGTTCCAAGTTAATTTTGCAAATTCAGTATTAATCAGTTTCCCAGATGCCCACACATTTTGCTGAGTGGAGACTGGATAAAACAGTCCTGCTATTGATAACAATGGGATGAGAGAATTATGACTTGGCCTTTGGATTAGGATCCAGAAATCCCAAAGCTCAGATCCTGCTCTACAAGGAGCTACCTGACATTGGGGAAATGAGTGAAACTCCCTGAGCATCAGTTTCTTCATCTCCAAAATGGACATAACGAGAATACTCACTTTGCTTGGGTTAGTCTAAACTTTAAACAATATGGTGCATGCAAACACGTTAGACTATTGGCTATCACAGGCGTATCACAGAATATTGACTATATAATTTTCTAATATGCCAACATGACTGACTATATTCATATGGACTATATTGTATATTAACTATATATACAAATATATAAAATTATATAGTCAGTATGGCCAGCAATATTGGCTTCATCCAGGAACTTGATAGATACAGAATGTAATCCCAAAAATAACTGAACCAGACACTCCAGGGATAGAATGCAGCAACTGTGTTCTATTAACAAGATTTCCAGGTAATTCTGATACTTCATGCATTTTATGCCACAAACATTTGGGTTCAAATCATCGGACCCGGGATCCTTGGTATCCCTGGATACTCACAAAAGTAGCCTGCATTTAGGGAAGAGGAAGAAGGATGCTATGAGTTGAGTCTAATGTTAACAGATTCCTGTAGTATATACTATAATTCAGCCTTAAGCTAATCATTTGGATCCTATTAGGCAATAACCCACATAGCAGAGGGTATTTTGACCCTTGTCACTTGTCATAGAGGGAAAGAGCGCAGCTCAATGAGTAACACAGCATGTCTGAGAGGAAACAATGAACCAACTAGCCTGAGGTTGTTTAATTTGTTATTAAATCTGGACTTAAAATTATTAAGCCACTTCTTCTTGGCTGGAAATTGCTGCTAATGCTTTTTGTAATTTTTGTTTTGGGATCTGCACTCACCAGGGATCACTTCCAGTGGTGTTCAGTGGGGAATTTATGGGGTACCAGGGACCAAACCTAGGTCAGCTGCATGCAAGGAAAGTATACTGCTGCTGTACTATCTCTCTGGCCCTGGAAGAAATTTGTTAAGATTTTCATAGAATATCATGATGAGTAAAGTTACCTAAAGGAAAGGAGTAGATACAGAATGATCTCTCAGATGTGGGACTTAAAGATACATAGCAAGGTAGCAACAAAGGTCCAAAGACAACATAATGGGAGAACTGATCCACACAATAGTGTGTGTGTGTGTGTGTGTGTGTGTGTGTGTAGGGGGTTGATGGGGGGGGCGGGACACTGGCAATGGGTGTGTGTTGGAATTATGTGCATGATAAACTATAGACAATAACATTATAAATTACAGAACCTTAATTTTAATATTTCTTAAAAAGACAGCCAGACCCCAGGGTTATAGTCAAGATTAACAGAAAGACTGACTTCTCAAATCATCACTTGTATTTACCATTGGATCATTTCCTAGTTTGACATCACCTTTAATTATCCCGTTGGTCGAATGGCAGGTTCCCCACTCTTCACCCTCTTGTCGGGGAACACCGCCAGGGTCCCCAACAGTGTCAGGACAGAGGTTCTCTTCTACCTCCGAGGACGCCGGGAGAACAGGTGAAAGCTCACGAGTCCGGTGCAGTTCCAAAAATGGCTTTTAATAGTACAAAAGCTCTTCCACAGCAATCCAATATAATGAACAAACTCTAGCTCTGGTCTGAATTTAGACCATACAAAAGAATCTAAGTCTCCCACCAAAGAGAGAGGATCTCACCCGAGCTGAGTCCTACCCAGAAGATGGAGCAAAAGGCCAAAGAGCAAAAAAGCCAAAAGCCAAAGGCAAAAGGCCAAGGATCCAAAAGCCAAAAGCTAAAAGGCCCAAAAGGCAAAAGTGAAGGGGCCTCAAGTCAGCCCCTTACATACACCAAAGTAATCCAACCGGGAGGGTCATGTCAATAAAGAACCCTAAACAGGGTGTAGAAGAGCAGTGCCACACCCTATTGCAGGTATAAACAAAGGTTAGCCAAGGACTAATCCTTTCTACCAAGATTATCTCTTATGTAAAACACTGGAGAGAGGGGGCTGGTATAAAGTAATACAACTTAACTTCATGAGCTTCATGTAATCTAGATGGTACCCACAAGGTCCTTCTTATTATTATCTGCACCAGGGTGATTCTGAGTATCTTGTTCTCGTGTACTGAAAGGGTCACACTCGCCTGCTAGAGCAAACTAGTATGATCCTTCCTATAGTCTTCCTATAGTCTCAGCGTAGCCAGGGTGGTAGTCTCCTGGTAAATTCTAACTGTCCACGCTAGGTGCAGTGGGTATAAAGAGGAGCTGTGCCCAATCTAGAAAACATAGAAGTCTTAGTAGATGTATAAGTCAGATGTTATTCAATCAAGGTGACTTCTGTAACTGCCACACCCTCTAGCAGTGTTTACATAGAAGAGAGGTCTCATTAGAATGAACCTTGACTTAAATAGATTAAGCTGGGAGTGGGCAAAACAACAAAACTCCCAGAATAGCTAAACCTGTCCTCCAACACCCTCTCCCCTGTCATAGCATCACCATCGCCAGAATGCACACCCTGGCGCTCTTGTGTGGTTTGCTTCTACAAGTGGCAGGAAGGAGAAAGAGACAATTCATAGCCCATACCTGAATATTTCTGTTAGTCATCTTGTAACTCTGCTCTCAGCATGGGAAGAATAAGCCTATGTAGGTAATGTTAAATGCCTGCTTCAGGGAAGACAAGCCTGTGAAGCAGATTTTATCCAGATCAGCAGTGAGAAGCAGAATTACACCACACACTGCAATTTGACAGCTGATAGCCCCAGGGAGCCCAGCACAGACAGATCCCACCCACTCTACATATCCATGAACTAAATGGGGGCTTATTGTGGCATGATACTAAGTCAATTTTATAGGGGCAATACCCAGAGGTGCTAGGCAGGTCCTGGGGAAGGGGGTAGCAGTGTTTGAAGATGAATTGTTCTTCACAATGCTCTGCTGGCTTCAGTCCTGTAGTGGAGACCCGACATTCAGTGCTTGGACCCTGTGGTGTTCAGGGGCCCCCAGAGCCTTACCCGTTGGTGCTGGAGAAGTCTTGGGGTTCTGAGTATCAAACTCAGCACCTACCATATGCAAGTTACTTGCTCTGCCACTCGAGCTATCTCCCTGGCCTACCACTAAAATTGTATGCAGTGTTGATATAACAATAATTAAATGAAACATTCTATTGAAAGAAAAGTAGGGGGGCCAGAGAAATAGTACAGTGGGTAGGGTCCTTACCTTGCACACAGCTGTTCCTGAGCCGTAGAACCAAGAGTAACCTCTGAGATTCACCAGATGTGGCTGAAAAACCAAAAAAAAAAAAAAAAAAAAGGTAGGTAATTTCATCCAATTTTTTAAAGTGAGGCTATAAGAAAATATGATTGTTTTTAGTCAGATCAGCCTGACCAATATGATCATATCTTTTAATAAATTATACAATTACTTTTTATTTTTCTGTTTTCCAAAATATTTAAAGGAAAGATCTTAGGGTTTGCTTTCTTAATCTGTATCACAGAGTTTATATTATCCCTAGAAGTATCAAATCTTTGAAAGTGTTTGGATTTGGTTTAAGCTTTAAAATACATTAGAGGGTATTTGGATTTCTTAAATATCATCAAGAATTATTTAAATTTTTATGTAGTATAAATAATATAAATATGGCTCAGAAAGATTAGAAATGAAAACAAAATGTTTCACATGAAATTTACCACTGTAACTCAATTATTATTGGCGTGCATTCAGGTATGTTTCTCAAATCCATGTGTTTTACTAACGTCTTTCACAAATAGGATGGTTTCCCAGTTATTAAGTTTACAAAGTGAAATGAAGGCTTTAAATTGAAATATCCAATATTCATTTGAATCTTTTGCTGAGGAAGCACTTGCAAATGGTACTCAGATTGTTCATGGGGCCATAACTGCGGATACTAAGTCAACTTGGCCTGCAGTTCATTGCTATGGTCAAAGGACAAAATACTGTGGTTCCAGGGACCCCTAGAGCCAGTCCACTGGTGCTCTAGAGGCGTGTAGTACTAGGGATAAAAAAATCTAGTCCATGCAGACCTATGGAATAGAATTGAATATCCTGACACACACATTCTCAAATATATGATCATTTAATCTTTGTTAAAGGAGCAAAAAATACAAAGTGAAGCAAGGAAAACCTTTTCAACAAGTGGTACTGGGAAAATTGGCAGCTACATGTAAAAATATGAATTCTTAGCTCTTTCTAATGCAATGCACAAAAAATCAAATCAAAATGCATTCTGGGGCCAGAGCAATAGCACAGCAGGTAGGGTGTTTGCCTTTCACTGCGGCCGACCTGGGTTCGATCCCTGGCATTCCATATGGTCCCCAGAGCACTGCCAGGAGTAATTACTGAGCGAAGAGCCAGGGAGTAACCCCTGAGCATTGCTGGGTGTGACCCAAAAAGCAAAACAAAAATAAATAAAAAATAAATGATTTCTCATCTTAAAAAAAATGCATTAAAGATCTCAACATCAGACTTGAATCCATAAAGCACATCAAAGAAAATATAGGCAAAATCCTCCACAACATTGAAGCTAAAGGCATCTTCAAAGATTAGTGGAAGCAAAGATAAACAAATGGGACTACATGAAACTAAAAAAAGTTTCTGCACCTTAAAAAGAAATGGTGACCAAGATATAAAGACCCCACAGACTGGAAAATAATATTAACCCAACACCCATTTGATGAGGGGTTAATTCCTCAGATATATAAGGCACTGGTAGAACTTTACAGCCAACCCCATAAAAAACTGGGGAGAAGAAATGATCAGAAACTTTCTCAAAGAAGAAATTCCAATGGCCAAAGGCATATTAAAAAATGCTCATCATCACTAATTATCAGGGAGGTGAAAATTAAAATCACAATGAGATATCTCACACCACAGAGATTGGAACACATCCAAAAAGCAAGACCACCCACCATGTAGATGCAGGGAGAAATGTACTCTCATTCATTGTTGGTGGGAACGCTGATTGGTTCAGCATTTTGGAAAAAATATGAACATTCCTCCAAAAACTAGAAATATAGCTACTATTTGACCCAGAAATACCACTCCTGGGAATATACTTTGGGGAGCCAGAAACACCATCTGCGATTTATGTTCATCATAGCCCTATTCACAATAGTCAGAATATGGAAACAACCTGAGTGCCCAAGAACAGATTACTGGATAAAGAATCTGTGGTACATCTACACAATGGAATACTACGCAGCTGTTAGGAAACTGAAGTTATGAAATTTGCCTATAAATGGATGGACAAAAAGAGTACCATATTGAGTGAAATTAGAAGGGAAAGGAGAGATAGAGAATGACTGAAATTATTTGTGTAATAAAAAATAGTATTTTTTAATATCCAAGACCAGGCAAAAAGAAGGGCCAGGAGGACTTGTCAGTGGTTGGATCTATCACAAGTGTGTAGGGGACAGAGGTTAGGTAAGATAGAGAAGGGCCAGTTTTCCAGCAACACTTTGAAATGGTAATGCTAGACTAGAACTGAGTGTTGAAAGTAAATACAGGGATATACATGATAATCCTTCAGTGTTGCAAACCACAAGGTAGAAAGAAGAGAGAGAGAGAGAGAGAGAGAGAGAGAGAGAAGAAAAGTGCCTGCCATAGAAGGAGGGATGGGTGGGGGGAGGGAAACTGGAAATGTGCATTAGTGGAGGGATTTGGTGGAACACTGTATGACTGAAACTCAATCATGAACAGCTTTGTAATTGTCTATCTCACGGTGATACACTTATTTTTTTCAAAAAAAAAAATCAGGTCCTGTATGTATCTCTCCCTGGTTCCCTGTTTGAATAATTTTTAAAACAATCTCTGACTATGTGCTTCTATATATTTTCACATTATTTAAGTTCCTTACAGCTTTCCAGAATGTACAGCCATAAGACTGTCATCTGAGAATCTCTATGTTTCCTCTGAAATCTTTAGTGAAAGGTAGTGGAGAAAAACTCAGAAATGGGAAGACTTAGCATCAGAAGATACGACTGAGAAGCACGAAAGTAGATCACCTTTGTGAGTAGATTTAGCTGTTAACAAAGAGAACAGTATGTGGCTGGGTGACTCTGGGTGCACAGATTCTCTACTTGAAGCCAATTCCAAATGACTTTTCCACAAAAGCTTTGCTGCAAGCTAAAGCACAAAGATGTGTATATGACGCTTGACTTTCAAGCTCTGGTCTATCAAAAAACACTCTTTTTCAACAAAGCAATGCCATGCTCAGTGAAAACTTTTGATGTTGACAAAATCTAGAACGTGGATGAAGTCCAAATTCTGTCACTGTCACATAAGCAGCACCACTGGTTAGGGTTTTTTACACACCACATTTCTGAAGACAGTCTCTTTTCTGGCAGTAAGTTACATATTCTTTGCCTCCAGTTCCAAAGAGTGATATTAATGCCTAAAGATGAGTCATAGTCAACAAAAATGATGAGCAGTTTTTCACAAAATAACTTTTTTTAGCACCTAGTGAAACATCTGCCTATGGAAATGAACTTATATTTTCAACTTGTAAATGAACTAGTCTTCATAAGAGAGATGCTTTCTTTTTAATTCCATTTATTTAAAAATTGATTCTGATCTTTGTATCAAGTTATATGTATAGTGTGCCAACAAACGTTTTTCCTGTCTTTCATAAAATATGTCCTCTTATGCATCTAAGTACATATATTTAATGACTGTATAATAGAGTTATTATACAGACATGGGGGCAAAACTGCTACTTGCTCTCCCTGTGCCCAGCCGCTCACAAGGGAGCCCCAGGAGAGATGGCGGTTTCTAGCCCTGGCCCGCCAGCCCAGCAGAGCCTTGCAACAAGTCAGATGACCCCCCACTCCATGAGGGCCTCCATTTTCCACATCCGGACTTCTCTCTCGTCAGAACTCCACCCAGCGGACCAGCCTATCACAGTCCGCTCATCAAAATCCACCCTGCTGCAGTCTCTTTTTAATCCGGCCCAGGTATGCTGATCCAGAGACAGACATGGGGCAGAGCTGCTACTTGCTCTCCCTGTGCCCAGCCACTCACAAGGAGCCCAGGAGAGATGGCAGGTTCGGTTCTAGCCCTGGCCCCGCCAGCCCAGCAGAGCCTTGCAACAAGCCAGACGCCCCCCCACTCCATGAGGGCCTCCATTTTCCACATCCGGACTTCTCTCTCGTCAGAACTCCACCCAGCAGACCAGCCTATCACAGTCCGGCTCATCGAAATCCATTATTAAATGCTGGATTAAATCATCATTAAATGCTGGACTTCGAGATGACTGCAAGAGTGTGCTACCTGCACGGCAGAGCCTGGCAAGCTACCCGTGTTGTATTTGATATGCCAAATACCAGTAACAATTATAGACCTCATTCCGGAATGGATTGTGGTTCTTTATGTTCCTGGAGCAAGCAGATGCCCTTGGGCTCTACTAGCATGAGACAGGACATATGAAGATGTTACTGGGGCCCGCTCGAGCAAATCGATGAACAACGGGAAGACAGTGATACAGTGATAATAGAGTTTAAATCATCACATTTACTTAAGCATTCTCTTACAAAAGAATATTAATTTGAGTTTTTAATTAAACCATATTACAAGGAACATATTTGTGCTTATGAATTTTAGTTTTATAGTAGCTACTTATAAAAAATTTCTAGACATAGGACAATTAGATCCAACAATTGTGAATATTTTTAGGGCACATAATATATAATGAGATGCTGTTTTCTAGAAAGCTGAACCATTTTTACTGGAGTAATTACCAATCTTACAACTGAGTTGCAAGACCCAGATACTATCATTTATAAATCATTTCTGCTGATTGAACAGGCAAGCAAATGACCACTTTTCTATTTTCAAAACCACATTTATTTGATAACAAGCCAGATTGAGTATTTTCCCCATGCTTACTTGCTAGTTTTCTATTTAGTGGGGGGGGGGAAAGACATCTGCTTTAAAAAAAATAAGCTATTTGCTTGAGATGAGAGGGAAAACAAACCTTAAAATAAAGAAGCAATTGAAAAAAAAAAGTCTTTACTGAAAAATACATTGAAAACCCTTCCTCCCACATACTGACCTTTGAAAATTGCTGTTTGAGAGATAATAGGGAAATTGTGTTAAACTCATAGGATATGCAAGACCAAATTAACAAAGTAATATATATATGCATATATATATATATATATATATATATATATATATATATATGGAGCTGCTCAAAAGTAAAATTGTGCACAAATGGGTCAGTGTGAAAACTAGTGAACTTGTTATCTACAGTAAGAGCTTGCCACTGA
This sequence comes from Cryptotis parvus, assembly GCA_021461705.1. Taxonomy (NCBI): domain Eukaryota; kingdom Metazoa; phylum Chordata; class Mammalia; order Eulipotyphla; family Soricidae; genus Cryptotis; species Cryptotis parvus. The sequence continues at coordinate 17,404 of JAJIBD010001232.1, forward strand.
GCTCTGGACATGTTCTGCCCAGGATAGGATGGACCTCACTTCACATTTAGAAAGTGACATAGAGTAACATCCTTAGACTTGCAAACAGAAGTGATCCCTACTGAGAAAAACAGCAGGGATCCTTGGGAGAGCATAGTGGGATCCTTGAGATGAAGATTTGTTTTTGATCCCTCTGATCTTTTATTTTCTTTTTAGGTCACACTAGGCAATGCTCAGGGGTTACTCCTGGCTCTTTGTTCAGGATTTACTCGTGGCAGTGCTGAGGGGGACCATATGGGATGCCAGGGAATCAAACCCGGGTCAGTTTGTGCAAAAGCAAACGCTCCAGCCCCAATCCCTCTGACCTTCTACTGTTAGAACTTGACATACCCTCTCTTAGCCTCAATTGCACCACTGCACAAAAAGAAAGCACCCATGCCTGGTTTTGAAGATTGAGAATTCAACGAACACACAAGATGCTGCTTAGCTCAGTGCACATCCGGGATTACTGCTCAGTAAATCTGACTTAATAATGATGACTGTCTTTCAAAGAAATTCAGCGGTGAAGGATATTTTGTAGTTCTTTAAGATGCTAAATGAGACTGAGCACAGGGAGTTATTAATAGTGGTCTGGGCTTTTTCTCTTGATCTGTTTCACCCCTCCACCCCATGCTATTCAGTCAACACACACACACACACACACACACACACACACACGCACGCACGCCAGACACACACACACACAAAAATAAAACAGATCCTTGGATCCTTGAAAATTTGAACTTTTCCCCCACCTATTTGAATCTAACAACAATAAAGTATAATTTAGCATTTATATACTAATAAAAAATTAATAATAGTGCAACTGATACTAATTAGTAGAATTTTAACATCTGCTCAATTCTACAGTCAAGCTCTACATTATATGTTTCTATAAGACTATAAAATGATTATTATTATTCTTACAGTGACAAAGGTATAATTAAGATTCTTTTTAATGCCTTTCATCAGAGGGTCATTTATGAGACATCCTATTTTAGTAGCCATTTCTACAAAAGATAGACTATATATACACACTCTTTACCCTTCTTTTTATTTTATTTTTTTTTCTTTATCCTTCTTCTTGTTCCTCGTTTCCATATCCTGTTTAGATATTAGGATCATTGGTAGCTGAGATTCCACCTGACACATGAGGAAAGGAATAGAAGTCTAGAAAATCTGCAACAGCCTGAATCAAGTCACCACACCATCCCTGATCAGTTCATCTCTGAACTTTACTAAAACAAAGAAAAATCTCCTTTATTTTTTCTTTTCAATTTATTTAACTTTATTTGGATCCAGTCAGTAACAGCTCTAGTCCAGCGGTTGTCTCCAAGTCGCATTACATGTCCAGCCCCTCTGATTTTCAACGCCTTGGCAAACGAAATAGAGTCCCTGACTCTCAATCAGAGGTTGGAACTCCGGATTCCTTCTCTCACTTAAGTGAAGCATGATATTCCAAGCATAGCTCTTTCAATTCCTCTTTGAGAGACCGAATAGCGTTTTCATCCTGCTTTTTGTAGTACCCAGGTGTCTGAGGCATATGTTAATGCAGGGAGAACAGTGGAGCGGAAGAGATGTGCCCGGAGCCAGAGGTTCTATGTCCTTTTTAGCTATTTCTTCAATGCTTCTGAAGGCATTCCATGCCGCTTTCTTCCTCCTGTGCAGCTCAGGTTTTAGGTCATTCATCACGTTGAGTTCTCAACCTAGGTACACATAACTGCTGCATTCAGAGATATTTGTTCCATTGAAAGTGAATGGAACATCTGGAACTAGTTCATTTTTCATGAACATTGATTTGTTGAGATTGTCTTGTTGAGATGATGTCCCTGGATCCCACAGGATGTCAAAAGATCACGTGGCCGCCCACCTACAAGATGGTCAGACTTTTTCATCAAGACCCTGAACGAACGGTTTCAGGTTCTTTGATTTCCTGGAGCAAGCAGATGCCATTGGGCTACTCTGGCACGTGACAGGGACAAATGGAAACATTACTGGCGCCCACTCGAGCAAATCCATAAATAACGGGATGTCAAATGATCAAGTGAACTTTATTTGGATCACTTTGAGATACACAATTATTCATATAATTATTAACAAAGTTGTTCATAATTAGGTTTCAGTCATAAAGTGTTCCAATACCCACCCCTTCACCAGTGTATGTTTCCCACCACCAGTTTCCCTCCCACCACCCCCGCCTGCCTCTATAGTAGGCACTTTAATTTCCTTTTCTCTTATTCTTTCTTATTTTTCTTCTTTTTCTTTTTTCTTCTTTCTTCTTCATCTCCCTTTTCTTTCTTCTTTCTTTCTTTTCTCTCTCTTTCCTTTTGCACATTATGGTTGTAATACAGACACCGAAAGGTTGTTGTATACATCCCTTTGCCTACTTTCAACACTCAGTTCTTGTCCAGGGTGATTATTTCCATCTATTATTTTCATAGTGGGTTCTTTAGCCTAACTTCCCTCCATCCATCCCACATGCTTGTGGCAAGCTTACAATCATGGACCAGACATGCTGGCTAGTCCTCTTGCCTCCTTTCTCTTCGAGCTAATTTTTTCAGGTATTTTTTTTTGTTTGTTTTTGCTTTTTTGGCTTTTTGGGTCACACCCGGCGATGCTCAGGGGTTACTTCTGGCTCTGCACTCAGGAATTACTCCTGGCGGTGCTCGGGGGACCATATGGGATGCCGGGAATCGAACCCGAGCTGGCACAGGTCGGCTGCATGCAAGGCAAACGCCCTACCTGCTGGGCTATCCTCCAGCCCCAATTTTTTCAGGTCTTTATAATCATAGTCAAACTTAATCCTAATTTATAAGAATAGGAATTAACTTTACCAAAAAAAAGTATATTTTAAAGTCAAAGAAAATGATGACCTCAGATGTGATCTAGGTCATTTTAAAGACTTAAAAACAATATCAAAGAGATTGGATTACCTGACTAGAGCTAGAGATATAATAGACTGGAATTTGGATGAAGGGTTTAAGCCCCATATTCTAACTATTCTTTCATATATTTCTGACTTTCCTTGGAGCTGACACTAATGTTATTTTTTTGGACACTGAACTTGTCTTTATTTTCAAGACAGTTTAAACTCTCGCTTCCCAATGATGACCAACAACCTCCAGACCCAGATTTTTAATTCCGGTCAGCCAATGAACTATATGAGAATCAATATACCTGACCAACATGGCTACAGGGAATCAGACATTAATGTAGGCATGCTTTCTGTAAGATTATCATTAAACTTATTGAGCATTCATTATTGCTTATGATTAGGCAAATACAAATCAAAGCAGCAATAAGATATCATCTCACACCAGTAAGAATGGCATATATCAGAAAGTCTAGAAACAACCAATATTGGTGGGCTTGTGGCAAAAAAGAAAAGATATTGTGGGAATATATTCAGTATAGAAAGAAATATGGAAATCTCTCCAAAAACTAGGAATAGAACTCCCATGACCCAGCAATACCACTTCTTGGCATCTATGCACAATACACAAAAACATAAATTCAAAAGAATATATGCACATCTGTGTTCATTGCAGTGCTTAGTACAACAGTCAAAAGATGTATACAATACAATTATATGTGTATATATGTGTACACACACATACACACAAACAATGAAATATTATGCAACTATTAGAAACACAATATCATGAAATTTGCTGCTACATGAATGGAACTAGAGGGTATCATGTCATGAAGTCAGTCAAAAGGAAAGGATAGATACAGAATGATTTCTCTTACATGTTGGACTAAAAACACACAGTAAGGGAACAACAAATGACCAAAGGCATCAGAACTGAAGAGTTGGTCCACAGAACATAGCTTATGGGGAGGGAAGCTTATTGGAGGGAAGTGGATCCTGATAGAAAGATATTGAAATGATGTATGCATGAAACTAACATTAATAGTATTATAAATCAAAATACCTCAATAAGGATTTTTTTTCAAAAGTAATCCCAGTGAGCACTATAACCATAACATGCAGCAACACCACCACTAAATACTTTGACCCCTAGGGAACACTAAAACTGAGAGTTTTCAAAACACCAGAACCTAGGGTCGGAGCAATAGCACAGCGGGTAGGGCTTGTGCCCTGACCAACCCTAGTTTGATCCCCAACATCCCATATGGTCTCCCTGAGCACCGCCAGGAGTAATTCCTGAGCAAAGAGCCAGAAGTTAACCCCCTGAGCGTCACCAGGTGTGACCAAAAAAGAAAAACACCAGAACCTGATATGCAAACTTGGGACAAGCATCACAACAAAATTTGCAAGTCATGTGCGCCACACCCTGTCCCATCATGACAATATAACATCAACAGAGGAAAGGTTAGATGAAATGTAACATACTATGAGACTAATTTCCAAGGACAGTGAAGACAAGGGACAGGAGGTATGGTCCGTGGTTGGAAGCTTGTGGTGGTGGAGGATGGGCAGTTAGGAAAAAGAAATATCTTAACTTAGAAGAACACAATGCCAAAGATAGTTGGAAATGTTCACTCTGGACAAGAACTAAGTGCTGAAAGTAAGTAAAAGAACAAACATGATAACCTTTTGGTACCTGTGTTGTAAACCATAATGCCCAAGGGAGGGCGGGGGACTGGGGACATTGGTAGTGGAAGACGATGCTAGTGAAGGGACAGGGATGGGGAATGGAACATAGTATGACTGAAACCCAATCATGAACAACTTTGTAACTGTGTATCTCATGGTGATTCTATTAAAAATTGAAAAAGAATTGAAAAATAACAAAATGATTAAAAATAAAGACTGGTTAGAGTTATACATGAATACAAATTTTCTTCAAGCTGAGTCACAGATCGAATCAAAAAGGATATCTAAAAATATAAAACTAATTTATTCAAATCAGTTATTAAAGGAAGCTAAAGGTGTTAGGGTATGTCCTTCCACCTCCTGATATCAAGGGAAAATATGCCCTTTCAAAAAGAATTCTAGAATGCCATTGTGAGAGAGAATATGAAGCTGACCTGACCCTTTTGGCATTTCTTTGGATCAAGTCTAATAAATTCATTCTTAAAATAATTTTCTCTGTTATGAAACTAGTTTCTGCTCCTTATAAAAATAATCATAAAATAAAGAAGGATTATATCTCAATCATTGTTGATATTTTGGTGTTTTCAGTTTCAGTATCTTGCTTCATAAATTTTTTTAAATTCATGCAAAATATGACATATAAAATGGATAATAGTTGTTAATAATATCTATTACTACTCTTTGAGTTACAATTACAGATTGAAAAATATCATGAGATAAAAGAAAAATATATAATCAACCAGAATATCAAATAAATTAATGGAAAACATTGTGTTTCTCTCAAATAGCCTGTCTACTATATATTCTACCTGGTTGAAATTAAACTGTAGATACTATGTTTTCAAGTAAATGCAACATACACACACACACACACACACACACACAAATCCCACAGGAGTACACAGAAGAGGTTGTAAATAGTCTTTCTCTTAATGTACCAATGTCTCACTTCACTTGATCACTTGAATCCTGTTATTCATCGATTTGCTCGAGCGGGCACCAGTAACATTTCCATTGGACCCTATCACGTGCCAATGTAGCCCAATGGCATCTGGTTGCTTCAGGAATATGAAGAGCCTCAAACCGTTCCTTCAGGGTCTTGAAGGAACCAGTAATAAAAATGTTTATCTTCAGTACCAATGTCTAACGTCATTAATTTGAAGGTTAAAGATACAAAAGTCAAATTCTCAATCATCATTCAAGTTATTTGGCAACTGTGACTTTTGGAAAGGAAAAAATTTTTGTTTGTTTAGTAACATTCCTGTCATAGTTCCTCAGTATGTAAAGATTATAGTACACCCTCACCCCATTCCCCAATACTTTCATCAGCCCCAGCAGCCACACTCACATCCCACAACCTCTGCCATGTAAACGCATTCATTGGCCCATCTTAACAGATTCATGACTAAATCTCAGAGAAATATGAACCAAGCTGCAAAGATTCACAGGTACACAGGTCTCTAAGCCTAAAAATTCTGGATTGTCCTCAGGAGGGAGAGGGCTGTGCCCCTGGCCCTGCAGAAGCCCCAAAGGACACACCCACACTCCACAGCTGCCACCATATCAACAACTCAACTCCAGTGCTTTGTGACTAATCTCTGCAGAGATGCCAAAATTCCAGGTACACCAGTTCTTAGGCTGAAAATTCTGGAGTCTTCTTGGAGTGGAGGCAGCAGCCTCCCCAACACCCAATTCTTCCAGAAACCCAAGCAGCCGTACCCACATCCCACAGCCACCACCATGAAAACTCATCCATAGGCCTAGCTCTACAGATCCTAAATTCCTGGAGCATGCAGCCATGTGACACCTCCAAATTCTACAATACTGACATCCCAGTAGGAGCATACCAAATAAGAGCAATATAGCAGCCAACTTAGCTCAATAAACAAAAGCAATAATACAGAATGCTCTACTAGCAATGAACAGCTTAGTAAACCCTCAGACAAGAACTTAATGACCCCATAGTGAGATAAAACAATTTTCACAAATTTCCTTTTACTGAAATGCATTTTTTGATAATTCTATTGGCCATCTAGTTGTAGCAAGCAATATAAAACAGATTATTTTGTGCCTGCTAAGAGGGCAGGCTTGGGGTTGGTTGGGAAAATGGGGACAATGGTAGAAGGAAGGTCACACTAGTGGTAAGATTGGTGTTGGAACATTAAATTTCCATAAAACTATATTTTGAACAACTCTGAAAATCACAGTGTTTAAATTTTAAAAATAGTAATAATAAAGCCAAGCTATTTCTATTCATAAATAAATAAATATTCTTAGTAATATTCATCACTACTAAGTAGTTTTATCATTCACAGTAAGTACTTGCAGAATAACAATAATTATTGTTTCAATTGGTTTTCAGGCTTAACAGCAGTTCCCATTTGAATCATGGTAGAAAGAATATGATCCCAGAAAGTCATTTCCTGGTACTAGGAAAAAGAGCAGAATAGAGCAAAATGAAAAGACAGAGAGACCAACTATCTAGGTCAGTTAGGACTATGTAACAAAGTTGGCAGACATATTACATTCTGCAGTTCTACAGACTGCAAAAGTGCAGTCTACAGAACCAAGGTGCTGGAAGATTCAATCTAGTGAGACTAGACTCACTAGAGCCTAGAATCTCCCTGGGCAGGGAGATTGCCAGATTCTTTCATCTCTTAGTCCCCCTAGCCTCCAGCAGTGACCCCTGAGCACAAAGCCTGGAATCGCCCTTAAGCACAACTAGATGTAGCCATAAAGCAAAACAAACACAGACAGCCACCTTGCTGTGTCCTCATGAGCAGAAAGAGCAAGTCTCCTGGTTCTCTGATAAGGAGGAGATGGTAATTCCACTCATGAAGCTTCACCCTCATGGCCTAATTACTTCCTAGAACCCTTACATTGGGATTTTTAACCTATGAATGAGGAATGTGGTCACATTCTGTTACTAGCACCTATTTCTTTCCTGTTTGTCTTTTTTCACGTTATGCATTAATATCTGCCTTTGTTTACAGAAGAAATGGCACCTTCTCCTTTCATGTACCCTCCTTCCTACTCTGGTTCCCATGTGCTCTAAAGACCACTTCCTTGGAATAAATGAAGAATAAATGAAGACTATGAAGGCAGTAACTCAAATGGTAACATAATCAGAGGTACAGTAAAACCTGACATTTGAAAAGATTCACGGAATTCCACAACTCTGAAATTACATTTGCGATAAAAAATGCGTCCAAGAAAAGCTGTGGGTACATACTCTGTGACCCACATCACAACCCACTGCCTTCAACCTTCAACATGAGTGTTTTCTCTCTCTTTCCTCGCCCTCTCTGTCTCTCTCTCTCTCTCCTCACATTTTTAATACTATTTTACATCAGAACAACAAGAGCAGCCATGGGTTGCTCTTTATAATCCTATAAAGCATATAAAGTCCTACACTATTGCATCAGAGTAGCATTGTATTTAAAGAATATTTTATTCTGACCTTTTTCATTCAGATTTTGAAGAGTATTCATAAGAGCCCATTGAAGTTCTCAGGGAGTGTGTCTCCCTCTGCTTCACCATAGACCCGCCTCTCCCTCCCCTATGCCACCCAGCCCTACCAACACGGTGCCTCAGTAGCCTGCCCACCACCAACACCTCCTGGAACAAACTGCTGAAACTCTCTCTTCAACCAGCTCCCAAGGGTGGTTGCTTTCTTTAGGTTCCAGCTGTTTTCATGATACTGCCCCTAGAAACTTGACTGAGTTTTTTTGTTTGTTTGTTTTGTTTCTTGGTAATTTTTGTTGATTTTTTATGTTTGTTTTTTAATTGGAAGGAGAAAGTGAAAATAGGAACTAAAAAGGCATACCTGACCCTTGAGGTGTTGCGGGTGTGACTGCAGTGCTCGACTGTATCAACAGGTGCAAACAGAAGACAGTCTTATCTACAACCAGGGCTCTGCCCCATGGGCCCTGGATGGTTGATGGTCTAACATAGAAAAAGACTGGGCCCCCTGGGATGAACCCAGAGCCATGGCAGAGCCTGGCAAGCTACCAGTGATGTATTCAATATGCCAAAAACAGTAACAATAATGGACCTCATTCCCAACAAATGAACACGTTACTGGCTCCCACTCAAGCAAATCGATGATCAATGGGAAGACAAGTGATACAAATGAAGAAAGCATAGGACAGGGAAAAGAAAGTTGCAGTATTTATTCCATTGTATATTGTCTATAACAGAGTGGTCTAAGGATGAGATGTGGCAGCATACTAGAAACTGTACAAAAGCTAATTATTATAAGGACACACAGTAGAACACCAAGAATTCTACTCAGACTTAACCATCCTTCTCCAGTTCCAAAAATTCTAGCACAAGAGTTTGAATTGGGAGGACAGTGTACAGCAGGTTCGTTCACACACAAGTTGATATAGAGAGCATGTGAGAATATAATTCACACTGAAGACACAGCACTAACAACCTGTACCAGTCTTGCACACCTACACCTCTTCATCCACACCTGCCACCAGTCCCCACCACCTACATGTGGATTTTCAAGGGTTTTTTTCTTTAAAAAAAAAAAAGACAATTTTTAGTATAAGAGAAAACAATTCTCATTAAGAATAGATCATCTTTAGCATAATGTTGAACCTTTTTTATACTTTTATTTATGCTGAATAGGTAAAGATATTTACATAGTCCAAGCTATGACAGGTAAGAACATAGGTAAGGACATAGGTGAAAATTCCACACATGCACGCACGCACACACACACACACACACACACACACACACAAATAAACACAACTACCCTAAAAGCTACCATGTTTCAAATATTTTTATATAAGAGAAATAACACATTATAGATAAAGTTGAAATCTCCTTTTTCCCATTCTCTTTCAATGCTCCCTAGAGGCAACCATTACTATGAATGTGATACATCCTTCCAATGCCTTTTTATGGCTTTCACATACATATGCATGCATTGTGAACCAATGTTTTTGTTCACATTTTGTATTGTGTAATTTTTGTAATTCACAGCAATGGTAACATACCTTTAAGCATTCACTTATGCTACCAACTCATTTTAACTGCTTCTCTGATATTCTAGCACAAGACTATAATGTATTTTAGTCATCTGTTTCCCTATTGATAGAAAATTGCTTCCTACTTTTCAATAATATAAACAATGTTATCACTTGAGTGTTTTCTAAATTAAAATAATATTTAGGGTTATGTATCACAAGAAAAACATATGAATTCAAAATAACAGAGCCAAAACATAATAGGACATTTTATGAAAATTGATAAGTTAATTCTAAGGTTCATCTGGAAGACAAAACAAATAAGAACTGGCAAATATGTCTTGAGTAAAGACAGTTTAGTTTTAGAATCTGCTTCTTTTTTAATACTTGGTATTTTATATGTGGGGGTGGGGCGGGAGCAAGGATCAGTTGGATGCTTCTAATAAGGAAAATAAGTGAATCTCTTTTCCTGGAGGTTGTTCTCTCGAGATTGGATGTTGAAAATGGTGCAGCCATCTTGCTGCCAGTCTGAGGATAAAGACATAACAGCAAGAGCTAAACAAGAATCAAGAGAGACTGGGTAGAAACCTGATATACCACAACTGGAGAGAGTTCTTCCTTTATACATGGTGAGCCAGAAAATAAATGCCCTCAGTTAAGCATCCAAATTTAAGGAAATGGAAGAAAAGAGGGGGTTGTTCTATTTGTCATGAAAACATTGCCCTATATTGTCAAATATAAACTAATTGATAATAAGATCTGGTTTGATACATTTTGAATTGTTATATTTTAAGTGATTTTCAATTTTTTGCAACTCCTCCTAAACAAAACACTTCAAGAAATAGTCTTGATGCTAAATCTTTATATAAGTCTATAATCATTTGTTTTAGGATAGATCCCTAAATAATTCCTACACAAGTAAAATCACTTAGGGGTCTGTATTTTATAGGTAGAAAATGATGTAACAAATTCTAATTTGGAAACAAAAATAGTTCTTTTGAGTCCTAATTGTGTTCCCAAAGTCTCTGCTTCCCTCATCTTGAAGACTCTTCCTGCCTTAGACCCCAAGCCCTCTACTCTATTGCATCCTGTAGAATAACAATGTTGATAACCCTTCATAGTTATTAAAGATTGATCCTGCACAACAGAGTAACCATATATTTGACTCCTCAATCTTCAGAACAATCCTATAAAGAAGATGCTATTGTTATTCCCATTTTACAAATATGGGGGGGTAAAAGAATTAGTGAGTCTTAGTGACCTAACAAGATCATGCTGCCGTGTAAAGTCATTGGGTCTCCAACCTGGGTCTTACTGTACATGCTCACATTTCTCTGACTTCTACCAGAGTTTGCTGAGAGCTGTAATTCCAGATCTTTCCAATTCATAATTGCATCCCATCCAGTGAGTAGACAGGTACATTAAGGGCTTGCACAAAACGGAAACATGTTGTAGTTAGAAAGTGGGTGGGGCATTATGAACAAAATGAAAGGATTTTTTTTCGGGCAAAACTACCTTTGATAAAGGTAAGGGTGTCTTTATAATATATGTCACTTTTTTTTATTTTTTTTCTAGGAATATTTTTTTATTATTTTTTTATTTTTTATTATACCACAGTGGAACATACAATTACAAAGGTGATCATAATTGGTTCTTGGTAATACAGTATACAAGCACCCATCCCTCCACCAGTGCCCCATTTCCACCACCAATGTACCCCACCCCCTCCTGCCCACCCCCATGCTGCCTTAATAGCAGGTACCCCAGTTTCCTCTCTTTCTCTCTCTGTCTCTCTCTCTGTCTCTGCATCTCTCAGCCTCTTATTTTACACATTGTGGCTAGCCCTGCAGGTTATAATATATGTCTCTTGATGGTAGGAAATCGGCACTGGTGGAGGAATGGGTGCTGGAACACTGTATGACTGAAACCCAAACATGAACATCTTTATAATTGTATATCTCACAGTGGTATAATAAAATACTAAAAAAAGAAACTTAGACACAAAGACCATAAAAATGAAAATAATATGTATGTCTCACTTGTGCTAATCAGGAAATTCAAGATTTAGTAAATCTCCATTTGGAGCGAAGTCTGAAACTACATTTGAGTTAGGTCTCACGTCTTGGTGGGACTGGGTTTAAGCAACTCCATTTGGGGCCTGTGCTTCTTCTATTAACACGAACACTCCATTCCTATGCCCCTAAAGTTCCTTATTTCCCTGGGATATCCATGCAGATGCAAGGTTTCCCAGATTGAGGGCCTACCACATGACTTAAGCTTAGTCCTACACAAAGCAACTGATATAGAGGTAATAAACTGGTTCAATTAAAGTAACTCCACAAAATCAGTTTTAACTGTCCCCTCAATTAGACTAAAGTTTACACAGGCTTCCGAATGCCTGATTCCTGACCTCCTTTGTCACAGAATTTTCCTTAGAAGATCTGCAATTACCTAAGAAGATATAATTCCTCTACAACTCAAAAATGTCTTTCTCTTGAACATGGGAATCATTCTCTAGAAAAGTAATCATTACAAAAGAGCATTTTTGTTTTATATTTATGTTGTCCATTGATACTGTGATCATATCAACTGAATGAAAGAAATGGGTATAATTGAAATTAAGAGGCTCTGCTTTCAGTTATAGCAGCCCCTTTTTACAAGGGCCATGATAAAGAGAGGCAAAGATAAATAAAATTGGAGGTCAAAGAGAGATCAATGTCTAGATGTGTCAGATGTCCAAAATAAAATTAATAGGTGGCCTTCTGAAAGTACTATAAATATAGGAGCTGACATAAAGCAATGTGAGATTAAATAGGACAACCAGAGCCATGAATCACCAAAACTTTCTCTAGATTTTGTCAATGGACATAAGATAATACATAGAGAAAATAGCCTCATGTCCCTGGGGAGTTGACGGCACAAGGGAAATTTCCAGATACCTTAACTCCAAAGCATTTACATTTGGTCTTCCATATCACCCTCTACTGGTTCTAACCTCTCCCTTTTACTGCCGATTGCATGTACTCTTATAATGAAAATCCCACCTTCACAATACATCAAATTGAATTTACATATTATTGACTGAAGTCATAAGTGAAATGTCTCCATCTAAGTGCAAGTTATTACATGGAGACCCACACTGAATATCACCATAAACCAACATTACTTTAATAAAAATTAAAATACATAGAATTAAGGAAAATAAGAATCCTTATTTTCACAGTCTCTATTGGCAAATGCACATAATCAAATCACATAGACCAGTCTTCCTACTAATGTCCATCAGTAATTAACTAACTCACCTCAACGCCAAAAAATTTCCTCCTGGTTAGGCCTGAGGCCAGAGCGATAGCACAGCGGGAAGGCGATTGCCCTGGTTAGGCCTGGAGTGTGGCTCAAAGTGGCAGAGCACCTGCCTTACATAAGGAAGACTCTGGGTTTACACCTGACACTTAAACACCATCAGGTTTGTTCACTACAAAAAAAAAAAAAAAAAAAATCTAAATTTTTGTAACAAAGGAAAAGTCTTGTATTTTGCTACAACATAAATGAAACTGATGGGGATCATGGTAAGAGTAACACATCAGAGGAGAGAATTAAGTATAAGATTTTCTCATTCGTGTGTGTGTTGTGTATAAAGAAACAAAACAAGAGACTAGACAAGTCCTGCGTGGGGGAGGACAGTGATGGGGTGGGGGGCCATTTATACCCTGACAACAGAGCTGAAGTTACCAACAGAGAGGAAGGTCAAAATGGTCCAATAAACTTTGGAGAAGGAACTAGCACTTTGGTAGTAAGTGTGGTATGGTAAAATTACATTCGAAAACATATAAACGCTTATACTTTGCGAACCAATGTTACCACAATATAAAATAAATTTATAAAATATTCTCCCAGGGTCAGATGTTTAAAGCGAAGCAACAGTTTGCAAGTATAAGACCACGAGTCTATGGTGCCACTTTTGTGTGTCAAGCACAATTGTTGAGATACTGCTGTTGAGCCTGGCAGCTATGTCTGAGACCCACTGCACTGCAAGTGATTTCTGGCCACACTTCCAGCCATGTGAGTACCACAGCTAAAGAGACACACAACTGGAAACAAGATCAAGAAGGACTAAATCAGGAGTGTGACACCTTCCCAGAAAGCAAGTATGTGAGCATCACAGTGTTCCCACGTAAGCACTACAACCTGAATTTGTGGGACCACCACAAAAGAGCATCCCTTGCGAGTGTGATCCCAGCAAGCACCACAACTAAAGGACATAATGCCTGGTGAGCACCATGGCTGATGGGTGAGCACTAAAACCTGCTGTGCAACCTCCTGGCCACTGCAACATCAACACAACATCGACAGAAAGAAGGGAAGAGAGTGGAAATTCTCCCATGTTTTGGCTTCAGCAGGCCTGAGTCGAGCTTCCCTATTTATTACAACTTTTCCTTGACACTTAGCACTCTTCCTAGGACTAGTTAAATAAAGACAATCTCCCATTACATGTGAGTGAGGAAGCATGAGGTAATGAAGGCCACGAACTATGCTTGATATTTAGAGACAAGCCAGGTTGTTTTCTCAATTTTCCTTTTACTTAAACACTGTGATTTACATAGTTGTTTGCAATGGGTTCATGGGCTTACACTGTTCCCAAACGCAATCCCACCACTTATATTCGTCCCTCCACTGCTTACCCAGATTCCCTCCCACTCCCTAATCTAACTTTTTAGCTGTTACTTTTCTCTTTGGTTTTGTTTTGGGGTTACACCTGGCTATAGTAAGGGCTTATTTCTGCATTCTACACTCGGGAATTACTCCTGGCAATGCCAGGGGACCATATGGGACACACCAGGGATCTAACCCAAGTTGATCACATGCAAGGCAAGTGCCCTATTCATACTGTCTTATCTCTCCAACCCAAAGAGTTACATTTTTTGCTTGTTTGGGGGCAGCACCTAACAGTGCTCAGAACTTAACTCCTGGCTTTTCTGCTCAGGGATCACTTCTGACAGGGCTCAGGGAACTATGTGGGGTACCAGGGATGGAACCTGTGTCAGCTAAATGCAATCTAAACACCCTACACACTGTACTATCACTCTAGTCATGGGAAATGTACACTGGTGAAGGGATGAAGGGTGATGGAATGTTGTGTGACTGACACCCAATCAGGAACAACCTTGTAACAGTGCATCTCACTTTTTTAATGGAAAAAAAAGATGTGGTCCTTATGCCTTTGGGCTTCTTCAGGACTGGGCCGTTTCTTCTCGAGTTATTCCTGAAAACTCATAAACTGGGGTCCTCTGTCTATATGCCTGTAACATGCATTCCCGCATTCTTCATGCCCCTGTTCCCAGCGATCCAGCAGTCTCTTTCCGGGAGCCACTCGTGTTCTGGTGTAATTCTACCTGCTGGTTTTCCAGGCTCCTGAGATAGTCTCAGCTCTTACATTTTTGAGTTCAATTGTTGCCCGCCACCCCAGCAGAGCCTCACAACAAGCCAGACGACCCCCCCACTCCCTGAGGGCCTCCATTTTCCACATCTGGACTTCCCCCTTGTCAGAACTCCACCCAGCAGACCAGCCTATCACAGCCCGGCTCGAACGGTTCATCAATAAATGCTGGATTTAGAGATGACTACAAGAGTATGCTACCTGCACGGCAGAGCCTGGCAAGCTACCCGTGTCGTATTTGATATGCCAGAGACCAATAACAATTATAGACCTCATTCCCATGACCTAATGGAATGGTTTGAGGCTCTTTATGTTCCTGGAGCAAGCAGGTGCCCTTGGGCTCTACTAGCATGAGACAGGACATATGGAGATGTTACTGGTGCCTGCTTGGGTCCCATGCTTACAGTAATGATGGATCTTGTGGTTTAATTTATAAAGATACTTCACCTCTACTTCAACACCATAGAGAGGCCCAAGACCCCCTGACCCTTGCACCTGTGATATGTCAGAACTCTTTTGCTTTTCCCCTCCATTTCTCTATTTCTTGACTTTTTTTTCTGTAATTTAGAGCCAGTGTTTAATATTTGCTATAAGCATCTGGTGCTTGTCCTTGTCTCTCTGACTTATTTAACTTAAGTTTCTGAAAGGGCTGATGTCACCATGGTTAGAAGACAGAAAAAATTGTGACGAGGGACATGGGGCAAGATTGATTCCTTGAGTTCATCACTGGTGATATTATATCGAGTCTGACTCCAAATTTGCTTTCCCTCCAAATTTTCCAAATGCATGAATTTTAGTTCCCTTTGTTTACTAAGCCAATTTGAGTTAGGGTTTTTCTGTTATATAACCATAAGGACTCTAACTGGTTTCTCTCCTATCTGGAACTTTATGAGACAGAGTGTGTAAGGCTCAAAATTAAGAAATGGGGGACTCACATACACACACAATATATATATATATGCATACACACACACACACACACACACACACACACTGCGTAATTCTGCCAAAACAGGCACAGGAACTAAAGATTCAAAGCCAGGAAAGCAATGTAAAACTCAATCCCACCCTCAAAATAAGAGATAGAACTACTGAAAACCCAACAATATCACCTCTTTATATCTATCCCCCAAACACAAAACCATTAATTAAAAAAGAATGTATACACAACTTGTTCATCACCGCAATTAGTACAATAGCCAAGATATAGAGACAACCCAAATGCCCAAACACAGAAGAACAGATCAAGAATTTATGGTAGATGTACACAAAAATATACTCAGCAGATCTAAAAAAGAAAGATCATGTATTTTGCAGCAATGTGGATGGAACTAGAAAATATCATGTTGAGTGAAGCCAGTCAGAAAGAAAGGGATAGAAACAGAATAATCTTTCTCATATGTGGAACTTAAAGATACACAGCAAAGTAGGAGCAAAGGGTCAATGAAAATGCAAGGTGAAAACTAAGATTTTCAATTGAGTTATTGTGGGTGGCAGGGCTTGAAAGAGGGGAGTTCGGGTCCTGAGGCAGGGAGGTGGGTACAGCGGTGATGGACATTGTGTTGAATTTATGTGCATGAAAAAAAAATCATTAAAAGTATTGTAAATCACAGATTTTTAATCAATTAAAAAAATCAAACCCAACTAGACCCTCTTTAGTTCAGAATTCTTCATCTTACCCAGATTACCAAAATCCCACCCACTGCCCTTCTAAATTTGCTTATTAAGGAAATTAAACAGCACCCACAGCAATCACTGGAGAAGCTGGGAGGGATATGAGTGAGGCTCACACAGATGTTTACTTATTTCCGCTGAATTTTTAGGCAACCTGAAGGATCAGTTTTCATTACTCTAAACTCCTATTGCACATTCAACCATGTCATTCTCCCAAGTTACTAATGAAACTTCTGCCAGATTATTTCTCAGCTGCTGACAGTGGTTGTCTATGACTGGGTCGATATTTCCATGTCTTCTCATAATCCTGTGTGTCAAGATCACTGAAAAATAAATGCCAGGGTTTTTTCTTCGTGTTCTGACTGCTGCTTTGATTTTTAAACTCAAAGTCTAAAATCTATCTCCCAGGTATTATGTGTATAGAATTCGAGAAGTGGAAATTTATGTAGAATTTATTCACATAAACTCAGAAGGATTTTCGAGTACTGTGTTTTGGAAGAAAAGCATCTTGTGTATCATCTTTATTTTTCCTGATATGGCTGTATCAACAAATGACATATAGATGTTGAACCCTGCTTTTATTTTCATATCAAATACTCTAACATTTTTCATTAAAATGTAAAAAGTACTAAAAATTTTTCTTTGCTATCCAAAGATGATGACTATCTATGTCAATAGCTATCTACTATAATTGGATAAACAATATTTTATTCATTATTTTATTTCTTCTATTTATTAGGTTTTAGTTCTTTATTGATTACTTTGAAAAAAATCTCAAAAGGAAAATGAAAAGCAAAGAAGAAAAAATCAAAGAAGAAATTACTCCAAGCTCAAATACCAGCTAGTGGGAAATCACAACTCATAACTTAGAATCTAAAATGAGATCTTCGATATGTACATTTCAAAGTGAACAGAAACCTTTCCCTAAGAACCATTTGAGAAGAAGGTGTTTTCTAATATTATTGGCCTATATAAATGTTTCTCAGAATAGTATGTAGGATTCAAAAGACCAGTATAAAAACATATATTTTGTTAAAATTATATCTTATAATCCAACTTTTTGTTTAGTAAAATGTCTCCATTTTCACACTCAAAATTATACTGATTTTCACATCAAAATTATGAAGATATCCCTAGTTTTACTGAGATATAATTGACATTATGATGACATACAAGATGATTTATATATTGTCATTTATAACAATCTTTTTCCCTATATTCTCATTTTTCCGTATATGCCTCCTTTTCCCATTTGGGGTCATATGTAGCAATGCTCAGGAGCTGCTGTTAGGTTTGTACTTGCCAGTTTGCTTCTGCTAGGACCATAAGGTGCTGGGTCTCAAAAAAGACAACAGGAGGAACTGAGAGCTATCTCTCAATTGCTGAACCCTCCATTCTAAATGAAGCTAGAATATTCAATAAGACAAGGGAAACAAAACAGCCCTTCTTTGAACCTTTTAGTTTCTGATACAGCCCAAGCATAAACGGACGTAAAATGGAAGCAGTAATTGAATGTCTACTAATGTTACATTCTTCACAAGATTCATTATCTCATTTAAACATATTAGAACTCATAAATGTCATTCATCCTATTTTGAAAGGAAGAAACTAAAACAATTCATTACATACTATACAGCATGAAGAAAGAACAAAATCAAGCAACATGTAGAAACATGGGTAAAACTAAAGGAAGTCATGCTGAGTGAAGTCAGTCAGATGGAAAGGGATAGATACAGAATAATCTCTCATATGCGGGACATTAAGATACAGAGCTTGATAGCAACAAAGGTCCAAAGGTAACATAATGGGAAAATTGATCCTCACAATTAAATTGGGGGCTTAGAAATGAGTCTTGGGGTCCTTTAAGGTGGTACACTGGTGCTAGTTGTGGTGTGAAATTATGTGCATGAGAAACCATCATTAGTATCACTAAATCACAGGATCTCAATTAAAAATAAATAAATCTAAGGGGAAAATACTCACTAGCTAACTTCACTATAGTGTCAGAATTAAGAAGTACTAATCTTTGCTATTTAGAAGCCATAAATTTAAGTTAATACAATCTAGAAATTCACTGCTTTCAGTCCTGTTCTCAAAAAATAAACAAATAAAAATGGAAGAAAAATAATGAAATAAAATAAAAACAATTGCATTCTATGTGTTATCTAGTTTTGCCAGCACCATTTGTTGGAAGCTGCCTTTACTCCATTTCATGCTTTCACGACCTTTTTTCACAAATTAGATAACCATATATGTGGGGGAGGGGGGAGAGTTGTTCTTGGATATTCTATTCTGACCCACTGGTAGAGACTTTTCTTATTTCAATACCATGCTATTTTGATCACGCTTTATAATATAGTTTGAAGTTAGATAATGAGATAAATCTCAGATTTTTATTCTTCGTTATGGTTTTGGCTATTCAGGGTCTTTCATAATTTTTTTTATTGAAACACCGTGATTTACAAAGTAAAAAGATTTTCATAATACTGCTGATAGAAAGTTTCATACTTCAACACCACTCCCACCACCAGTGTTCCCACCACCAAAGACCCTCATTTCCCACCCACCCCAATCCCCATGCCTGCTCATCAGCTGGCACTGATTGTATTGACTGATAAAGCACATCCGTGGCAATGTTATTGATTAATCCATTTTCTTCCCTATTCTTGGTTATGGGAGATCTGGCTAAATTCTGTTCTTGAATTTACTTTCTGAGTTTCTAGAACGTGGTTTGTTCCACTAGTTTGATGAACCACGCAGGCACAAGTGGCCGTGTGACTCGGGGAGAGCCAGATGGCAGCTCTCCCCAATGTGTCTGAGTCTCTGCATGATGGCTGATAGTCCTGAGGCAGTTCGTGGGCAGGTCCACCAGGTCTCCCAGATGGGGCACAGAGGGGAAGGGGGACCCCAGCTCCAACTCCACAAATGCCCAGTGGTTTTTGCCTCCGAGAACTGCCTACCTGGTCTTGAACTCGACTGCTCTGTTGTGTGGGGTTCTGATGAGCTATGGGCTCTGGACTCCAAAAATGGCGGTGACTATGGTGAGCGAGTTTCCTCTGGCTGCTTCCGAGGCCTTATTGAGGCAATGGGCCAGGACTAGAACCCATCTTCCCTCCTGGGCACCTCATGGTCAGCTGAGCTGGGAAAGAACTGGATGGCAGCTCTCCTCCATGTGTCTGAGTCTCTGCATGATGCGCTCTTTCATAATTTTGTACAAACTTTATTATAAACTGTTCTAAATCCTTGAAGAATGCTGCTTGAATTTGGATAGAAATTGCATTGAATCTAAATGGCAGTTCAAGTTGGCAATTTTGACAATCTTGATTCTTCCGATCCAAGAGCATGGAATATTTTTCTATTTTCTAAGATCTTCTATTTCTTTCTTAAGTGCTTTGAAGTTTTCATAGTTCAGATTTCCCACCTCTTTTATTAAGTTTATTTCTAGATACTTGATGTTCTTGGACACTATTCTTAATGGGACCGTTTCTTTGATCTCTTTCTCCTCTTATTCATTATTTGTATATAATAATGTGACAGATTTTTGTGTACTGATTTTGTAGATAGCCACTTATATCAGTTTGTTTCTAGAAATTTTTCATGAACTATTTTGGGTCTTCTATGTGTAATATCATGTCATCTGCAAATATAAATTATTTGACTTCTCCTTTTCCAACTTTGACCCCTTTCATTTATTTTTATTTCCTGGTTGCTCTTGGTAGGACTTCTAATACAAAGTTGAACAAGCCTTGCCTTGTACCTGATCTCAGTGGGAATGCTTTCAGATTTTTACCATTAAGAATAATATTTTCTGTAGTCTTATTATTATAGATATCCTTGACTATCTTTATGTTTTCCGTAGTCTTATTATAGACATCCTTGACTACCTTGAAGAAGGTTCCTTCCACTCCAATTTTGTTGAGAAATTTTATCACAAATGGGTGTTGGATCTTGTCAAAAGCATTTTCTGCTTGTGTTTGATAATATCATATGATTTTATTTTCCTTTTACTAATTTGCTTTATTATGTTAATTGATTTAAAAATATTGAACCATTCTTGCATCCATGGGATAAATTCCACTTGATCATAGTGTATGATGGTTTAGATAGATGTTGGATTCAGCTTGCTAAGATTTTATTGATGATTTTTGCATTGGTGTTCATCAAAAAAATTGGAGTTTTCTATTTTAGTAATGTCTTCGTCTGCCCTGGGCATCAGTATAATGTTAGCTTCATAGTAAGGATTCCTGTTTCTTTTGATATTTTGGATTTCCTTGCTTGTGATTGACGTGTTCAGGCTTTCTGTTTCCTCTTCATTAAGTTTCGGAAGATTACATTCTCTAAGTATCTGTCCATTTCTTCTAGGTTCTGGAAAATGGTGCTGGCAAGACTGGAGAACCACATGCAAAAATTAAAACCGGATCTATATTGCACAGTTTCCACAAAAGTCCATTCAACGTGTATCAAGGACATTGAGATCAAACCAGAATCTATAAATACATTGAGGAAGATATATTTTATCAGAATGCTCCAAGATCTGGACCCCAAAGGTGTCTTCAATGATACAATGCCACTTGAAAAATCAACATAATTCAAAATAAACAAATGGGACTACATTAAATTAAAGAGTTTCAACATGGAAAAAGAAACACATGGTAATACTAAAAGACATCGAAATAAATGGGAAAAAAATATTTGCAGTCAACATGTCAGATAAAGGGTTAATATCCAGGATATATGAAATACTGTACAAAAATCAGCATCAAAAAAAATCAAAAAATGGAGAGAAGAAATTAATGGGGACTGCTCTGAGGAAGACTGACAGATGAACAACAGGTACATGGAGAAATTCTCACCATCACTTATTTAGGAAATCCTAGTCAAGATAATAATCAAACACCAACTCACACCAGTGAGAATAGCACATACCAAAAATCATAGGAACAATCTGCATTGGCATGGATGTAGTGAAAAAGGAATTCTCATCCACTGCTGGTGTGAATGTTGTCTGACTCAACCCCTATAGAAAATAGTATGAAGAGTTCTGAGTAAACTGTAATAAAGATACTCTATGACCCAGCAATTTAACTTTGGTTATCTACCCTCAGGACAAGAAAAACATTTTTCTAAAGGACATATATACAACACTGCTCATTACAACAGTCAATACAATAGGTAAGATTGGGAATCAACCTAGATGTCAAATAACAGCTCGGTAGATCATGGAAATGTAGCATATATACAACATGGAATACACCACTATAAAGAATGATGAAAGCATGAAATTTGCTGCAACATGGATAGAATTGGAAGATATCATGGTAAATGAAGTAAGCCAAAAAGACAAACACAGGATGATATCACTTAAATGTGATGGTTAAAGAGACTGGATGAGTAAATGCAGTGGATTAACGGGGGATGCCTCAATCAGCCTTGGACCCAGAGAATGGGAAAAAGGAAATAAATAAGATGAGGGAGAAGGGAGAAGTGATAGATGAGAAGCAATGGGAGAGGGGGTTCAACAAGACTCAGCACATTGGTGGTGTTAAGAAATGAGAGTTTGGGGTCTGAGCGATAGCATAGTGGCTTCTCTCTCTTTCCTCTCTCTCTTTCCTCTCTCTCTTTCTCTCCTTTTATATCTGCCCCACAGGCTCAGAATCCCAGCCTCAACTGCTTAACAGTTTCTTAACTGTCACTATAGGTAGGGGGCTGTCACCTTATTACAGGTGCTACTCAAAGGAGAGGGAACCTGGGAACACTGGAAGGAAGTTGACACTGGTGGTGAGATTGATGATGGAACACTGTATTTGAAAAAATTCAACTATGAGTAACTAAGGGCATTTGCATTGCACACAGTCGACCCGGGCTCAATCCCCAGCATCACATATGATTCCCCCAGCACCGCTAGGAGTGCTTTCTGAGCACAGAACCAGGAGTAACCCCTGAGCATTGCCAGGTACAACCCATAAAGGAAAAAATGATAGAGCTAAATATCCAAGCCACAAAGTTAACACTGAAATTAGGGGACCCAAACTTTAATAACCAAATTTAAAAGCTGTCTGTCAAAATGACAAGCTGGGGCAGGAAGTGGGGGAGAGAAGTGTCCATTTTCAATTCAGTTCCTTGACAGTATTGGGGTTCAATGAAGTCCCTAGCTGCCGCTAGGGCCAATGACCTTTCCCCTTGACTGATGGATACAGGAACAAGTCCAGAGGCTCTTTAAGGTCTTCTTTTAATCTTTCTTTTCTCTTTATCTTCACTCTACCTTGGTCCAGAATCCAATAACTCTCTTTACTCTCTCTCTCCCCCCCTCTCTCTCTGTCTCTCTCCCTCCCTCTCTCTCTCTCTCTCTCTCTCTTCCTCCCTCCCTCCCTTCATATCTGCCCCACAGGCTCAGAATCCCAGCCTCAACTGCTTAACAGTTTCTTAACTGTCACTATAGGTAGGGGGCTGTCACCTTATTACAGGTGCTACTCAAAGGAGAGGGAACCTGGGAACACTGGTGGAAGGAAGTTGACACTGGTGGCGAGATTGATGATGGAACATTGTATTTGAAAAAATTCAACTATGAGTAACTTTGCAATTCATCATAGTGCTTTAATAAAATTAAATTTGAGGGAAATAAATATTTTTAACAATTGCATTCTGTTGCAGAGATAATGGATAAGCTCTAAAACCTTGCTTCTTTATGTTTTAAGCTCTAAAACCTTTTAAGGTTTTAAGCTCTAAAACCTTTCTTCTTAATGCATATATACATTTTCGTTATACAACATGATTATTTGATAAATATATATATTATGAAAAATTAACCCCACAATAAACTTTATTAACATCTGTCACCTCATGTCAACATTATTTCTCATGATAAGCTATACCATCTTACTAACTTTTACAAATATAACATCCATTGTAGTATTATTAAGTCTTGGCACCACTCTGTATATTGCTACCCAGGATTTAACGATTTTGTAATGGAAGTTTATAGCTTGTGACTATCTTTATTCATTATATCCATTCCCATCCAACATTTCCAATATGCCCATTTTGTTTTCTGTATCTAAGGGTTGATGGATTTTTACCTTTAGTTTTATATATAAATGAGATCATACAGTATTTATATTTAACTTATTTCTCTGAATTCAATGGCTTCGATTTTCCTCCATGTTGTTGCAAGTGATAAAATTCACTCCTTTTTATGAACTTCTTATGTAATATCCCATATGTACAAACATATAACATATAGATTGGATAGTATATAGTTCACAATTTTACATATTGCATACTGTATCTATTAGCACATTATCAGATATGTGGTTTACAATTATTAGGTTGCTGTTTTATTTTCAATGATTTCCTTTACTGTGCTGGCTCTTAACCTAATCAATGCACTTTCTACTACCAGGCTGCTTTTCTGGAACAAATGAAAAGGACATATTCATAGGGCCAATGACTCCAACATAGTAGACAAGCTAGTATGAGATCATTCTCTGTGTGGAAATTATTATCTCTCATCCTCAGAAAGTCATACAAGGCAGAGAAAGTTGAAAAATTAAAATTCACTAAAGATCAAGTATTACATATATTAATGTAATAGCTGGTAGAATAGAAATACAACTAGTGTTATAGAAAGGCAACCTGGGCTTTAATTCTAGGTATCAAAATATGCTAAACCAATATGCTGAATAGCTGCAACTAATCTTTTGCTACATGGCAACTATACCTCAAAATGTTTTGTTGGTTTTAGGGAAAGGGTCACACCCATGCACTTTCCTACTCAAATACGAGCTCATGGGTTCATGAGATGCCAGGAATCATACCCAGGTTTCCTGCAAGAAATGCATGCTTTCACTCTACTGGGCAGTCGGACAAGTCCAGTCTTCAGTTATCATCTTGGATAATATACAACCTAACCAGAGTATAGCACTAAAACAGACCACACAGACCCAAGTTATCAACAAAAGAAAAGAATTCAAGCACCACCACAATGTGGCTTTTAGGTCTGTCATCAGTATCTTTTTATTTTTTTTTGTTTTTTTGTTTGTTTGTTTTTTTGGGTCACACCCGGCAATGCTCAGGGCTTTCTCCTGGCTCTGAATTCAGGAATCACTCCTGGCTGTGCTCAAGGGACCATATGGGAAGCGGGAAGAACCCGGGCCAGCATTTTGCCGGCCACGTGCAAGGCAACGCCCTACTCGCCGGGCTATCGCTCCGGCCCCTATCATCAGTATCTTAATATGGAGAGATCAGGTACTGGATGCATTGACAAAACTTGTTTCCAGTTTAATGTACAGTTATATAAGCTCTGTGTGCATTGAATGTATTCAAACTCTGTGTGTGTATGTGTGTGAACACACACATGCATGCGTGCATATAATTCTTTTCCTTAGTGTAGATTCAATCATATGAAGAACAATTGGTAGTCTTCCAAAGTTTTGTGTTAAAAGAACTTCTCCATCTGGTGGTGCCTCACTACCCAGATGCTGAAATCCAAGGACCCCTCAGAAAAGAAGCTATAGAAGCGTCTATGAAAATACCATCGAAGAAATAGCTGAAAGGACAAAGAACCTCCAGCTCCAGGCACATCTCTTTGACTCCACCATTCTCCATGCATTAACATACACCTCAGAGACCTGGGCCCTACGAAAGCAGGATGAGAATACTATTAGGGTCTCCCAAAGAGGAATCGAAAGAGCCATGCTTGGAATATCACGCCTCACTCAAGTGAGAGAAGGAATCCGGAGTTCTGACCTCCGTCGCTATTCCAGAATCAGGGACCTGTCTCGCTTGCCAAGGCATCGAAAATCAGATGGGCTGCTCACCTCTTTTATTCAATATACTACTGCAAGTACTTGCCATAGCAATCAGAGAAGAAAAGGACATCAAGGGCATCCAGATAGGCAAGGAAGAAGTCAAGCTATCATTATTTGCAGATGACATGACATTATACCTAGAGAACCCTAAACTCTCTACCAAAAAACTCCTAGAAACAATAGACGCATATAGTAGAGTGGCAGGATACAAAATCAACACCCAAAAGTTGGTGGCTTTCCTATATACAAATAACGAAAGAGAAGAAAGGGATATTAAGGAAACAATTCCATTCACAATTGTGCCACAGAAAATCAAATACCTAGGAATCAACTTACCCAAGTGTATAAAGGACCAGTACAAAGAAAACTACAAGACACTGCTCCAAGAGATAAAAGAGGACACAAGGAAATGGAAACATATTCCTACTCATGGATGGGGAGAATCAACATTGTCAAAATGGTAATACTCCCTAGAGCTCTGTACAGATTCAAGGCAGTCCCTATAAGGATACCCATGACATTCCTCAAAGAAATTGACCAAACACTCTTGAAATTTGTATGGAACAATAAACCCCAAGGATAGCTAAAGCAATCCTCGGGAAAAAGAAGATGGGTGGCATCACCTTTCCCAACTTCAAATTGTACTACAAGGCAGTAGTAATTAAAACAGCATGGTATTGGAATAAAAACAGACCTGTGGATCTATGGAATAGAATTGAGGATCCTGACAGCCAACCTCAAACACATGATCATTTAATCTTTGACAAAGGTGCAACAAGTCTAAAATGGAGTAAGGGAAAGCCTCTTCAACAAGTGGTGTTGGGAAAACTGGGCAGTGACAAGTAAAAAAAAATGAATTTGGACCTGTGTCTAACACCATGCACAAAAATCAGATCAAAATGGATTAAAGATCTCAATATCAGACTTGAATCCATAAAGTACATTGAAGAAAATATAGGAAAAACCCTCCACGACATTGAAGATAAAGCATCTTCAAAGGTGAAACATCACTAACAAAGCAACTAGAAGAAAAGATAAACATATGGGACTACATGAAACTAAAAAGCTTCTGCACCTCAAAAGAAACAGTGACTAAGATACAAAAGCAGTCCACAGAGTGGGAAAGAATATTCACCCAATACCCATCTGATAAGGGGTTAATATCCAGGATATATCAGGCCCTGGTAGAACCTTACAAGAAGAAAACAAACAACCCCATCAAAAAATGGGGAGAAGAAATGAACAGAAACTTCAGCAAGGAAGAAATTCGAATGGCCAAAAAAACATATGAAAAAATGCTCATCATCACTAATCATCAGAGAGATGCAAATCAAAACAACAATGAGATACCACTTTACACCACAGAGACTGGCACATATTCAAAAGAGCAAGAACAACAAGTGCTGGCGTGGATGTGGGGGAAAAGGGGACACTCATCCATTGTTGGTGGGAATGCCGGCTGGTACAGCCTTTCTGGAAAACAATATGGACATTCCTCCAAAGACTAGAAATTGAACTCCCATTTGACCCAGCCATACCACTCCTGGGAATCTACTCTGGGAAACCAAAAATACGCAGCGGAAACACCATCCCTACTTTTATGTTCATAGCAGCATTATTCACAATAGCCAGAATCTGGAAGCAACCCGAGTGCCCGAAAATAGATGACTGGATAAAAAGCTTTGGTACATCTACACAATGGAATACTATGCAGCTGTTAGGAAAAATGAAGTTATAAAATTTGCCTACAAATGGATGGACATGGAGAAGATTATGTTGAGCGAAATTAGCCAGAAGGAGAGAGACAGTTACAGAATGACTGCATTTATCTGCATAACATAAATATATAGGTACATATTATGATACCAATATCCAAGGTCAAGTGAAACATAGATCAGGAGGTCCTGTCAAAGGTGGAAATTATCACAAACGTGTGGGAGTCAGAGGTTAGGTAAGACAGAAAATGGAACAGTGTGCTAACAATTGTGAGGGTACTAATGCCAACCTAGAACTGAGCATTAAATAGAGGCAAAAGGATACACATGACAACCCTTTAATGTATGTTCTGTAATCCATAGTCTGGAGAGGAAGGAAAAGAGAAAGATAGAGAAATGGAAAGAAATAAAGAACCTGCCATGGAGGAGGGCTGGGGGGAGGGGGAGGGAACCGGGGACGTTGGTGGTGGGAGATGGGCACTGGTGGCGGGATGGGTGCTGCTACACTGTATGACCAAAACCCAAATATGAACTTTTTAATTGTATATCTTTGTAATTGTAAAAATAAAAAATTAAAAAATTAAAAAAAAAAAAAAAATAAAAACAAAGTGAAAAAAAAATAAAAAAAATAAAAAAAAACAAAAGTCAGCTGCATTCCTGTATACAAATAATGAAAGAGAAGAAAGGGATATTAAGAAAATGATCCCATTCACAATTGTGCATGAGAAAATCAAATACCTAGGAATCAGCTTAACTAAGAATGTAAAGGACCTATACAAAGAAAACTACAAAACACTGCTTCAAGAAATAAAAGAGGACACGAGGAAATGGAAACACATTTCTTGCTCATGGATTGGAAGAATCAACGTTGTCAAAATGGTACTACTCCCTAGAGCTTTCTACAGATTCAATGCAGTCTCTATAAGAATACCCATGACATTCTTCAAAGAAATTGACCAAACACTCGTGAAATTTGTATAGAATAATAACCCCCACAGATAGCTAAAGCAATTCTTGGGAAAAAGAAGACAGGAAGCATCACCTTTCCCAACTTCAAACGGTACTACAAGCGGTAATAATTAAAACAGCATGGTATTGGAATAAAAACAGACCTGTGGACTTATGGAATAGAGTTGAGTATTCTAACAACCAGCCTCAAATATATGATCATTTAATCTTTGACAAAGGAGCAAAAAGTATGAAATGGGGCAAGGAAATCCTCTTTAAGTGGTGCTGGGAAAACTAGACAACTACTTGATCACTTGATCACTTGATCACTTGAATCCCGTTATTCATCGATTTGCTCGAGCGGGAGCCAGTAACATTTCCATTGGACCCTATCACGTGCCAATGTAGCCCAATGGCATCTGGTTGATTCAGGAATATGAAGAGCCTCAAACCGTTCCTTCAGGGTCTTAACAAGGAAGTCTGACCATCTTGTAGGTGGGCGGCCACGTGATCTTTTGACATCCCGTGGGATCCAGTCGGTAACGGCTCTAGTCCAGCGGTTGTGTCCAAATCGCATTACATGTCCAGCCCATCTGATTTTCGATGCCTTGGCAAACGAGACAGTGTCCCTGATTCTGGAATAGCGACGGAGGTCAGAACTCCGGATTCCTTCTCTCACTTGAGTGAGACGTGATATTCCAAGCATAGCTCTTTC
Source organism: Cryptotis parvus (assembly GCA_021461705.1). NCBI lineage: Eukaryota > Metazoa > Chordata > Mammalia > Eulipotyphla > Soricidae > Cryptotis > Cryptotis parvus. The sequence goes on from JAJIBD010001232.1 coordinate 46,264, forward strand.
GATGCCTCTCTGGGAGACCCGAATAGCATTCTCATCCTGCTTTCGTAGGGCCCAGGTCTCTGAGGCGTATGTTAATGCAGGGAGAACGGTGGAGTCGAAGAGATGTGCCCGGAGCCGGAGGTTCTTTGTCCTTTTAGCTATTTCTTCGATGCCTTTGAAGGCATTCCATACCGCTCTCTTCCTCCTGCGCAGCTCAGGTTTTAGGTCGCTCATCATGTTGACTTCTCGACCTAGGTACACATAACTGCTGCATTCAGAGATGTTTGTTCCATTGAGAGTGAATGGGGCCTCTGGAACTAGTTCATTTCTCATGAACATAGTTTTCTTCAGATTCAGCTGTAGACCTACCTTTCCACATTCTCGGTCAAAGTCAGCCAGCATTTGTGCCGCTTGGCTAATGTTTGGTGTTATTAGAACGATGTCATCAGCGAAGCGGAGGTGGTGTAGTTGCCGACCATCTATCTTCACTCCCATTCCTTCCCATTCTAATTGTCTCATGATGTTCTCGAGGGTGGCACTGAAGAGTTTTGGTGAGATGGTATCACCCCGTCGAACCCCTCTTTTGACATCAATGATCACTTCTTTGTAGAATGGTGAGATCCTGGTGGTGAATCCGTAATACAGCTCACGAAGGATCTTGATGTATTGGGTTTGAACACCCTGTTTGACTAGGGCTTCGATGACTGCTTCAGTCTCCACAGAATCAGAGGCTTTCTGTAAATCAATGAACGTGAGACAGAGTGGCATCTTGTACTCCCTACAAACCTCAATGAGCTTGGTTACTGTGTGGATATGGTCGATTGTGCTGAATCCTTTCCGGAAACCTGCTTGCTCGCATGTTTTGTGCATAGTGCTAGACAGAGGTCCAAATTCATTTTTTTACATGTAGTTGTCTCGCTCACATGCGATGCCGACCAAAATGGATTAAGATCTCAATATCAGAATCCAGAGTATGTCAAAGAAAATATAGGAATAACCCTCTACAACATTGCAGCTAACGGCATCTTCAAAAATGAAACACCACTAACAAAGTATTGGAAGCAAAGATAAACATATGGACTACATGAAACTAAAAATTTTCAAACCTCTAAACATGAACAACGTTGTAATTGTATATCTCAGCAACCAGAGTGCCCGAAAATCGATGACTGGATAAAGAAGCTTTGGTACAGCTACACAATGGAATACTATGCAGCTGTTAGGAAAAATGAAGTTATAAAATTTGCCTATAAATGGATGGACATGGAGAAGATTATGTTGAGCGAAATTAGCCAGAAGGAGAGAGACAAACACAGAATGACTGCATTTATCTGCATAACATAAATATATATGTACATATTAAGATATCAATATCCAAGGTCAAGTGAAACATATATCAGGAGGTCTTGTCAAAGGTGGAAATTATCACAAACGTGTGGGAGTCAGAGGTTAGGTAAGACAGAAAATGGAACAAGGTGCTAACAATTGTCGAGGGTACTAATGCCAACCTAGAACTGGGCATTAAATAGAGGCAAAAAGATACACATGACAACCCTTTAATGTATGTTCTGTAATCCATAGTCTGGAGGGGAAGGAAAAGAGAAAGAGAGAGAAAGGGAAAGAAATAAAGAACCTGCCATGGAGCAGGGCTGGGGAGGGGGAGGGAACCGGGGACGTTGGTGGTGGGAGATGGGCACTGGTGGCGGGATGGGTACTGAAACACTGTATGACCAAACCCAAATATGAACTTTTTAATTGTATATCTTTGTAATTGTAAAAATAAAAAATTTTTAAAAAAAAGAAATAAGATGAAATAAATAGAATGGAAGATTTTAATTTCAAAAAAAAAAAAGAAATAAACAGCGAACAAGATACAAAGACAGTTCACAGAATGGGAAAGAATATTCACCCAATGTCCATCTGATAAGGGATTAATATCCAGGATATATCAGGCACTTTACAAGAAGAAAACAGCCAACCCCATCAAAAAATGGGGAGAAGAAATGAACAGAACTTCGACAAGGAAGGAAGTTGCATGGCCAAAAGACATGAAAAAATGCTCATCATCATTAATTATCAGAAAGATGCAACTCTAAACAACAATGTGATATAAATAGATTTCTAAATCTACTCCAAATAATAGAGAGGTATCAAAAATTGAAGATAATGCTCTTTTTTTCTGTTGTTAACAAGGATCAGACCAAACTGACAATAAAATTTCTGGTGCCCAAAGAAGAGAGAACTAAGTAATTAGTATAAACTGTTAGGGAGCAAGTTTCAATTCTGTTTCAGTTCTTGAACAAGTTCCATTATATATTAAATAAGAATATCTTTAACCCTACAGTGCTGAATACTTACTGTGAAACCTTTACTAATTTACTGAGATGAATACTTGAAAATCTCTCTCTTCCATAGACAAATCAGAGTTGAAAAGGCATGCCTTTCCATTATTCTTTCAAAGCTTTATAAAATTCTGGAGGAAATTATTCAGGAAGGTATAAATCAGTATTCCTAACTGGGGGCCTATGGTCCCTGTGGGCCCCGAGGAAGTCCCAGGGGGCTACAGTTGGAAACCACATAAACAGGGTACCATGGCAAAAAAGCTCTTTCCTACCGGTAAGAGAAAAGGGGCTCCAAAAAGGAAACAAGGTTGAAAGTAGGCCAAGATCAGACCAAAAAGGTTGTATCTATCATGTCTCTAATAGATGTTGTACCATGATTTGGTGTCCAAAAAAAATTCCAAATTTTACTAAAGTTTCCTTCATCTTTGAAAAAGTTTAATGGTTCGTGTGTGTGTGTGTGTGTGTGTGTGTGTGTGTGTGTTTCCCCTTTATGGAAAATGTATCCTTTCCAAGACCAAGTTCAAATATATTAGCCTCATGATTCTCCCTGGTTTGAGGGGAAAGGGTGACAATGTTCTAACACATTCTCATGAGCCACTTGCATACTTTTGGAGTGCCAGTCTTGGAAAAAGAAGCTTTGTTTTACTTTATGCGAAACCTTTGTCTCCTATAAAGCACAGCTCACGCCTTTGGTGTCAGATAAATGACAATAATTGTTGGAGGCAATAACACATTTGGATGTGAAGTTTTACAACAATCCTTGTTTTCCTTCATCTGCTAAAATCATTACATTTATGACATTGGTGGATTAGTAGAACTGTATGCCTCTGCTCTGTTTACTTAATTTCTGAATTGACTGGAACGTGCTTTTAATGTGGAAATCGTATTATGGTGATCAAATATCCTGTGCTCTGAACAAGATTATTACCTGTAGAAACCAAATGGGATTTAATACATAGTCATTGTCTTCTATTTTCTTGACAAATTCATCCCTTCTACTAGCAAACCAAATTTGATGTCAGAATCCACTCCCAAATACCAACAACATGTTTCGTAATTGCAAAGCTAACACCTATGAATAATAAAATTGCAAACAAGCAGAACATCATCAAAAATTCAAGATGATTATTTTTTAATGATTGTATTACTTCCTACGTATGATAGTATAAAAGGCACACAGCATTGTCTTTCTCAAGATTAAAATCTAGTGAATTTCAAAGCCTGAGGTCTATGAGGGCAGATGTAATATTTTTTCCATCAATCTAATAGCAAAGTATGTCTCGAAAAGAAACAAGTTGAGTAAGAGAAAAGAATTTCTGACTCCTTTGTCATCTTTCTTCAGCACTAATGCATGATGATCTGACAAGGGAGTAGAAAGTATTGAACAATAACAAACCTTTGGCCTAGGAATACAAAACTGAGATTACCAAACAGTGGAGATGAGTGTGGGGGAGGATGCAGTGGAGTAACATAAGGACAGTGGTGGAGCATCTGGGGTACTTGGGGGAGCAGTAGCTGTGAAGCTCAAAATCATAAACATGAATACTGTTGTCACCACAAAACCCAAACCGTGATGATTTAAAAAAAAGAAAGACAATGAACTTAGACCCCCTTCTAACGCCATGCACAAAAGTCAGAACAAAATGGATTCTAGATCTCAACATCAGACATGAATCTATAAGGTACATCGAAGAAAACATAGGAGAAACGCTCACGACATCGAAACGAAAAGTATCTTTAAAGACGACATACCACTGACCAAGCAAATGGAAGCAAAGATATACAAATGGGATTATATAAAACTGAAAAGCTTCTGCACCTCAAAAGAAACAGTGACTAAGATACAAAGACAATCCACAGAGTGGGAAAGGATATTCACCCAATACCCATCTGACAAGGGGTTAATATCCAGGATATATCAGGCACTGTTAGCCCTTCACAAGAAAAAAAACAGCCAACCCCATCAAAAAATGGAGAGAAGAATTGAACAGAAACTTCTAAAAAAGAAGAAATTCGAATGGCCAAAAGGCATATGAAAAAGTGCTCTTCATCTTTAACCATCACGGAGATGCAAATCGAAACAATAATGAGGTACATCTCACACCACAGAGACTGGCACACATCCAAAACAGCAAGAACAACCAGTGCTGGCGTGGATGTGGGGGAAAGGGGCTCTCATCCACTGTTGGTGGGAGTGCCGACTGGTCCAGCCTTTTTGGAAAACAATATGGGCATTCCTCCAAAAACTAGACATTCAGCTCCCATTTGACCCAGCAATAGCACTCCTAGGAATATACGCGAGAGACCGAAAAACACATAGCAGAAACACTCTCTGTACTTTATTCATCTCTGCGCTATTCACTATAGCTAGAATCTGGAAACAACCTAAATGCCTGAGAACAGAGGATTGGCTAAAGAAACCGTGGTTCATCTACACTATGGAATACTATGCAGCTGTCAGAAAAGACGAAATTATGAAATTTACCTGCAAATGGATAGACATGGAGACTATCATGCTGAGTGAAATTAGTCAGAAGGAAAAGGACAGATATAGAATGACTGCATTCATTAATAGGATATAAATAGATACCAGTGTTTTACTAAGTGTGGGAAATGGTAATGGCAGATTAAAACTCACCATTGAATATACACAAAGAGACTTAAGTGATAAACTCTAAATATCTGCAGGGCTAGCCACAATGTGAAAAAGAAGAGGGAGAGAGATGCAGAGACAGAGAGAGAGAAAGAGAGAAAATGGGGCTGCCTGCTATTGAGGCAGCCTGGGGGGTGGCCGGGAGGGGGGGGTGTGGGAACATTGGTGGTGGAAATGGGGCACTGGTGGAGGGATGGGTGCTGGAATAGTGTATTACCAAGAACCAATTATGAACACCTTTGTAATTGTATGTCTCACAGTGGTATAATAAAAAATTTTTAAAAAAAGAAAGACAGCATGAACAATTAAACATCCTTTGCCTTTAGGTCTTCCTAGGGGCTTGTCATTTGTCATTTGTCACTTATCTTCCTGTTATTCATGGATTTGCTCAAGCAGGTGCCAGTAATGTCTCCAGTAATGTCCCCCATTCTCATAGGGGAATGAGGTTCATTATTGTTACTGTTTTGGGCATATCGAATACCCCACGGGTAGCTTGCCAGGCTCTGCCATGGCTCTGGGTTCATCCCAGGGAATCCAGTCTCTTTCTATATCAGACCATCAACCATCCAGGGCCCACAAGGCAGAGCCCTGGGTGTACACAAGCCTATCTCTGGTCTGCCACCTGCTCATGCAGCCGGGCACTGCAGCCACACCTGCAATACCTCGAGGGACAGGAAGGTGATGAAATTCCAATTCCAGTCCTCTCATTCATGGCTGTCTTTATTAACATAGCCTTTAAAACCCATCTCAATTTAAACTTATCCGAGAATAGTGAAGAGTTAGAGAGCACCTATGATTTTTTTTTTTAATTTAATTTTATTATTTTCCCCCCCAAATATTATTACACCATTTTAGACATACAATTGAAAGATGCTCATGTAGAGTTTTGGATCTACAGTGTTCCAACACCCATCCCCTCCACCCAAACCCATCTACCATCACCAATGTCCCCACCTCCCTCCCCCCCCGCACCTCAACTACTTGGCAGATTCTGTATGTCATTTCTTTCGCCTTTATATCTCCTTCCCGATAAACTTTCCTGCTCTTCGTGGAATACAGTGCATTAAAAGACATTACTGTTTCACTATTTTAGTGGACCGCGCGCCGCAAGCGGCCGTGCAATCTGGGCTCGAACTGGTCTTGCTCTGTTGATCTGGTCGTGGGTCAGTTTCTCAGCGTCCGGACAGCGAAGATGGTGGCTAGTGTGATGGGCGGAAGTTTCATCCGGCTGCTTCCGGGACCCCCAGAGGCGATGGGCCAACACCCAAAACCCATCTGCCCTCCTCGGGATCCCATCGTCAGCTGGGCTCGGCGCGAGCCGGGCTCCAGTCTCCCCAGCCACTTGCGCAGCTCTGCATACTGGTTCCCGGGCGGCTCCTGGGCGGGTCCACCAGACTCGACAAAATGGAGGGGGAGTGGCTTAACCCTGACTCCATCTGGCGAATTCCCAGTGATTCCCACTTCTGGGAGCCGCCTACCTGGGCTCGAACTGGTCTTGCTCTGTTGATCTGGTCGTGGGTCAGTTTCTCAGCGTCCGGACAGCGAAGAGCACCTATGATTTTTTTAAGTATTTTATTATACTACTGTGAGATATACAAATAAAAAAGATATACAATTAAAAAGTTCATGTTTGGGTTTTGGTCATACAGTGTTCCAGCACCCATCCCGCCACCAGTGCCCATCTCCCACCACCAACATCCCCGATTCCCTTCCCCCTTCCCCAGCCCACCTCCATGGCAGGTTCTTTATTTCTTTCCCTTTCTCTCTCTTTCTCTTTTCCTTCCCTTCCAGACTATGGATTACAGAACATACATTAAAGGGTTGTCATGTGTATCCTTTTGCCTCTATTTAATGCTCAGTTCTAGGTTGGTATTAGTACCCTCGACAATTATTAGCACCCTGTTCCATTTTCTGTCTTACCTAGCCTCTGACTCCCACACGTTTGTGATAATTTCCACCTTTGACAAGACCTCCCGATATATGCTTCACTTGACCTTGGATATTGGTATCATAATATGTACATATATATTTATGCCATGCAAATAAATGCAGTCATTCTGTATCTGTCTCTCCCCTTCTGGCTAATTTCGCTCAACATAATCTTCTCCATGTCCATCCATTTATAGGCAAATTTTATAACTTCATTTTTCCTAACAGCTGCATAGTATTCCATTGTGTAGATGTACCAAAGCTTCTTTATCCAGTCATCGATTTTCGGGCACTCTGGTTGCTTCCAGATTCTGGCTATTGTGAATAATGCTGCTATGAACATAAAAAGTAGGGATGGTGTTTCCGCTGCGTGTTTTTGGTTTTCCAGAGTAGATTCCCAGGAGTGGTATGGCTGGGTCAAATGGGAGTTCAATTTCTAGTCTTTGGAGGAAAGTCCATATTGTTTTCCAGAAAGGCTGTACCAGCCGGCATTCCCAACAACAATGGATGAGTGTCCCCTTTTCCCCACATCCACGCCAGCACTTGTTGTTCTTGCTCTTTTGGATATGTGCCAGTCTCTGTGGTGTAAAGTGGTATGTCATTGTTGTTTTGATTTGCATCTCTCTGATGATTAGTGATGATGAGCATTTTTTCATATGTTTTTTGGCCATTCGAATTTCTTCCTTGCTGAAGTTTCTGTTCATTTCTTCTCCCCATTTTTTGATGGGGTTGTTTGTTTTCTTCTTGTAAAGTTCTATCAGTGCCTGATATATCCTGGATATTAACCCCTTATCAGATGGGTATTGGGTGAGTATTCTTTCCCACTCCGTGGACTGCTTTTGTATCTTAGTCACTGTTTCTTTTGAGGTGCAGAAGCTTTTTAGTTTCATGTAGTCCCATATGTTTATCCTTTCTTCTAGTTGCTTTGTTAATGATGTTTCACCTTTGAAGATGCCTTTAACTTCAATGTCGTCGAGGGTTTTTCCTATATTTTCTTCAATGTACTTTATGGATTCAAGTCTGATATTGAGATCTTTAATCCATTTTGATCTGATTTTTGTGCATGGTGTTAGACACGGGTCCAAATTCATTTTTTTACATGTTGCTGCCCAGTTTTCCCAACACCACTTGTTGAAGAGGCTTTCCTTACTCCATTTTAGACTCATTGCACCTTTATCAAAGATTAAATGATCATGTGTTTGAGGTTGGGTGTCAGGATACTCAATTCTATTCCATAGGTCCACAGGTCTGTTTTTATTCCAATATCATGCTGTTTTAATTACTACTGCCTTGTAGTACAGTTTGAAGTTGGGAAAGGTGATGCCTCCCATCTTTCTTTTTCCCAAGGATTGCTTTAGCTATCCTTGGGGGTTTATTGTTCCATACAAATTTCAGGAGCGTTTGGTCAATTTCTTTGAAGAATGTCATCGGTATCCTCATAGGGACTGCATTGAATCTGTACAGAGCTCTAGGGAGTATTACCATTTTGACAATGTTGATTCTCCCCATCCATGAACAGGGAATGTGTTTCCATTTCCTTGTGTCCTCTTTTATGTCTTGGAGCAGTGTCTTGTAGTTTTCTTTGTACAGGTCCTTTACATACTTGGGTAAGTTGATTCCTAGGTATTTGATTTTCTATGGCACAATTGTGAATGGAATTGTTTCCTTAATATCCCTTTCTTCTCTTTCGTTATTTGTATATAGGAAAGCCACTGACTTTTGGGTGTTGATTTTGTATCCTGCCACTCTACTATATGCGTCTATTGTTTCTAGGAGTTTTTTGGTAGAGAGTTTAGTGTTCTCTAGGTATAATATTATGTCATCTGCAAATAATGATAGCTTGACTTCTTCCTTGCCTATCTGGATGCCCTTGATGTCCTTTTTCTTCTCTGATTGCTATGGCAAGTACTTCCAGTACTATATTGAATAAAAGACGTGAGAGTGGGTAACCTTGTCTTGTCCCTGATCGGGGGAAGGCTTTCAACTTTTCCCCATTTAGAATGATGCTTGCTGTGGGCTTTTGGTAGATGGCTGTAACTATCTTGAGGAAATTTCCTTCAATTCCCATTTTCTGGAGGGTTTTAATCATGAACGGGTGCTGGATCTTGTCAAATGCTTTTTTCTGCGCTCTATTGAAAGGATCATATGGTTTTTATTTTTTCTTTTTATTGATATGATGTATTATGTTGATTGACTTGCGAATATTGAACCATCCTTGCATTCATTGAACCATCCTTGCATTCAGAGCACCTATGATTAACTCTCATTTCTAGGTATAGAAACCAAGGCTGCCAGTTCATGAGATGAGTCCCAGCCATTCTTGAGTCTCTGTACCTTACCAAAGAGTAAACTTATCCCAACACTACAGAGCAAGTGGTCAAATTCACGTTAAAGTTCATCCAGCCAAATTGCCAGCCCTGGGCCAATCTCATCTACGCCTCCAACTCTCTTTCAGCCCTTTACTCTTTCCTCATGTCTATCTGCTATAACTCCAATATAACAAGTTCCATAAGTTGTTCAGTTAAGTCAAACCTGGAAAGAACAATCTCTTATTTTCTAATACATCTGCTATTTATTGAATGTTTTTAACACCCCAGAACCTATATCAGGCATTTTGCAAACAGTCTTATGCTGGATCTCTACAACTCTGTGAGTTTGGTGTCATTATGCAAATGGAAGCATCAAAGGCTAGGAAGCATATTGATGAACTTAAGGTCACAGTGCTGACAAGTGGACAACCACAACGTATGCTCACCTCTCTCTGGAACTCCTAACTACAGTGCTCACTGACCCTCATTTTCTTCAAAAACCAAGTGCTACTCACTCCACACACATTTCTCAAACATGAGATATATTCTGGCCATAGTGCTGGGAAAATAGGAATTGCAGGGGTAGAAAGAACAAAGTAAAGCAACAATAAGAAATAAGAGAAACATGTGAGATCTCAATCTAAGCTCTTCTGAGGGTGGTAACAGGTTACCTAAACCTAATTCCAACACAAGGCCTACAAAAGGACAGAATCCAGGACAGATTCCAGGTAAGACTAAATTAAATCTGGCCTGAAGAGCGGTCCTAAGTCTCTGTACTTTTTGAGTACAGAGAACTACTGAGCTGAGAACTATTGAGCTGAGAACTACATGTATTTCTTTCAGAACTACCTCCCCAGATCTGGTCTCTATTCCCACACATTCTTAGACAGAAAGGAATCACAGGCTCCCTTAACTTCGATGTGTAAGTCATAGGAAAAAGTGCCTACCCCACCACAACCACCACCCCCCCATCAACCTCCTGCCTCTTTGGACAGGATGTAGAGCAATTTGCTCCCTCTCTTGTTCTTATTTGTTGTGCACTTGCACTCTATAGGCATGTTACAAATTGCAAATGTTTGCAGTATTTGGCTCTTCGAAGCTTCTTCATCTCTTCCCCAACCCGCCGGCATAGAGGCTGTTCTTCCCCCACTATTTAAACATTGGCTCAAGATTGCCTTTTTAAATTACTTTCGCTGTCAGTTCATTTAGCAGCCTGATTCAGCCTGAGATTTGAAGTTTGCAATTTTTTTTCAAGTTTCCCTTTTGCAAAGCTTCGGAAGATAGGGTTCCAGGCTTATCACTCTGTGCTGTGGTCACTTAGCACTTGCATTTGAAATGCACTTTATTTGCCATCGGCTTTTTCTACTGCTTCTTCATCTCTGAGTTGTCAAGTATTTCATGAAGTGCTATACAAGGCAGGGGATGGGGGAACATGCCTTTCGTTCTGATTCCCCATTTAAGTATCCACATTTGTCTTGAAAGAGTTCACTGAGCTTGAGAAAAATCACAATCCAAAGCAACTAAGGATCCATGAGATATAAGCAAAGCAAAAAACGTTAAACCCTATCAAAAAATGGATTGTATAAAAGAAAAACTGATGATTTACTCCAGGTAAAAATTTAAACGGTGAATAGAAAAGACACAGTGAGGTGTGAGAAGGAAATGTTGACGGCTAAATTACCCTTCAAGTAAAAATATCTAGAAAAACCTACTGCCAGGACCTCGGTAGGGCATTCATGCCAGCTTGAATAGAGATTCAGATGCCCTGATAGACCATAAGTGCATTAATCTCCTTCCTGTGTTCACTTAACAGGTCTTTCTACAATGTTGTATTTGTATATACTCAGCCAGAAGCTTTGAGATAATGACCACATTTCTAAAAAAACAGGAGAAAACAAACCTGATATGACTGCCTCCTTCAAGAACCCCCAGACTGTCTACCTCTGGAGGCCAGATTCCATTTGAAAATGGGTTGGGTTCATCCTGAAACCAGCTTTATAAATCAATTATGCGATTCCAATCTCATTTTGGCACTCACTTCCACTCTAAGAAAATGAAGGGGAGGGGTAATTTCATGATTCTGGAACGCTCCATATGCAAAAAAAAAAAAAAAAAGCTGAAACCAGCAAATATTCATTTTCTCTTTTGGCAAATGACTCTGGTAATTAAGGTAAACTACTAATAACCCTCTTCAGAGTGCAGGATAGATTGTTCCCAAACATATTGAGAGAAATCAAATTGAGCAGCTTGGAGCCCAGACAGAACCTTAGAGAAAGCCCTGCCAAGAACAGTTTCCTACAAGGAACAACAAAACTGGAGAAATCAAAAACCAAGTCTGTAGCAAAATTATCATTTTCCTGAAGTGTTTTATGTTGCCTGCACCTTTTGTGACCATTCGCATGTATTCTATTTTTTTCTCCAAAGTTTATATCATCTAACCAATCCTTTCCTAAAGTGAGTGTTTTAATGATAGAATTTGCCAAAGTCTTTAGCAGAGGCTGGCAAAGTTTTGCTAGAAACTGCCAGATAATCAACATTTTCAGCTTTTCTGGCCATATTGTCTCTTTGGCAAGTATCAACCCTTCCTCTACCATTGTAGCAGGAAAGAAGCCATAGATGAGCACATAAGCATGACTACATTACAATAAAGCTTTATTTATAAAAAATGAGGAGAAGGGGCCAGGAAATGGCTCAGTGACTAAAACTCCTGCATTGCAAATGTGTGGGATAAGTTGTTTGTTTGTTGGTTGTTGTTGTTGTTATTATTACTGTTTTGTGGGGCACTGCAGGGGAGTAATTTTATTTTTTTTTAATTTTTTTTATTTTTACAATTACAAATACAATTAAAAAGTTCATATTTGGGTTTTGGTCATACAGTGTTCCAGCACCCATCCCTCCACCAGTGCCCATCTCCCACCACCAATGTCCCCGGTTCCCTCCCCCCCCCCTCCCCCAGCCCCCTCCTCCATGGCAGGTTCTTTATTTCTTTCCATTTCTCTCTCTTTCTCTCTTTTCCTTTCCCCCCAGACTATGGATTACAGAACATACATTAAAGGGTTGTCATGTGTATCTTTTTGCCTGTATTTAATGCTCAGTTCTAGGTTGGCATTAGTACCCTCGACAACTGTTAGCACCCTGTTCCATTTTCTGTCTTACCTAGCCTCTGACTCCCACAGGTTTGTGATAATTTCCACCTTTGACAAGACCTCCTGATATATGTTTCACTTGACCTCGGATATTGTTATCATAATATGTACATATATATTTATGTTGTGCAGATAAATGCAGTCATTCTGTGTTTGTCTCTCTCCTTCTGGCTAATTTCGCTCAACATAATCTCCATGTCCATCCATTTATAGGCAAATTTTATAACTTCATTTTTCCTAACAGCTGCATAGTATTCCATTGTGTAGATGTACCAAAGCTTTTTATCCAGTCATCGATTTTCGGGCACTCTGGTTGCTTCCAGATTCTGGCTATTGTGAATAATGCTGCTATGAACATAAAAGTAGGGATGGTGTTTCCGCTGCGTATTTTTGGTTTCCCAGAGTAGATTCCCAGGAGTGGTATGGCTGAGTCAAATAGGAGTTCAATTTCTAGTCTTTGGAGGAATGTCCATATTGTTTTCCCAAAAGGGGAGTAATTTTAGAGGTACTATGCAACACCACCTGTGTTCAGGGATTACTCCTGGGTTTGTGTTCAGGGACTACTCCTGAAGTATTACTAGGACCAGATAATGGTGCCAAGGTCCCCAGCATACAGGCAAGCACCTTAACCCCGGTACTATGTCTCCAGTCCCAAGCTATTAAGTTTGATTCCTCAGTGCTACCTCACGTGCTTAACGCAATCCTGACAACTCTGACATTTGTACCAATGAGCCAAATTTGCATGAGTAATTTCCAGCCACATAGTGGTCAGGGATGACCAAGCATGCAAATAAAGGCTAAGACAACCCAAGGAGCACCACAACTGGACCATATGCTCAAGCACCCACAAGCAACAACAGAAATGAGGGCCAGGAGGACTGGTCCATGGTTGGAAGTTTGTCCCAAGTAGGGGGAAGGGGAAGAGGGCAGCTGTGATAGAGAGGGGGACACGGTGACAACGACAGTTGGAAACGATCACTCTGGACAAGAATTAAGTGCTGAAAGAAGTACAGGGATATACATTATAACCTTACAGTACCTGTACCACAAACCATAATAACCAAGAGGAGAGAGAAAGAGAGCGAGAGAGAGAAAGAGTGAGAAAGAGAGAGAAGAGAGAGAAACTATCTGCCATAGAGACAGACTGTGGGTGGAGGGTGGAAGGGACATTGGTGGTGGGAAGTGAACACTGATGAAGCAATGCATGTTGAAAAATTATATGACTGAAATCCAATCATGGACAACTTTGTATCTGTTTATCTAAAAAATTTTAAAGAAAACATTGCAAGCAGGAGTGTGATCAGCCATGATCACAACAACCAGTCTGTGATTACACTCCTTGACTACAGGAGCACAACTAATAGAGTGTGAGCATCACAACCAAATGTGTCTGTACCTGTATCCCCTGATTGTCATAATAATTGAGGGAGAAGAGGAAAAAGCAGAAAAGAAAGAGAGGGTGCATATTTACTCAGGGGGTGCTGCCAGCAGACCTGTGCTCTCAGGATAAGGGATGGATAGATAACCAGAAAAAAGCCAGAGTAATCACTTCCTGGTACCTGACTTGAGCTGTACCACCCTAGGGAAGATGAGCTCAGTCTGTGGGGAAAGAAAATAATAAAAACTCCATTTGGGAAGTCTAGACTTCCTGAGCCCTCTGACAACTATGACACATCGCAGCATTATTTAGTCTCTTGCTCGTTTACTGTGAGTCATGGCTTGATTTGCATGATTCCCTACTTTGGTGGCAATCTTGAAAGTCCACTAAGATTAGTCACAGCAAGAAGCTGCCCCTAAAATTGAGGTAGGAAATTACTTTACAGTTCTAATTTCAGACTAGGAAGTAAAATGACAATATAAATGGCTTCTAATGCTGCCTTGGGTCCTAACACAAGCAAGAATGACTTTCAAGTTATGTGGTCCCTCAGAGAGGAACATTCTGTGGAGTGTCAAATCCTCTCAAACTGAACAGATGTTTCATACACTACAGGGAAAGGCTTCAGACAGACCCAAGTCTAACCTCTGCTCTGCCATGTACTCCCCAGGACACCTGGAAAAAGACTCTACCTTTCTGTGTTTATTTCCCCATTTTCAGAATATGCAATATTCAATATTTTATAGGTTTCTTCCCCTCTCTCTCTACCTCAAGGAGTTGGTGGTCTGGACTAACGGTACTGGGGAGAAAGCCTTGAAAATAGATCACAGCTATAAAGTGCTTCTCACCCAGGAAAATATAAAACTTGGAAGGAGGGGGTTTGGGCTATGTCTAGCAGAGTTTAACCCCTGGCTCTGTGCTCAGGGATCACACCTGGAAATGTTTAGGGATGGTTCCTGGAAGTTCTTAGGGAACTCTGCATGGTGAAGGTCAACCTTATCATTTTAGTCCAAGAATTAAGAATGTTTTTAACTGGAGTTAGCCACTAGTATCAAATTATGTTGCACTAATTTGTGGCTCTGGTGTAATCCTCAGCAGAGATTCACCCAGTGAAACTCCATTGGGTCCCACAGATTAGGTTCATTCTGATGACCTGGCATTGATTCCGCACATATTGACATTCAGCCCTCCCGTCCTATTTCTTTTCTGCTCACAAGGCACAGGTCACTGAATAAATCTTGAGATAGAAAGACAGGCTGATAGTGGAGGTGCATTCAAGGGACTATCCCTCCTCATTTTGGATGCTTGTCTTTTTATTCTATTCTCTCCCCTTGAAGTCTGCAGAAGAGGGTGCCCCATTATCTCAGAAATGAGCTTCTCTCGAGACCAGTCATTTTCTTCTGAAGATTTGCCCCTCAAGTTGTATTGATATTTATATCTCTTAATTTCTTTAAAATTGTAATTATTTATTTCTTGCCATCATATTGTGCCTTTATAGATACTATTGTTCAGTCTAAAATGGGTCCAGGTTTGAAGCTTCATTTATCAGTAACATTCTGGAGAGAAGAAATTTAATTTAAATGGAGGAAAACTAGGAATGTCAACCCTGGATAAAACTAAATACCATCACGTTTCTATTTCTTTTATTTCATTTCATTTCCATGATTTATGCAATATGCAATTAAAATTCCAGTGGGGATAGATATTTTTTATAGACACAAACAATCTTATTCTAAAGTTCATGTGTATGAACGGATAAAACCAGCAAAGAGAAGTTTTAATATGAATAGTGATGACTATAGATAAATGCTTGACCTGTGTTCCTGATGTAGGTGAGCCCCACGGGTGGCTTATGTGAGGCGGGAAGAAGAGATAAAAGGTCTCTCCCCCAGCCATCTCTGCCTCCTAGGACCCACTGGGCAGGCTAGGACTGGTAAAGTCTGGGACAAGCCCATGCATGGCGCAGGCCTAAACCCCACCACCCCTGCAAGGTGGCCGTCAAGCCACACCTCATGTGCGCTTATCTGTAGGCACGGGAGTTGATCCCCACCATCAAGATTTCTCAGGGAGCCACAAACTCAGGCTGGAGCAAGGAATTGTTCTTTGCAGAAAGGAAAGTCAGTCCTAGGCCTTACGCAGGGTTTTTCAGAGTTCTTGTCTTCCTTGCAAAAAAAGAATTTTCAGGAGTAGATAAGCAGTGAAGTAAAACAGATTTTAGTATGGAGGTTTTAGGATGGGGAAGGAGGAGAAAGTAGAGAGTACACATCTCAAGAGGGGAGATCGCGGGCACCACATGTGCTCAGCCACATGGGCTCAAGCAGCACATGGGCTCCGGCAGCATGTGCGCACCAGCCTTTGGTCGGGACAGCTTTTATAGGTTTCTTCCCTAGCTAATCCCATATGGGGCTTCAACCTGTTAAAATCCATTGCTAAGGCCATTGCCAAGGGGAGTATATTTTGGGGGTGGTCTTCTTTGAAAATCTCCTTTTCTTGACCCCTGTTTCTGCTGGATCTTCTCTGTCCTAACATGTAATAAGATTGAGGGCTGGGCAGAGAAAGGTTGATCCAGCTTCCTAAGGGACTATTGTTGATAAAGTCTTATCAGGCCGCAAGAATCGATGACTGGATAAAGAAGCTTTGGTACATCTACACAATGGAATACTATGCAACTGTTAGGAAAAATGAAGTTATAAAATTTGCCTATAAATGGGTGGACATGGAGAAGATTATGTTGAGCGAAATTAGCCAGAAGGAGAGAGACAGATACAGAATGACTGCATTTATTTGCATAACATAAATATATATGTACATATTATGATACCAATATCCAAGGTCAAGTGAAACATGGATCAGGAGGTCTTGTCAAAGATGGAAATTATCACAAACGTGTGGGAGTCAGAGGCTAGGTAAGACAGAAAATGGAACAGTGTGCTAACAATTGTCGAGGGTACTAATGCCAACCTAGAACTGAGCATTAAATACAGGCAAAAGGATACACATGACAACCCTTTAATGTATGTTCTGTAATCCACAGTCTGGGGGGGAAGGAAAAGAGAAAGAGAGAGAAAGGGAAAGAAATAAAGAACCTGCCATGGAGGAGGGCTGCAGGCGGGGGAGGGAACCGGGGACGTTGGTGGTGGGAGATGGGCACTGGTGGCGGGATGGGTGCTGGAATACTGTATGACCAAAACCCAAACATGAACTTTTTAATTGTATATCTTTGTAATTGTAAAAATTAAAAATTAAAAAAAAGTCTTATCTTGCCTTAGTTCCTAATTCCAAAACGTGGGTCTAGACAGTCTTCGGGCTAAAATTTATTGCCGTGGGGACTCCCCTGTCGGCCTGACTACATCAATCCCACTTTTAAAACTGTAATACTCTCACACCTGGCACCATATCAACTCACCCATCCGCAATGCTCTTCAGATTCACAGCTAAATCTCTGAGGAGATTAAAGCCATGCCGCTAAAATTCATGGACATACCAGTCTTCTAGCTGAAAACTCTGGGCACCCTCCGAAATGGGGTGGGCCAAGTCCCCACCCTGTCTAGGTCCTGGCAGTTGCACCCACACCCAACTGCTGCCAACACACGAAAGGCCTCATTCTTCTGCTTTACTAATAATCTCACAGAGACACCAAATCACAAAACTTCAAAGTACTTTCTTGGGGCTGTTTGGGGTCCCCAACAGTATAGAGGGTGCCCTGTTCATGCTCAGGCTGACAACCTTCCCCTCAGGCTGATGAGCAGAGAGCCACGAGCTCAGTTTTTTTAATATTTTATTATACCACCGTGAGATATACAATTACAAAGATGTTCATAAGATGTTCATATTTGGATTTGGGTAGTACAGTGTTCCAGCCCGCATCCCTCCACCAGTGCCCATTTCCCACTACCAATGTCCCCAATTCCCTCCCCCTCCCTAGCCTGCCTCTATGGCAGGTTCATTATCTCTTTCCCTTTCTCTCTCTCTTTCCATGAGCCCACTTTAGAAAATCCAAAATCTTTACCTTTTTCCAATTTCACTCCACACTAACTGCTACACACACTGCCACACCACACCAGCGGACCCACTCACACACACATTCATGCCCCAGGACCAAACTTCAAGAGCTAAAATCCCTGCTGGGAGCAGGGTGGCACCAAAGATGTATGTTTATTGCTCCCACAATGAGGTAGAAAGAGACTTTGGTGCAAAAACTTCAGGGAGGCCACTCCTCTGGTTCCCAAGGCTTAAGAGATGCTAATGTTGAGCACCGCAATTCTCCTCCCAGGCTAATAAACTACAGGGTTCATCCAAATTGTCCAAGAATCACCAGGAGAGGCCTCTGGGCTTCCTGTGCACTGCTTGGTGGGGGTGGGGATGGAGTTCAAAACCTACTTCCAGGTGACGAATGCAACTTGTTCCTGTAACTAGAATCACTCAGACGCATCCATGTGGGGGAGGCTGCGTGCACACACACACTTCCATGCACATTCAGCATTTCTAAATAGAAGGTTTAATTTAGAAACACACTGCTGTTAGTTAAATGATCCTGCAACCCACTGCCACACATCTCCCCCTTATCTCTCTTTGGTTAAATGTTTTGAAATGAGTTTCAAATGGGGTTGGCTCAAATGACAGCTCTTCATTTCACCTTGTTTCTGTGGCTGCCATTTGTGGGGATGTTTTATGGTTCCGTTAATTACCCACATCAAGAGGTTATTTTATTGTTTCTAGAGAAGTAGAGTTACCAGTGTAAATATTCTGAGACAGCAAATTTTCCTAGCCAGCTAAAATTCGGAGTTCTTACCATATGAAATCAATGCATGGATACAATTTTTGCATTATTTTTCCATGATTACTAATAGCCTGAAATATTTTTCAGGCATAAGCATATGGGTGGGAGAGCCAGAGCAGATGGAGTGCTTGAAAAGCTGACCGCACAGCCAAAAGATAGGCACTCAACCCCCAGTTCTCACTGCCGCACAACACTCAAACCTTCTGGATCTGTTTCCTTATCTCCAAAATGGGAGATTTATAAAAGCAGCTCTCTGCTGGTGTGGTGTTAAGGCTAAGTCAACTATTGTGTTAAAAAAAAAAGAGATTTTAGACTATTATTGCCCACAGATCACTCGGAGCTAAGGGGCTCTGTCACTGTGCAGAAGAGCATAATGGTCATTGTGTAAAGGCAGTGAGATGAAGTCCTGGCACGGGAAGGCTAGACCTATGTTCTGATTTTGCCAGTTCCTAGCTGTGCTACTTTCAGCAAGTCACTTAGCCTCTCTGTGCTTCAGTTCCTCAATCAGTTAAATGGGCAGCAAATATCAAGGTTTATGGCAAAGTCACAATAAAAGAATCACAGGAAGCAGCTCAGAACAGAGATTGACAAAGAGGTGAGTGAATAGCAAATGTGGGCAGCAGAGAAGCATGGGTTCACCCCAGACCTAATCTTGAGAACCCATTTTCATCTGTCAGAGTCTAAACAGGGACCAATTTCCTCGTCTCGGTTTTTTGGATGTTGCCCCCCCATTCCAGTCTAATTTTTTGTCTTCTGTGGAGTTCCTCACAATGGAAAATAAATGCCTTAGGGATGGAGCAAGAGTAGAGCACGTCGAGTACTCGCCTTGCATGTAAAGAAAGCCAGGTTCAGTCCTCAGCATCCCATATGATCCCCAAGCACTGCCAGGAGCGAGCCAAGAGGAAGCCTTGAGCACTTCGGGGGAGGAGGGAGTGAGCTTTGATTATAAATAAAAGTGGTAATTGTATCCCCTTCATGCCAATAAAAATGATCCTCCTCCAGCCCCTCCCCAGGAAGAAATTACACTTCGTCCTCCTGGCGACGCCCAGTGTAGACGGACTCTTGCTGAACTCAGCTGGAGAGGCTGGTGCTCGAAGCTTCTGCCAATGTGTGTGCAGGGCATCTCCACATCTGCGAACAAGTGAGTGCCTGGCATCCGGGGGCAAGCAGCGTAGGTGCAGCACCTCATTCTGATGCAGACCTGTGCCCCCCAGGACAGAGAGAGAGCCTACAAAAAAGAGAGTCAGAGAGAATGGCCTCACAGGCCATGTGACCACGAAACTTGGCATCACCTGGCCCCTGTCCAGCCCAGAAAGAGGAACATCTCTAAGCACTACCAGGTCCTCCACTCAGCCTCAGCCCAGCTTAGGTTTTGGAATCCATCCCTGCTGGGTTCAGTTCAGCGTGACTCAGACACGATGATGTGTGCTGCAGTCTCATTATATAGGTCGTGACGGTACAGTAGCGTCCCTGAGAGGTAAACCTGAAGATTGGCTGAGGTACACTGGGATCCACTAGCCCTGCTGACACCAGCTAACACATAGCAGCTCTCAGGGTAATTTTCTAAATCTCAGTGTGATGGACCTGGACCATCCTACCCATGGGCTCTCCAAGAGCAATGAGAGAAATGGATGGCTCTTGAAAAAAAGCTTGGACACCTCTTAGCTCCTGCCCTTTGGACTATAAAAGTGATGGGCTGTCTTGGCCTGAAATGCTTCCAACAACCAGTCTGGTCAGGTCATAAGAGGATAAGGCAAAGCCTTCTCCCAGGAACAGCTCCATTACGTTACATCTCTGCTTACACACTGACCAGACTCCAGCCTTATACACATCTGCTAAAAATGTCAAACAGCAGCCCCCAACCCATCACCATTCTGCTCTCCTTTAAATCACTTCCCCAGGAGGTCCAGGCTCCAAAGACACATGGCCCCCTCCACAGGTTGACTCAGAGAAGTAAGTGGATATTAGAGACCACACCATACACAGGGTCGCCATCTCCCATGCCTACTGGTTCCTATGCAAGACACATACCCAGGATATCAAGAGCTCTTGGGAGTTTTTATAGCCATGTTTTTATTTCCAGTCCATGTTCCACTGTAGAAAGAATTCTACTTTCAGATATAATAATATATCAGGAAGCAAAACAGTGTTGGGCTGCGTCAGAGTCTGCTTGCAATCTATTTATTATTGTGTGCCCTCAAGCATGAGGCTGAACTGCTCTGAGCCCAAGTAAAGTAGAGATGTCATCCTTACTAGGGGCTTCTATTCATGGGATTCTAAGATCTGCATAAGTTGATATATGGATAATACCCCACAGCAAGCGAGTTATATGCTTTCAGTAAATGTTAGCTCTAATTATTACTAAACACCTTGTATGTCCTAGGTATTCTGTCAGCATATTGGAAAGATCATAGATAACCACTATACATTGCCCCTGGTCTCAGGGAGTTTACAATATAGAAACAAACAAACACAGAAAATGTTACCACATAATTTTACCAAAGTGATTACATTGAAAGAAAGATAAATGCTAGGAGAATGTTACAGATAATTTACCTTGTTCAATTGGAGTCTCTGAATTGAAATGAAATTTGTTGAGTGATCTAATAAACACAGAGCCATCCTTTGTAATAGGCTACATGAAAAGTACTTGTAGGGAAAGACCTCGCTCTCTCTCTCTCTCTCTCTTTCTATCTCTCTCTGTGTGCTCATTCAGTCCCTTCTGCTAACGTGTTGAAATAGTTTGCACTGCATTTTCACATCAGTTGAGAGTTGGCTGGTATGATTACTTACAGCCTTAGTAACAAGTCATTGAGGTCAAACCCAACTTCTACCAGTGATGGGTTTCATGACGTTGGGCAGTTTCTATAAAATGGACATCATTGTTCTACCACGCTACAGGGAGAGTTAACAAATTTAGTTAATGTTTATGAATTTCTCAGAACACTACTCAACAAAGAATAGTGCTCAAACACTTTTCAACATCACTCATCAGTTGAATTTTTCAACATTCCGTTAGGTAGAGTGTTTTTTTTTTTTTTTTTTTTAGTCACACCTGGCAATGCTCAGGGGTTACTTCTAGCTCTGCACTCAGGAATTACTCCTGGCGGTGCTCAGGGGACCATATGGGATGCCGGGGATCGAACCCAGGTAGGCCACATGCAAGGCAAATGCCCCACCCGTTGGACTATCGCTCCAGCCTCCCCCCCATTAGGTAGAGTGTTACTGCTCCATTATACACACATATAAGAGACTGACAAAAATCAAGCCAGTCATCAGCAAGGCTAGAACTCAAATCCTGTCAAATGCTAGAATTCCTGGCTTCTCACCCATTGTTATATCCCTATTATCAACAGCCTCTCAATAGGCAAAAAGAAAAGAATCGTTCTGTGAGAAGTTAACATACAAAAGGCGTAGGTTAAAGCGATTTATAAAGAGGGAGTGAATCGTGACATATCACTGAGTAAAGATGGAGGAAAAGCTGAAAGAAGTCAAAGGTTTTATTTTTAAAAGATAAATGGGTAGCAAGCCAGCTGACTTAAAATGAGAGGGGTTAAGAATATTTTGCTGTATAATTAAATCTCTGAAGATTTGGTTAGAGTACTAGTGTACAGGTTAAAACAAAAGATCAAATTAGCAATTGCTAAGCTTACTTCCATGCAGTACTTCATTCACAGAGCAAGATTAATAAGTCAATTTTAGAGTAACTGATCAAATTGTTACTGTGAAGTAAAAGAGCAAAAAATTTAGAGAGCAAGATTTTTTAAAAACTATACACATTGATCACTTGATCACTTGACATTCCATTATTCATCGATTTGCTCAAGCGGGCGCCAGTAACATTTCCATTTGACCCTATCATGTGCCAATGTAGCCCAAAGGCATCTGGTTGCTTCAGGAATACGAAGAGTCTCAAACCGTGAGTGGCCACGTGATCTTTTGACATCCTGTGGGATCCAGTTGGTAGCGCCTCTAGTCCAGCGGTCGTCTCCAAATCACAATCACATTACATGTCCAGCCCATCTAATTTTTGATGCCTTGGCAAATGAGACAGCGTCCCTGACTCTGGAACAGCGACGGATGTCGGAACATGTGTCGCTATACACATTAAATGTGTCATTTAATGTGTCACTATCCCACATTAAAAAGACCTATATTGGATCATTAGCCCTTATCCAGGAATTATAAAATACCTTATTGTGGTAGAATGTGGCGTTCTTCTTATTGTTAAACACATGGTTCAGTGGTATTGTGTTCATGGCGTGTGTGTGACCATCATCCCTCTTTTTTCTCAGAACTCTTTCCATCTGGCAAAACTAGAACTCTGGACTCATGAAATAAGAACTTCCCACTCCCTCTCTGGACTTTAACTTATAAATCAGATAACTTTTCTATCAAGAGTATCTTCTTTGAAAGAGAGAGGGAGAGAGAAAAGAGATAAAGAACCCGCCATGGAGGCAGGCTATGGGGGGGGGAGGGAATTGGGGACATTGGTGGTGGGAAATGGGCACTGGTGGAGGGTGGGGTGCTGGAACACGATGTGACCAAAACCTCCAAACACGAACAACGTTGTAATTGTATATCTCACGGTAGTATAATAAAATATTTTAAAAAAGAGTATCTTCTTTTATATGTCTACTTTTTTTAATTTACTATAGAAGAATCCCTCAATAACTCCCCTATGAGGTCACTATTCTCATTTGTAAACCACTGCTGGTTGTATCAGTGCCTGGAGAGTACCCCGTCTAATGCTCTGTTCTGTTTTTTATGGACCCAACCACACTTTTGATTTTAGTAAGTTAAAGAGCAGAAGACAGCTGTTTATAAATCCAGAACAGATGACAAGGACAGAAGTTTCTGGAATCCACTATAGGAAAGGCTTATCACTTGATGTCAGTCCCAATTCCATGGAAACAGGATAAAGGAGAGGAAGTTTCCTGCATACATAAAATCCATTGACTCTCTGGTCAGTCTTGGAGAATGTGCTGGCACCCCAGTCCACACTTGATAATTATGCCTCCAAACGGATTTGCCACACAAGAGGCGGAATATTTTAGTTGCTATCAGAGCCCTCAAGGAGACTTTGTAACATCCAGTTCAGCTGATAACAAGTCACAAAGAGATACCATTCTTTGCAAATGACAATGAATATTTCATCCTGGGCTTTTGATGTGTAAGGACAGATATTTAGAAGCAAAGGCTTTTTATTACAGCTAATCAAAGAAAGGGGTTTTTTAAAAAGAGAAATTTATCAGGAGTTTCTTCCAGACAAATGGTGTGACCGGGCCTTTGTTCCTGGGGACCTGTCTTTGAGGACAATGGAAACAGCAGTGGGACTGTGATGCCCCCACCGTCAGCACGCGAGAGAGCCAGCCCGCTCTGGAAGTTCCTGACGAGCGGAGTCAATCACCACCACATTTATTTGGCATTGCAGCTCCCCTGGTTGTCATTTCTCCATGTCGAGCTTTGTAGAGGCTGCTGTACTGCTTACTAATGACATTAACGGTTTCAATAAGCGGTGGCCATTTTTAGCCAAAGCACTTGGTCTGGAAAGTGACGCCCTTATAAAGGCTTCCTTTGGAACAAACTGTGATTCTTACCAGATCTGCCTTTAGAAAGATCTGAAGTGGAAATGTGCACATGTATAAACAGACGTGCGTGGGGGGAAAATCATGGACAGCCACCATAATGAAAGGCAGATCCTTTATGATGGGAAACAAAATTAGCAGTGCTCCTGGAATTTACAAGGTCAGCTTTCTTTGTAATTATATTAATATTCTGTCAAGTGCAGCCTGTATGAGTCAGCCTGTTTATTGATTACATGGGGAGCACTTCAACTCCTTCACCTTTTCTTAAGGAAATGAGCTCAGGGCTCAGAGTAGACTGACCTACTCCCTCACAAAGGTGACTTTGGCCTCCTTAAGGTCCAGCCGCATTTTCCCTGTCTGCTGGCCTCTAAGATTCAGTGAAAATAAAAGCATCAGAAGCATCTCCGTGCAGGCAGCACTCCTTGGGAAATGTTTGCTTTAATGACACTGCAGTGTCGTGCCCCTTGGTGTGCCATTTTATTGTGAGATTTAGTCAAAGGCAAAAAGAAATAAAGATGTCTGGCCTGGTACAGGTTCTTCTTTGTCAGGAGCCTTCCTGGGGGCTGGGGCAGGGGACAGTAAGAGGGGTTGGGGCGGGGTGGTCTGCAGGGTATGGGCTTATGCACCAGCACTGGGCTTCCAGGCTCTTGGTGGTGGTTGTTATGTGAGTCCAGAGGTTTGCTCTGTGTCTGTGTGTATGCTCTGTATAGTCCAGGATATAGAAAAGACCATATATTCTCATGGTATTTTATATATATAAACACACACATATATATACACACAGACACAAACATATATATATATATATATATATATATACAGAGAGAGAGAAAGAGAGAGAGAGAAAATGCAAAAGTATATTAGAAACCTATGTGTTATATAGATGGGGAAGTAGCTCAGTAGAGAGGGGGGGGTAGAACACTCGCCTTGCCTGTGTGAGGTCCTGGGTTCAATCTCCAGCACTGAAAATGAGAATGAACTTATATGACTCCGCATAGTACTGGCTTTACATGGAGTTACATTTGTTACGTGTCTGTGCAGTACAGCGTGTGCACATACAGGTACAGTGGAATGGGGAGGATTTGTGAGTTGTCTATATGTAGTGTTATGCATTGTGTGTGTTATGTGTGAGGTATATACATTGTGAATGATATGCATTGTTTTTTTTTAATTTTTTATTATACCACCGTGAGACATACAATTACAAAGGTGTTCATAATTGGTTCTTGGTAATACAGTATACCAGCACCCATCCCTCCACCAGTGCCCCATTTCCACCACCAATGTACCCCACCCCTCCTGCCCACCCCCAAGCTGCCTCAATAGCAGGTACCCCAGTATCCTCTCTTTCTCTCTCTGTCTCTCTCTCTGTCTCTGCATCTCTCTCCCTCTTCTTTTACGCATTGTGGCTAGCCCTGCAGATATTTAGAGTTTATCACTTAAGTCTCTTTGTGTATATTCAATGGTGAGTTTTAATCTGCCATTACCATTTCCCACATTTAATAAAACACTGGTATCTATTTATATCCTATGCATTGTTTTATGGTGTGTGTCTATCCATGTGATAGGAGTGAATGTTCATAAGCTCTGCATGTGGTGTGGCTGTGTTTGCATTCGATCTCGTGCATGCTTGGATATGTATGTAGTTAGGTATATGCAGGAGCTGGAATTATGGATACAAGAGCATTACACGCACATTCCTGTATATTCATAAGATCTGCAACATCCTTTACAGAGCTGGGGACTCACGTGTGTTTATTAAATAGAAATGTCATCTATCTGGTTAAACGTGCCTATTTGGGTTGTTTGTGGACCTATCACTGCATATCCAAACCACCCTTGCCTATCTAAAGGAAAAAGACAAGCCCTTTCATCTAAATGTCAAGCTCACAGTTGTTTCTCTGTTTGGTAAACTATTTGAAGATGGGAAGAACAAGAAAATTTAAATTCCAAAGAATCTCCCAATTAGAATTTTTACCTAGACATATCTTAGGACTTAAGGATATGGTAATTATTCACCCCATTTCCCTTTGGGTTCAAAAATCCATTGAGAAGATAGGAGCAGACACGCAACAGAACCCCAGAGGGGATCACTTCTCCAACACCATCACCCATCCTTTGTGTTTTTCCTGAGACTGATAGTGAGCTCTCTAGTTTTTACTCTCAAAATAAGTGAAAGCAGTTTACTAAACTAACTTCAGTGAGGTACTCTAAGTCACAGCTGCCGCCGTCAACTATTCTTGTTTTAATTATGTCATCATATCCAAAAATGTTCAGAGAAGTCCTTTTCCTTCTCACAGTCCTTCACATCATTTCATCCTTCCCCTGAGTAAAACTTTTTGACTTCTCCAACTCTTGTCCATCTTCTTTAAACCAGGAATATTTCTCCATCTAATTAGATGGGTGCAGGAAATCCACACTTTTTATCTAGGTGGGTTCCATTGTATGTGGTCCCTCTGTCCACACCATCAGGAATCCCAGAGCTGACAGGAGAAGCACGGATCTAAATTCACCCCTGTGGTGAGTTGTCCCAAGGTCTAGACATGGGATTAAAATAGTAATAGAAATAGAGCCAGAGCAATAGTACAGCTGGAAGGGCACTTGCCCTGCACATAGCTGATCCATGTTTTATCCCCAGATGTGCATGTGCCAGGAGTAATCCTTGAATGCAAAGCCAGGAATAAGTCCTGAGCATCACTGGGTGTGACCCAAAAACAAAAACAAAATAATAGTAGTAGTAGTAGTAGTAGTAGTAGTAGTAGTAGTAGTAGTAGTAGTAATTAATAATAAAACTGTTTGACAAAGATTCAAAGCTACATCCTGTAGCAAAGGACCAGGAGGCCAGAGAGATAGTCCAGTGTGTAGGGCATTTGCCTTGTATGCGACCAGACCCAGGTTCGATCCTTGGGATCCCATATGGCCCCCAAGCACCACCAGGAGTAATTCCTGAGCATTGCCAGGTGTGACCCAAAAAACAAAGGCAAAGGACCAATCTCCCTGATCTTTTACCAGCCTTCATCTTTCTGATATTCCAATATCACTCCTCACCAATTCAACTCTAGTAAGGAAAGCAATGCTATTTTTTTCATTCAACACCATCTCATATATAAAGTCAACTATAGAAATTAGAGGGTTTTGAAAGAATCTGTAGTCCTAACAAGTAGCCATTACTGTTCATTCTTCAAGGGAAAGGGACTGTGTCAAGCTTGAATTCCAAAGGCACATGTCCAGTCCAGAATCAGTGCAAGAACTGTTGTCTACTGAAGGCCCTCTTCAAAATGAATCCAGTTTTTATTAAATTTATGCTTATGTCTTCCTTCCTTCCTTCCTTTAATAAAAGCATGGCATTAGCTATCACGTGATCCTTCTATGAGTGCCCTAACCCAACGTGCTCTTTTCCTTAGGCTTCCTGAGAGTCTCACCTTCTTCCTGCTCCTGATCATGGAAGCCTTAGTGAGCATTTGCTTCTTAGAGCTACTGGGTCCCCAAATCAATTGCCTAGCATGTAATCAAGGAAGACTTGTATCAGATAAGGTTGAATCCAATCTAAATGTGTTTAGTAAATAAAGAGAATGCAATTTCATACAAAGAAAAAATGTATATTCCATCTCAGGATGGGATATGAAATGCCTGAGTCAGACTGCTATAACCTACAGAACATTTTCAGAAAGGTTCTAAATTTACCGCCTTCCTGTTTCACAAGAGGGAGGCATTCAGAGCTATAAGGAGAAGTCATATCCTATTGCCCAGAGAAAGTCTCACATAGATCCTGAGGGAGTGCACACACTGTAGCATTATTTGTAGAGGAAGGAAATTGTAGTGCAGCATCACCGGAGGGTAGAGGCAAACCCTGATAGATGGTCACTGTGGGATACAGACATCGGAAGACCAGATCATAGCAGTCAAGCAGATGAACACTCTTAAGGATAAGAACTAAGTAAAAGAAACAAAATGAGATTTATAACAGTGTCATGTATACGATATCACATATATAAATTTAAAATGCAGACACACATAGTACATATTTTGGATATGTGGTTGGTAATAAAGCACATAATTCAAGAGTTGAGCTGTCTGGGTTCAAATTCCAACCTCATAGCTTAGTCTCTGTGTGAACCTAGGCAAGTTATATGTCTCTGTGTCTCAGTTCTGCCATCTCTTAAATGGAGATGACAAAGGTACTTTAGTGCATTAAATTGTTATGGGAATTAAATGTTTATTCATAGGAACAGTGTCTGGTACATCTTGAGTTCTACATAAGTTTTATCTATTATTGAGTTTTTAATAATTATGGAGAAAAGATAGGCATAACATATACCCTAATTATTGCCTATAAGGAATAGACAGAGTGACATGTAAAGAATAAATACATAAAAATAAAGGTCTTTTCACAAAAATAATTATCGTGACTTACTGTGAACTCATAACTATGACTAAGCTTCATACAATTAACATTATTTTTGTGTTTTTTGGGGGCCCCCCACCCAGAATGCTAAGGGGTTATTTCTGGCTCTGCACTCAGGAATTACTCCCGGCGGTGCTCAGACAACCATATGGGATGCCAGGGATAGAATTCAGGTCAGCTGCATGCAATGCAAAGTCCTACCCACTGTGCTAGCACTCTGGCCCCAATTAACATTATTTTAAATCATAAGATTTTACTACTATTGAATTGATGATATCTGCAGTATATCAAATCATTTGAAATTCAAAAAGCCACCCTAAAATTAGCATCAATTAATATCCAACTTCTGATTTTGACTAAGCCCAACCTGCCCAAATAACCATTCAAAGCCAGAGCAGATACTGGGTGAGAAGTAAGCCCGCATTGATTAAGGACCCCATAGATGACAGGCACTAAACTGGCTACAATAAAGCAAAAGAAAGTCATTAATGTAAACTCTGAAAATATAAAATACTGAGCTTAAGGGGGGTTGGGAAGTACCCATTATAGCTGTGAAAGCCAAACTTGCAAACTGCTGGCATCCAGAGACTATGGAAACCATCAAAGGATAAACACCCCAGCTGCCAGTGTATCTCCCACAGCCTGCCTTATAAAAAAGATGCTGAAAAGAAAAAAGACTCGGCCAGCACCTGGTCGTGTCCTACATAACTCCTAGGGCCTGCTCACCATGCAGGTGGCCACACCTGCTGGACTCGAGCAAGGATTGGGGGCCTCCCACCCAGTCCCCAGCCTCCGGGCTCAGTGGGTGTGACCCTGAGCTCCAGTCACCACAACCATCCAGATCCACAGCTGCGCAGACGTGCGGCAGCTCTGCCGCTGGCAGTTTAATCTTAGACTCAATGTATTTTAGCACCAGGTCCTTTGAGGATCTTTCTCATTTGTACACTTCAACAGTCATTCTATTTGCGTCAAACAGAGAGGTTATGGGGAATGAGGAATTATGATGTCACACTAGAACTCATTATTAAATAATCAGATAGAGGCATCATACATTATTAGTATCCATAGGACAAGCCATAAAGTGTAATAGAAGAGAGATTGAGAAATACAGGAACATAGACAAAGAGATATAGAAGTAAAATGGCCTGCAATAGGGGCAGGCAGGGTTTGGGTGGGTGTGTTTGGGAATTGGGTGGTGGGAATTGGCACTGGTGGAGGGATGGGTTCTGGAACACTGTATTGTAGAGACCCAATTATGAACATCCTTGTAATTCTAAATCTCACATGGTATAATAGTTTTTTTAAATGAGAGACAGAGAGAGAGAGACAGAGAGACAGAGAGAGAAAGGGAGCGAAAGAAAAAAATGCCTGCTATCGAGCTGGGAGAGAGGGAATGTGGGGGCATTGGTGGTGGGAATGGGGCACTGGTGAAGGGATGGGTGCTGGAACAATATATGACTAAAAGCCCATCATGAACATCTTTGTAATGTTGTTCTCTCTGTGGTATAATAAAAAAATTTTTTTAAAGATGCTGAAAACAACCTACTATCCACCAAGGAATTCATGGATGAAAAATAATGCGAGATAAATATGAACAAACTGTAAAATATTACTTAGCCACAAAAAGAAGGGAATATTGCCTCTGACAATAACATGGATTGGTCATTACACTGTGGCTTAGTAATAGTAATAAGTCATACTAATATGCAATAAGTGGCTAATAAGTCAGAAACCATCTGATCTCATTAACATATAGTATCCAAACAGAAGCATGAACATTGGTAGTTGCCAGAGGTGGTGGATGAGGAGTATAAAAAGGGTGAAGGGACCCACAGGTACAGAATTCCAATTAGAAAATAATTAAGTCGTGGATGTGTAATATACCACTTGACAATTCAAGCTAATGACTCTTTTATGCATCTGTTAAGAGAACAGATAATATAACTTCTCACCAAAAAAAAAAATACATGCATCTATATATGATGACAGATGTTAACTAGATTTCTTGTGGTGATCATTTCCCAATATATACAAGCTTCAAATAATTATATTGTACACCTGACACAAATATATTGTCAATTATACATCAATTTAAGAGATAAAATAAAGAGATGCTTATGCTTATGCTTCCAATTAGCATGAGCTACACAGAAAAG
>JAJIBD010001233.1:0-93684 GCA_021461705.1 Cryptotis parvus
ATGACCCTGATTTTAGCAAAGTGCAGATCTAGTGGCCCTTGAGCACCTGTGGTGCGGTCCAAGTTTTCTCCAGCACTGTGTCATGGACTCTTGCATTGACCAAGCTTTTAGATTCAGTTGGAAAAAGATTTTGATATCTTTCACCCCAAAAACTGTAAACCAGGGACTAGAGACAGTTCAGTAGCTAGTATACTTTCCTTGTTGCTGCTTGCTTGTGATCCATCATCAGGTCTATATATATTTCCCAAGGCCCACTAAGAGTGATTCCTGAGCCCAGAGTCAGAAATTAGTCTTAACGGTGCAGAATGTGGCCTCCAAAAACTAAACAAAACTAATAAAAAATAGATCATGTCCATTGTAAAATAACAAATGCCTTTAAGCAAAAATAATAATATACTTAAAAAATTATAACACTATTTATGTGTCTGACTATAGAAAATAAAGAGAAAACTGGGTATATTCATTGAAAACTTTAAATGAGTTTTTTTTTCAATACTAAATATACATCATTGCCTAGCAGGAAGCCAGAGAAACCCCACATCATGAGGTCAGTCATTTCCAACATCCAGACTCCACAGCTCCTCAGAGCTCTATCTAAGAGAAAAATCTGGTCTTTCTCCTTTCAGTTTCATCAGTAAAATCTTGAGATGAGAGCTTTCTACTGAGACTATATCACCCACACGGCAGAGCCTGGCAAACTACCCATGTTTTATTTGCTATGCCAAAAAACCAGTAACAGTTATGGACCTCTTCCCATGATCTGAAGGGAATGGTCTGAGGCTCTTCCTATTCCTGGAGCAAGCAGATGCCCCTGGGTACACATCTTGCAACAGGATGTATGGAGATGTTACTAGTGCCCACTCAAGCAAATCAATGAAAAACAGGAAGACAAGTGATACAAATGAAATGATAAATATACATCATTTTCTGTGTGTTTTAACTTTTATTGAAAATATTTCCACAGAAAAGATTAGATAACATTTTCAGTTTTTTAAAGGGATTAAGGACTTTTAAAGCCTGTATTAAATAAGCCCTACAATACTTTTTATAAATTTTTGTTTGGGGGGGGTCACATAAAGCCTGTTGTAATCAGGTCCTATTTCAGGCCTAGCGGGAAGTGTTTAGGGGATCTTATGAAGTCATAGAGATTGAATCAAGGCAAGTACCTTTACCCCCATACTATCTCCCCAAGCCCTTGAGTTAGTCAGGAAACTGAATTAAAAACATTAACATTCTAAGTAACTAGCTGGAGGATGCTGGACAATAAAACTGACCTTTCTGAACTCTAATTTCATCTAAATATACTTAGGTCCTTCAAAGCATCAAAGGTCAAATGATGAAAAGAAAATGTTTGCTTAGTTGCATCTGAATATTGTGATATAGTGACTTCAGAGAAGATTTTGGTCACAGAGAAGACTTAAATATGGATTCTCCCCCCCTTCCATTCCAGCTCACGGCTTAATTCACTCTTCAGAGTCACGCAACACTTAAAAAACCAATATGACTTTTATCTTGTGACATTTGCTCCAAAAGATTTTCTGTCATTAATATGAAATATACCTTTTCATTAGAACTTCCAATAATTAGCAAAATGTCATCCTTATTGTTTTGGCTTTTTGTGAGCTCAGAGAGCACGGGACACTTGTCATGGGTTGTTATGCTTACACACAGCAGGTTTATAGTATAATGAAAACAATGTTCTTAGATGAAACTCTTCATAGCCCAGTGCCAACGGTTTTTACCAAATATGTATTTAACTTCTGGGGTAGCAAAGTTGAAATAAGTGACCAAAAATGATTATATACCACTTTGCTAATTATATAGCAGGCCAGGAGAAATTTTATAACACTTAAAAAGAACAGTTGCTTCCCTCACAAAAGCTGTGATATCATGTTCAATAACTATAAACCAGTTTCTTCCTTTGTCAAAGGTCCGTTTTTACCCACTTCCCTTCCCCCAACCAAATCTAATTGTACAGCATGAATTGCCTTCTGGTTGGGGCCCCTGGCACACCCTGCTTGTTCATGGTTTGCTTGCTGGTGAGGAGAATAGGCATAAGTATTTAGGCTCTGCACAAAAATTCTCTTCTTCTTGGATAGTTATAACGGAGCTTTACAAAACACCAAGACCTAAGAGATTTATTTAGGGTAAACATTTTCAGTATCCAGACATTGGTGAAGGGGGACTTTAGGGATGAACATACTTCTTTCTCAAAGCTGATTTTGGCTTTATTTTCGTTTTTAGTTTAGCATATTCACAAGAGAGAAAACGTTAGCTTCCAACTACCTCAGTTTGTCTTCAAAATGGGCCTATGCCCAGAGCATAGATCACAGGGTTCTGATGTAGTATGTCAATACTTAGAAGACATTTAAAATAGTGAAAATACTGCAAAGCCCAAACTGTGGTTCTCCTGCTCTATTATGCTACTATTGCTGGAGATTGGCAAAATAATGTCTCCCTATGTCTGAAGTTAGAACAGAATGGAGATCTCTAAAACCTAAAGATGAAGTAAGAAATGGCTCAATTATAAATGTTTGAAGATCTCTGACTAAAACTTAGCTTTTCAAAAGTTCTTAAACTTTTTTGCTTAGCAGTTGAAATCATGGCTATGCATACTGAGAAAAAGAAGTTTTCATAGCTGGAATAAAGTTTACAAATTATGTGACAATGATCATCTTAGCTTGTTCTTTCATCAGAGGTAGAACGGATTGCTAAATGTTGTCTAGTCAAAGCCAATGCCAGCCTACTTCTGGTATTGCATAATTACACTCTCTATTATTTCTTGTCTTTACTTCATACTCTGAGAGCAAGCGCGCAGCAAACCCCCCACTGCGGCGGGCGTGGAGCCGGCTCCACCCTTCTCCGCCTCGGAGCTGCCGGGAAGGATGACTTCACCATACGCCATGCGACTGGACAGCACACGGAGAGGGGTCGAAGGTCCGGGGGATCTGGTACCCGCAGAGACCTCATTCCCATGACCTGATGGAATGGTTTGAGGCTCTTTATGTTCCTGAAGCAAGCAGGTGCCCTTGGGCTCTACATGCATGAGAAAGGTCATATGGAGATGTTACTGGTGCCCGCTCGAGCAAATCGATGATGAACGGGAAGACAGTGACACAGTGATACTTCATACTCTAGAATAAGTCTTTCTTATACTGTGATCCTTTTTTAATTTTTTTCTGGTAACACCCAGAGGTACTTAGGGATTATGGTGACTCAGAATCGCCTCTGGCAGGAGACCATATGGGGTACTAGGGATGAAACTTGGGTTAACCATGAGCATGGCAATTGCCTTACCCAATGTACTATTTCTTCATGTTACAGGAATGTCTCCACCAGCAAACACTACTGCACTCTTAGCTTTGAGGCATTGAAAGAGATACTATTACTGTATCACTGTTTTCCCATTGTTCATGGATTTACTCGAGTGGGCACCAGTAACATCTCCATATGTCCCATCACAAGCAAGTGTAATCCAAGGGCATCTGCTTGCTCCAGGGACAGGAAGAGCCTCAGACCATTTTGATGGCACACACATATGACAACATCTACATCTATACATGCCATCTAAGTCAAAATTATCAATTAATTTACTCCCCAGATCTTGGCCTTACAAATGCAATTTTATAGAAAAAAAATAAGGTTCTTTTGTGTGAGTGTATTTTCGGTAGTGTGTTTTGCAGAAGAGCAACCTGAATAATAACAAGGGCTGCTAGTCTGCTACTCTGGGTGGAGTCTTGTGTGTTGTCTCAAGATTTGGGAAGCCACTGATAGGAAATCTCATGATTAGATATGATAAAAAAAGGGGGCATTTGGTCAAAGAGTGTTAGTCATTCCAGAGACTCTCAGACATGGGGCAGAGCTGCTCCTTGGTCTCCCCTGCCCAGCCGCTCATGAGGCGCCCGGGAGGCTTGGTGTGTTGTAGCCCTGGCCTGCCACCCCAGCAGAGCCTCACAACAAGGCAGACGACCCCCCCGACTCACGGGGGCCACCATCTTCCACATCTGGACTTCCTCCCGTCACAACTCCACCCAGCAGACCAGACTATCACAGCCTGGATCATCCACACCCATCCTGCAGCAGTTTTTTTTTTCAATTCGGCCCAGGTATGGTGAACCAGAGGCTCTTAGACATGGGGCAGAGCTGCTCCTTGCTCTCCCTGTGTCCAGCCACTCATAAGGCGCACGGGAGGCATGGTGTGTTGTAGCCCTGGCCTGCCACCCCAGCAGAGCCCTCACAACAAGCCAGACGACCTCCCTCAACTCCATGGGGCTGCCATCTTCCACATCCGGACTTCCCTATCGTCACAACTCCACCCAGCAGACCAGACTATCACAGCCTGGCTCGCTTGGCTGCTAGCGGCCGCGCGGTTCATCAATAAATGCTTTATTTAGAGGTGACTACAAGACTATGACACCTGCACGGCAAGCCTGGCAAGCTGCTCGTGTCATATTTGATATGCCAAATATCAGTAACATTTATATTAGGTCATTCCCATGACCTAATATAATGGTTTGAGGCTCTTTATGTTCCTGGAGCAAGCAGATGTCTTTGGTTCTACTAGCATGAGACAGGACATATGGAGATATTACTGGTGCCCGCTCTAGCAAATAGATGATGAATGGGAAGATAGTGATAGTGATAGTGTTAGTCGAATCCATTTTGAAACTAGCTGAGTTAAATGGATACAGTGCTGAGGCATGTGATCTCAATGTTCTAGAAAAAACGCACTTGCCAGTAGGGATTTATTCACATTGACAACTGCAGTTGGTGACCCTACCATTACCTTTGACAAGTTAACAGAAAACATAGCACATTTTACATATGGCCAATAATCACATGGCATTAATTTTGTTTTTTGTTTACATCTAGATTATCTGTACTTGTAACATTACTTTGGTGAATATGGAAGCAGATAAGTGATGAATACTAAAAGAACTATTATATAATC
This sequence comes from Cryptotis parvus, assembly GCA_021461705.1. Taxonomy (NCBI): domain Eukaryota; kingdom Metazoa; phylum Chordata; class Mammalia; order Eulipotyphla; family Soricidae; genus Cryptotis; species Cryptotis parvus. Next base: position 4,952 of record JAJIBD010001233.1, read on the forward strand.
ATCTAGGGAAAATAGTTAAAAAAAAAGGAACTCTATAATGAAATATACTAGAAGCATTTTGTTTGTTTGGGTGCTCAGGGATTATTCCTGACTCTGTGCTCAGGGATCACTTTTTATGGGGCTCAGGAAACTATATGGGATGCTGAGGATCAAACCAGGATCAGTTGTGGCAAAGTAAACACCCTACCCACTGTATTATTGCTCCAGCCCCAAGAAACACATTTTTACAAAGAAATAAATTTTTAAAACAAATGCATTGTCTTAAACATTTTTCTAAAAAATAATAATCATGTACATTTTATGTAAAGTTATCTAAGAATAACTTACTGAGATGAGAACATAACCTACAGATTCAGTACTATAAAACTATAAAATTTAATTAGATAGCAAAACTCAATAGAATAATTATAGCCATAAAGAATTAGAGCATAGTAAACAGCATAGATTTTAGAAATTTGTTATCTAAAATAGATAATGAATACATATTTTTAATATATGTGGAGTCATCTGGAGAAATATTTATTCAGAAGTAAACTAAATGAGGATATTAAAGAATACTAAAGTATTAATACACAGACAAATGCAAAGAGGAGAAAGTTTCAAAAGCTGACTCAGTGAAACTCCATCAGAAATGCACAGAGTCAAATGTGCTCATCAATACACATTGTATAAGAAAAACTCTGAACAATTATATAAGTAACCTCTCTTTTAACAGCAATAGGAAGTGCAGTTCACAGAAGAGGATCAGAAAAGAAAAAATCGAGTTTTGTGCAAATCTGATATGAATTAAGTTTTCTTTGTAGGTTTAACTAGCCCTAAGCATCTCACCTATTGTAACATACCCCTCTGATTTAATTATATTTTGAGTTCTAAAGATGAGTTAAGTGCTTATGCAGGGAATATGTCTTTCATTGACTGGATGAAAGGAAGTCCATGTTTTTATTAACCACGTAACCTAGATTATATTAGCTTTTAAGATGACCCTCTTTCAGGTATCCAAATACATTTCCTAACACATAGAGAGACAACAAAAGAGAACTTTCTTACATACCACAAACACCTGCAAATAGTTTTATAAATCAGTCCTTCATGAAATGCACAGCCATAGAGCCAGAATTGAAGTGAGAGGATTTTCATTCAACTGAAACAAATTGTACCTTTAGAGACAAAATGGTGAAGAAAAATACTAGAATTAACAGGACAGTTTAACTGGAAACTCAATTATGTATCATCATATCCTTTTGTACAGTTTAAAAAAACTCAATTCTTCACTTATTTTTTGAAATTTTTCTAATTTATTTATCTGTAAGGACAGTCTTCAGGGCCATACCAGCAGTTCTCAAGGGATCTTGTGATGCCTGGGATTGCACAGAGGGTGTCACTCTGCTGAGTATATATTCTACCATTCTACTTGAGTGATATCTGTGTCCCACAGTGTAATTTTAATTGCAAGACCAAAGGGATGATAGAATAAAATTATACATGAAAATGTGTAATTAATATTCAAGATCAAATACCATAAAAATCATTGAAAATACCACCCATTTTACTTACTGTGTTTCAAACCAATTCTAAAAAGCTTATTTATTATAGACTTGTGTGTGACTGTTTAGAAAGCAAATGAAAGATTAGAATTTTTTGTTTGGTTTAAATACAAGGGTTCTGGTCAGGGGGTTCTTTATCTGGCATTTTCTGACATTTTCCTTTCTTGAGGCAACGGGAAGTCAGGTTTTATATTTCATATCACTGTCCTATTTATATAATTAATATTATTCACTTTAGGGGGGGCTTTGGGCCACACCTGCCAATACTCAGAGGTTACTCTTGCTATATACTCAGGAATTACTCCTGGCAGTGCTCAGGGGGACCATATGGGACACCAGGATCAAACTTGATTCGCCATGTGCAAGGGCAAGCACCCTACCTGCTGTACATTCAGTGCCTCATTGTCTATTGTAGATTCTGATGTCATTAAACAAAGAACAAGGGTGTGGAGTTATGAAAGAGCATCTTGGATGCTCACTCAGGATTGTAAATTTTGGCGCTAAATTGGATTAACTCTGATTTAACCAGGATCTATTTTCAATGTTTATTTACTGTAAAATTTGTTTTACCTTATTCAAGTTTCCAAGTTCCTAATGTCAGTGAAAAAAAGTTACTTCCTAGAACATTATAATTCCTCTATTATGGTTTGCTTATTAATAGAACCAAAAATTGCCTTACTTTAAAATGAAAAGATAGGGATATAGTTTCAAAACAAGAAAGTAAAGCAAAAAGATGGGCCACACATTTCTTATAGGAAACCCATGATATTCAAAATAGAATTATGCAAAAATTATGGAAACAGAAAATCCTTAGTTCTATATATAAAGCCATATTTAAGATTAAAATAAAATTCTGCAAGGTGAGAGTCACTGTTGATAAGGAAAAATAAAATTGACTCAACTGGACTTTACCTTTATTGAAGCTTAGTTTATCCAATATAATAAATTCATGCATTTCTATGTTAAATTCATTCATACAATAGGAGCATATAAAGAAGAATATAGACTAAAGACTAGGCTGCATAATGAGATTTAATCTATGTAAAATATGTCCCAGAAGAAATGTCCTTTACTTTGATCAGATCCCCTTGAAACAAGATCCCTGCTGCAAACCACAATAAAATGTGAGCTTGGGAAAAAACTCCTCTGGCAAGCAAGCTTGCTTTTTTAAAACAAAAGTTCACCAAGCCCAAGTCCATGATCCTGGGGTGGGCTTAATTAATGTCAATGAAATCTCAAAGGTTCCCTGAGGCTTAAAGGGGAAATAAATCTCAATGGGTTCTCCATGCATTCTTCTCTAACAGACTCAGTAGCACACACACACACACACACACAAACACACACATACGTGATATGTGTATATGCATATGCACCAACTGCAAAATCGCATATAGATGCATTGTGTGCATCTTTGCCACAAACTCAGGCACATAGATAGTACATGTCTATTAAGTCGAAAATGATATTTATTCCTGATTGTATTTTATTTATACACCACATCTTCAGCGTGACTCTAGAATGTTGACAGCTATGATATAATCTTACAATGGTTATTGTAGAATATTTCTCTAAGTGGAATGGTGGCATTTCTGACTTGCTTTTTTTGAGGGTTCTGTCATTGTCTCTTATTCATATTGATTTTGCAGAGCTGTTCTGTCAAACCCAACTGAAAAGACTTCACTGAATTTTCAGCTATTTTTTCATTATATTTGACTTTATGTCAAATAACTCTTGAATTTTGTTTTATTCTGAGTATGCACTTCATTTCATTTTTATTTAGAGGGGCCCTATTAAAGAACCCTCTAACAGAAGAAAATGAATATGAATGCCAATAAGCTTTTAATTTTCATTTATATTGATTATGTACTAAAAGATACAGAGAGTAGCTTCATAGATTACAGAAAATCATGCTGTTCCTAAAAAGTGAACAAAGAGGCTATAAACCAATTTTCATTAAAATCTCAATATATGCTTAATGCTTATTCGCTAGCTTCAACATTTTTTCCACCCGATAAACAGCATGTGTGATTTAAATGTTAAAAACACATAGACATTCACATAAATATCACAAGTTTTAGAAGAATTTAGTTGCTAGACTGCTTAGGAAATGACCATAGTCAACTATTGATCAACACATAAAAATGATAATTTTTATGAAAATGATTTTCCTATATTTTTCTCCAGTTATATCATCCATATCACTTGGAGCTCTGGGTTGCTTTAAAAGTTTTTGTCATACAGACTTCAAATTTCTGAAGATCTCAGAAATATAAAAGTGGTTTTAATAAATGTGATGTAATTGTCATGTGATTTTGTGTTGCTTTAGTAGTTTCTAAGGCATTCTAACGTTATTTAATTAGCTAAAATTTCTTCCCTCTTGAGAAATGAAACTCAATGAAATGTCAACAATGCTGTCAGTCTGCTTCAGGCTAAACTCATTACACAAAAACTAAAGGTAAAAAATAGTCCATGGCAGAATTCTTTTGTCATAATTTTGAGGCCCACACCTTATGCCAATGAAATCCATATGGCATTCTATAAAAACGCTAACCTGGGAATAGTAGCTAATAAATAATCTCTAGAGAGACAATAATTGATCAGTACTTGCATAGATATTTATCTAAGTAGATAAAAAAAATCATATCAAAGTCTGCTGGGCTTCTGAGCACTGTATTTATTGTTTGATGAACCTTTACTTTTCAATTCTGGTTAGGCCAAAATGTGTTCTAGGGAGTCTTTATCTCTGAAATCGGTTTTTCCTCCAACAAGGAAGAAAAGTAACCCCAGAACCATTGTTTTTTAATGCCAACTACAGCCAAGAATTGAACGAAAAATGCATCACTTGGTATAAATTATCATGGAGAGTTTGAGTTTAATGGACTCACTGCTAAAGACAATGAAGCTTGGCATTTTCTTGTCTGAAGGTTTACAAAGACCACATTTCTTGATCTATTTAAATAAATTATAGGTAAGAGCAAACTACAAAAAACAAGTGCTATATACTGAAGGCATGTGAATTACCTCTTCCCAAGGATAATGCAAATTAGAGGTAACGAAAAGCTTTGTCTGCACCTGGGATCTTTAATGAGGATAAAGAAAAATCAGACAGAGATTCTCCTGGGGAAAGAGAGGATCGTTATTTGAATAACCTGCAGTGAATTCTAATCAATGCGACGTGACTTTGAAAATGAATGTGGTCTTTCAACCCGCTGTACTTGAGCTGTAATATTAATCATAACTTCATGGAACAGTAAAGCTTATGACAAATGCTTATCCAGTGGACTCAGAAAGACTAGCTTAGATGAATGAAGGAAATATGGAATTATGGAAATACAAGGGTCTTTCTTTTTTTATTCTTGCTAGTCCATTTATTGGCTAGTATTTTCAGCTATCTTTCTTTGATTATCTCAAAAGAGGTTGATGCAAATTGCATGTCATAACTGTAATTGTTTTTTTTTCTTTTTTCTTCCAAAGGTGATATTTTACAGGTAGCTTATTTCCTGACACAGTCTTAAGAGTGTTATTTAACGTTAAATTATGCCAGGAAACTGGTATGCCAGTCTGCTAAGGATGCTTTAAACAAACAGTATAAACATTGGCAACATAGTAGGAAATTTAAACTATGTCCCATTAGAGCACCCCACTCTTTCTAGACTTGAAGGTTGAGTAGATGTAGCATATTTCCTGAAATGTAAGGTGAAAAAGTGGTGTTGGCTGAAAAAATAATTTTTTTAAAAATTGCTATTATGTGTTTTTTTACCTAAAAAAGAAAATGTAATTAGTTTTTGACAAGTTGACATTAAAAGGCTTATATCAGAGGGAAGAACATAATGTGTTAAAGCTAAACACTCAAAAATCACATGACGGAGGAGGATGATAAAATAAACATATTAAAATAATTCAAATCATCTTTTGTCAGAAAGTAATTTCAGGGAAAGAAGAGGTCTGGCATATTTGCACTGGACTAATGGAAATAATGTTTAGTAATCAGAATTGTCATCTTAGTTATTGTTGTTATAATAATGCTCTGAAGAAAAACTACAAAGCATGCAACTCAGACATACATCTATATGTTCCATTATTCCTTGATGAAATCCTGTTCATAAGACGAATAGGAGCCAATCTCTCAAATTTATATGTTCGTAAGAGAACTGTCTCTTGATTTAGGTATGTCATGCAAAAGAATATTTAGTTGATACTCAGAAGTCAGATGGCCAGGAAGACAGATTCAACTTAACTTGTTTTGCAGAAATTTAAGAATCAGAAGGGCTTATGAGAGCCCCCTTCTCAAATATTTTGTTTCCTTCTTCCATCTCTCCATTAAATCATTATGGTATCTGGTATATTTTACATGAACACACAAGTGAAATACGTGTTGAGAATAAAATGGAATGTGCATATGAGGAACAAATATATGGAATTCAATATATACATATGTAATGCACACATTCACAGACAGATACGTGTATTGTATAAATAGTCAGAGACTAAACCTGAAGTCAATATCATATCAAAGAGTTTTTATTTGATATTTTGAAAAAATGATTTGACTTAGGGCTGAGTAGTTTTCCATTTGTATGCATACCACAATTCCTTATTCACTGATTTGTCATTGGGCATTTGTGTTGTTTCCAGATGTTGACCATTATATGTAGAGTTTCAATGAATGGAAAAAGTGCCTATCTCTTTTTCTGGTTAGTGTTTTATATTTTTCAAACAGATACCAAAGGATAGAAATTCTTGATATATTTTTAAAACATTTCCATATGTTTTCTATAGAGTGAGACATTGCATTTCCACCAGATGTACAAGGAATTCCTTTATCTTTTTTGTTTTATTAGCCACACTTTGTTGTTTCCAGGGGTTATTCCTGGCTCTTCACTCAGGTATTACTCCTGGTGGTACTTATTGGACCATATGGGGTGCTGGAGATCAAACCTGTGTCTGCCATATGCAAGGCATATGCCTTACTGCTCTACTATCTCTGGGACCCCCAATGTACTAGGAATTCTTTTCATTCACATCCCTACCAACACTTAATTTGGATTTTGATATTTCATACATATTTCAACTGTGTGCACATGTAAAAATATCCCAGAGATCATGATGTTTGATGGAGAAATGGAAGAATCCCTTGATTGGGTCATTTTCACAGGTGTGAAGTGATCCTTCATTTAATTTTCCTGAGCATTTTTTTCACATGCTTATGTGAACTATATATATTCTTGAAGGAGTGTCTGTTCACACCCCTTGCCCATATTATGATAGGATTGTTTGGGTTTTTTGTTGTTAAACTCTGTAATCTCTGTATCTATCTTGGATACTAGCTCATTGTTGGATGTCTGGTACTGACTATTCCTCCCATTTGGAAGTCTCTCTTTGTTTTAATGATAATTAATTTCTCTTCAGAAGACTTTTACGTTGTTGTAATCCTTTAATTTTTACTTTTGTTTTCCTTAACTTTAAATTTAAATATTCAAAAACATTACTGATGCCAAACTCATGGAGTGTTTTACCTGTTTTCTTCTATTTTTGCTTGTCTTCTTCTATATATCATGTTTTCAAGCCTTGCATCTAATTCTTAAATATACTTTGCACTAAGTTTTGTGTATGGTACCAGAAGTGTTTCAGTTTTTCTTTTTATGTTGCTTTTTTTTTATTGGCAGTTGCTCTCCATTTTTTTCTCACTATTTGTTAAAGATGTCCTTTCTTTATCCATTGTGAATTTGCAGCTTCTTCATCATTGACTAACTGTTTATATATTTGGGAATTCGTTTCTGGACTCCAAACCTAATTACATTGATCCATGTATTTATTTGCAGCAGCGAGGCGGAGCGCAGGGCTGCGTCTATGTCCATTTGCAGCATGGTGTCCAGCATGTTCTCAGCTGCGGAAAGCGCCCCGGTCAGAGCCGCCCCAGTGCCCTCTGGGCCACCTGGATCTCCTGGTACCTGTCCTCCAACTGCTCGCGGGAGTGCCCGGTGGCTCTGCCCTCCAGCAGAGTCTGGAGAAGCGGAATGGCCGGTGCGGGAGGCCAGCAGGGCCCTCTGAGCTGTGTTCTCTATCTTGATGGCGAGTTCTCTGTTACTCCTGCCCAGGGCACCAGCTTCCATGGCCAGCTGGCTCCAGTTGCTTAGCTGTCTGGACACTGCAGTTTCCAGAGGAACCTCCAGAGTTCTGAGGACAGAGGCCTCATGGAGAATCTCCTCTTCTGTGGACTCCAGCGTGGCCTCCAGCTCTACGAGCTGGGTGCAGGCCTTCTGGGTGCCAGCCTGGGCACAGAGGGCCGCCCGCTCAGCCCCTCAAAGCTGCTGCTGGGTGGCCACACGGCGAGTCTCAGACCCTCCATCTCTTCCAGGAAGGCTTCCTGGGCCTCTTGGAGCAGGGGGTGGCCTTGGAAGATGTCGCCCGGTAGTCATCTCTCCGTACAGGACATCCTGGGGTCCCCAGGGCCTGTGGCAGCCAGAGCCCTACAGCCAGCTCTCCATCAGCGCCAGCCTGGCCTTCAGCCTGTCAGCCCCCTCCTTCACTAGGCTGTAGCAAGTCAGGCACTGCTGGCAGCGCGAGCCATTAGCCGTGGGAAGAAGTTGTCCTGGCAGCGGTCCCACTTGTAGCCCACAAAGCCAGGGCAGCACACGCAGGTGCTGCTCGCAACACTGGGCTGAGATGGAGCCCAGCGGGAGCACCTGCAGGTCCAGCAGCCCTTGATGGAGAAGCCCGAAGAAGCCAGGCAGGCATTGGTCACACTCGGGGCCCCGACCCGGGGCTGCAGAGAGTCACAGGTGTGGGGCAGAGCTGCTACTGGCTCTCCCTGTGCCCAGCCGCTGACCAGGCGCCCAGGAGGGATGGCAGGTTCTAGCCCTGGCCCGCCACCCCAGGAGAGCCTTGCAACAAACCAGACGCCCCACTCCATGAGGGCCTCCATTTTTCACTTCCAGACTTCTCTCTCGTCAGAACTCCACCCAGCAGACCAGCCTATCACAGCCCGGCTCATCGAGTTCCACCCTGCAGCAGTCTTTTTTTAAATCCGGCTCAGGTATGCCGGTCCAGAGACTCACAGACATGGGGCAGAGATGCTACTGGCTCTCCCTGTGCCCAGCCACTCACGAGGCGCCCAAGAGGGATGGCGGGGTTCTAGCCCTGGCCCGCCACCCCAGCAGAGCCTTGCAACAAGCCAGACGACCCCACTCCATGAGGACCTCCATTTTCCACATCCGAACTTCTCTCTCATCAGAACTCCACCCAGCAGACCAGCCAATCACAGCCCGGCTCGCAAGGCCGCTTTCTGGCGTCGCGTGGGTTCATCAATAAATACTGGACTTAGAGATGACTACAAGAGTATGCTACCTGCACGGCACAGCCAGGCAAGCTACCCATGTGGTATTTGATATGCCAAATACCAGTAACAATTATAGACCTCATTCTGGAATGGATTGAGGCTCTTTATGTTCCTGGAGCAAGCAGATGCCCTTGGGCTCTACTAGCATGAGACAGGACATATGGAGATGTTACTGGGGCCCGCTCGAGCAAATCGACGATGAATGGGAAGACAGTGATACAGTGATACAGAATATTATTTACTCCACTACATTATCATTTATATGCCAACTACTTGTTAGACATTGGCATTGTTTATTTCCTTATGACTCATTTCTTCTCAAGACCCCACCCAGTTCCATCAGTGATGACCTAAAAAGACAGAATTCTGACTTTTTTCTTAGAGTTGAGTAATATTCTGTTGTATTGAATACCACATATTCTTAATATACTCATCTGTTGTGCAATTGTGTAATTTCCAGTCCTTGGATATTATAAATATTTCAACAGCAAGCAAAAGTATGCATATATCGTTTCAAAATTAGTGTTTTCATGTTATTAGGATAGACACATAGGAATGAATTTGCTGCATCATATGATATTCAATTTACTCTATTTTTTTTGCTAAATGCTTATCATTTTCCACAAAGGCTGAAATAATTTACATTCCTACCCTAATAGTGAGAGATCCTTTTTCTCTACATCCCTGCCAGCACTTCTAATCCTTTATTCTCTTCTTCCCTCCTTCTGTTCCTCCTTCCCTCCTTTCATTTAATAATCACTTTTATTGTGTGAGGTGATATCTTATTATTATTCTTGATTTATATTTTACTGATTATCAGTAATAATGTGAACATATACTCATGTGCTTGTTAGCCATCTGTATATATTTTTAAGAAGTATATAGGCACTATTTGCATGTGTATGGAATAAAATAGTTTTATTTAGGGAAATTTACTTAACAAACTATGGAAGACAGAGGCTGGATCACTGCTCCCTGGGGAAGAGGTGGTGCCCAGGGCCGCAGCGGCTGCTGCTGCCACCATGCTGAAGCTGGCAGAGGGCAAGGAGTGCTGCCCCTGACAGTCGGTGTATCACATCAAGTGGATCCATTGGAAGGAAGAGAACATGCCCATCATCACCAAGAACGAGAACAGGCCCTGCCATTAGCTGGCCATCCTCAATGTTCTGCTTCTGGCCTGGAAGTTGAAACTTCCACCGATGATATAAATCATAACGCTGACTAGCTGATGGAATATTTAGAACCTCACAAGAAGTCAGAGGAACCCCCACACCATGAGGGCCGCCATTTTCAACATCAGGAATCCACCCAAGAGAAAAGCCGAACTCAAGCCCTGCTTGTCAAGAGTCCCTTACAGCGAAGACTATTTCAAGCCCAGGTATGCTTGATACAGGGACTTAGACACACAGGACAGAGCTGCTACCTGCTCTCCCTGTGCCCAGCTGATCCTGAGGCACCCTGGAAGGAAGGAGAGTTCTAGCCCTGGCCTGCCACCCCAACAGAGCCTCGCAAGAAGCCAGAGGAACCCCCATACCATCAGGGCCACCATTTTCAACATCTGGACTTCACAGCTCCTCAGAGCTCCACCTAAGAGAAAATCAGGTCTCTCCCTATTGAGGTTTATCAGTAAATGCAAGAGATGAGAGCCTACTACTGAGAGTATACCACCCACATGGCAGAGCCTGGCAAGCTACCTGTGTCGTATTTGATAAGCCAAAAACCAGTAACAGTTATAGACCTCATTCCCTTGACCTGAAGGATAGGTTTGAGGGTCTACGTGTTCCTGGAGCAAGCAGCTGCCCTTGGGCTACACTAGCATGTGACAGGACATATTGAGATGTTACTAGTGCCTGCTTGAGCAAATCAATGAAAAATGGGAAGACAAGTGATACAAGTGGGAGAGAGAGAAATGGGTGGGGAGGGGAATGAAATGCTTAAGAGAGAATACTGGCTTCTCCAGAGGAGAAAAGTCAAGAGTACACATCCAAGGTTCAGATGTACACCAATATCTAAGGTGGAGGGTGAGCTGATAAGGCAATAGACACTGTTTTTTATCCCCACTTTAAAGATGGGGAATCTAGGATCCAAGGATTTTTTGTGCTCTTTCTTAATAAAATTCAAGTGACGGAACTATAAGTTACACTTAGCTTCTTATAGCATTCATTTAGAACGCCCTAACTTTATTGGTATAATTCACAGCAGAAAAGATTGTGCATTGTGTGTATCAATTTAGTGATTACTAGCTGATGTATTGAGTTATATAAACATTACACACATTTTTAGAACATATTCAACTCTCCAGTAAGATTCCTCACTGGCCATTTAAAATTAATTTTCCTACTGCTCTCAGCTATAAGCAACCATGAATCTATTTCTGTCTCTGTAGGTTTGTCTTTTCTGGACATTTCATTTAAATGGAAATATGCAATATGAGGTCTTTTGTATCTGGCTTCTTTCACTTAGCATAATGTTTTTGAGGTTCATCTATGTTGTTACCTCATGCTTTTCATAATGCATTTGTCTGCTCTCCACTCCACTCACTGATCTGGGTCTATTATAAACTGCTTCTATTTTGATCTCAACTAAGAATGGATAGTACAGAGCATCCTCACTGTATAAAGGGAAAAACTTTGAGATTGAGAGAGCCCTGCCTGTGGGTCTTAAGTTCAAGGACATTTAATTTTTCAACTACCTGTTCTAAAAATCTTGCTTACTTTATAAAACCAAATGAGATAAGACTCAACAGTGCTTCCCTAACCAAAAAATGCTAGTTTATTGTTAGTTATTTATTATTATACCATGAAGTAAATGATTCAATTTTTAGAAATTTTATTATAACACTGTGAGATATACAGTTGCAAAGCTGGTCATGATTGGGTCTCAGCCACACCGTGATCCAGCACCTAACCTTCCAATATCCCCAAATTATTCCCCCCCCCATCCCCAAGCCTGCCTCTATGGTAGGCATTCTTCTTCTCCTTCTCTTCTCCTTCTCCTTCTCCTTCTTCTTCTTCCCCTTCTCCTTCTCCTTCTTCTCCTTCTCCTTCTCCTTCTCTTCCTCCTCCTCCCCCGCCTCCTCCTCCTCCTCCTCCTCTGCCTCCTGCTCCTCCTCCTCTCCTCCTCCTTCTTCTTCTTTTTCTTCTTCTTCTTCTTCTTCTTCTTCTTTCTTCTTCTTCTTCTTCTTCTTCTTCTTCTTCTTCTCCTTCTCCTTCTTCTCTTTATTCTTCTATCTCTTTCTGTGTCTGTCTATCTGTCTGTCTCTCTTTCTTCCATCTCTTACAAATTGTGGCTCATGATACATGGATTTAGAAGTTATTGTGTATATCGCTTTGCCTATGTTTATTGCTCAGTTCTAGTCTGGTGTTAACCATTTCCAACAATTATTAGCTCACTGCCCAACACCTGATCTTCACTTCAGTCATATTAGATTCCAACCATTGACAAGTCCTTCTGGCAGTTGTATTGCCTGGTCTTGGATATTGGTCTCATACTATAGTACTATCTTTTTATATCATGAATGCAGTGATTCTATATCTGTCATTTCCTTCTGACTAATTTCACTCAACAAGATCCTATTCGTGTCCATCCATTTATAGGGAAATTAATGACTCAAGTTCTAATAATACAATAATTTCTCTAATTTATTTTTATGCCTCATCCAGCAGTGTTCATGTTTTACTCCTGGATCTGCCCTCAGAATTCACTGCTGACATGGGACCGTATGGAAAGCCAGAGTTCAAACCTGTGATTCCATCCCTGAAATGCCTAGTATACAAAAGCCCTATCTATTATATTATTGATTAGGAACCTCTAAGCTCAATTTTTTTTTGATTTTTATTTTATCTAAATAAAAGTGACAGGTTCTAACCTTGGCCTGCCACCCCAGCAGAGCCTCAAAACAAGCCAGATGACCCCCTCCCCACTCCATGAGGGCTGCCATTTTCCACATCCGGACTTTGCTTTCGCCAGAACTCCACTCAGCAGATGATTCTGTCACAGCCCAGATCATCGACACCCACCCTGCAGTATTTTTTTTTTGATCCGGCCCAGGTATGCTGATCCAGTGACTCACAGACATGGGGCAGAGCTGCTTCTTGCTCTCCCTGTGCCCAGCCGCTCACCAGGTGCCCGGGAGGGATGGCAGGTTCCAGCACTGGCCGGCCAGCCCAGCAGAGCCTCACAATAAGCCAGAAGATCCCCTCCATTCCATGAGGGCTGCCATTTTCCACATCCAGACTTCCCGCTTGTCAGAACTCCACCCAGCAGCCCAGCTCATCACAGCCCGGCATGCACGGTTCATCAATAAATGCTGTATTTAGAGGTGACTACAAGAGTACAACACCGCAGAGCAAGCCTGGCAAGCTACCCGTGTCGTATTTGATATACAAAATACCAGTAACAATTATATTAGGTCATTCCTATGACCTTATATAATGGTTTGAGGCTCTTTATGTTCCTGGAGCAATCAGATGCTCTTGGGCTCTACCAGCATGAGACAGGACATATGGAGATATTACTGTTGTCCGCTCGAGCAGATAGATGATGAATGAGAAGATAGTGATAGTGATAGTCATTCTATCTATCTATCTATCTATCTATCTATCTATCTATCTATCTATCTATCTATCTATCTATCTATCTTTCTTTCTTTCTATCTTTCTTTCTTTCCAATCAGGATCATTTTATGCAAAATTCTACTTCACAGAATGGGGAGAAAGGGCTGCAAAGTTTAAGAAGAGCACTCCCAGAATGACCACCAACTGGGAACTCTTTGGCATCATATTGGCAACATGGGAAGGTGCCTTCTTTGACAACATTGATGAAGAATACAACTGAGTGGTTCAGCACATCCAGAACACCAAGAGATAGAAAACCACAAAAGGACACCTGTCTTCAAAAGCTCTCTAGCTCATTCACCAACAGGCAAGGCCCGAGCCTCAAGCAACCATAAACTAATATCCAAGCTCACAAAGCAGTGCACAGAAGTAATAAAGGAATAAAGACCTCAAAGAGAAAAGAGCAGCAATAATGGCTGTTGCAGCAGAAGTGGGGAAAAGCATTCACAATGCTTGCCTGTCCATCCCCAAGACCAAGATAACTGCTCTCCAACGTCCTGAAGGATCTATCACATCTTTCAGAAAGGCAATGGAGAAGATTATCTAGCACTTATACTTGGATATCTTTGATAGCCACATCCACCTGCCCACATTCCAAATTCTGCAGGATGGATATGTGGTTCCCAACGCTCTCCCTTCTGAAATCTGACATACCATTTCATTGGTACAGAAGTGAACAGCACCCAGCCCAGACAAAGTCTGACCTGAACACCCAAAGAATCTGCATCAGTACTCATCAATACACTGGCTTGGCACTTCACAGACTACCTGTCTGAATGCAAGGTTCCTTCCAATGGGAAATCAGGACAGTACTATTGTTCAAGAAGGGAGACATCCACGACATTGGCAAGTATCACTCGATCTGCTTGTTGTCCATCATCTGCAATTTGTTCACTTGAGTCATCCTGAATAGGATTGGCAGAACATTAGATAGCCCATCGAAGCCCTAGCCAAACAGGGTGTTCAAACTCAATACATCAAGATCCTTCATGAGCTGTATTACAAATTCACCACCAGGATCTCAACATTCTACAAGAAAGTAATCACTGATGTAAAAAGAGGGGGTTTGGCAGGGTGAAACCATTTCTCCGAAACTCTTCAGCGTCATCCTCGTGAATGTCATGCAACAATTAAAATGGGAAGGAATGGGAGTGAAAATAGACAGTTGGCCACTACCACCTCTGCTTTGCTGATGACATCATTCTAATTACACTAAACATTAGCCAAGCGGCACAAATGCTGGCTGACTTCAGCTGTGAATGTGGAAAGGTAGGTCTACAGCTGAATCTCAACAGAACAATGTTCATCAAAAACAAACTAGCTCCAGATGCTTCATTCACTCTGAATGGAACAAACATCTCTGAATGCAGCAGTTATGTGTACCTAGGTTGAGAATTCAACACAGGAACGACCTAAAACCTGAACTGCGTAGGAGGAAAAGAGTGACGCGGAATGCATTCAAGAGCATAGAAGAAATAGCTAAAAGGACAAAGAACCTTTGGCTTTGGGCACAGCTTTTTGACTCCACCATTTTCCCTGCAGTAACATATGCCTCAGAGACCTGGGCCCTACAAAAGCAGGATGAGAACATTTCAGATCTTCCACAGAGGAATCAAAGAGTTATGGTTTGGAATATCATGCCTCACTCAAGTGAGAGAAGGAATCCAGGGTTCCAACCTCCGTCAATGATTGAGAGTCAGGGATGCTGTGTCATTTGCCAAGATGTAGAAAATCAGATGGGCTGGATATGTAATGCAATTTGGAGATGACCGCTGGACTAAAGCTGTTACGACTGGATCCCTCGGGACATCAAAAGATCCTTGGCCACCCACCTACAAGATGGTCATACTTCTTTGTCAAGACCATGAGCCGAATGGTTTGAGGCTCTTCATATTCTTGGATCAAACAGATGCCATTGGGTTACACTGGCATGTGACAGGGACAAATTGAAACATTACTGGTGCCCACTCAAGCAAATCGATGAATAATGGGATGTCAAGTGATCAAGTGCTCAAGAGATTATAACACTAGGAGATATACAATTACAAAGGTGTTCGTAATTGGATCTCCATCATGCAGTGTTCCGGCACTCATCCCTCTACAGTGCCCCATTCCCATAACACTCCTCCCACCCACCCCCCAGTCTGACTCTATAACAGGTCCCTTTTCTCTCTCACTTTCTCTCTCTCTCCATTTCTGTCTCTGTATTTCTCTCTCTTCTCTTAAATATTGTGGCTTGCCCTACAGATATTTATGGTCTAACATGTAAGTCTATGTGTACATTCAATGGTGTATACATAGTCTGACATTACTATTCCCCATTCCCCATCAGCCACCCCAGTTGTTACACCTTCAATGCATTACAGTTTATATATGCGCAAGATCCTGGGAAGGACCTAATCCCAACTTCATTTTTATTTAAGGCTGTCATGTGAATGCAGCGTGGCCACGTGCCTGCACAGCTGTGGGTCTGGTTGGTCTCTTATTTGGCCTTACTTGTTGTGGTGGCTCTGCCTGCTTGTAGCCACGCCCACTGGAGCATGGAGATGGAAGGGGATGGGAGGAGGGGCCCCTATCTCCCCTCCAAGTCTGGTTGGCTCAGCCTCTCCCACATGTCTTCTGGCCCTAGGACATATGTTGGACATGGCCAGGGTCCGAGCCATTTACCATTCTCCCCGTGACTCCATGGGGCTTCTCCACGTGGGTTGAGCAACACATCTAAGCTTATTTTTTAAAATATCTGGAGAGGCACAAAAAGTCTCAATAGTAATAAAAAAATACAGAATTATTCAACTCAGGTCAGTGTTTCCTTATAAAGCTTGATTTAATCTCAAATTCAAATTTATATGTCACAATGATGAGATTTAATTAAGCAAAACTTTTTCATCATTCCAAAATTCCATTCAAGGTAGCTCATTATAGTGAGCAACTGCTCCAAATGGTGATACAACTTAAGAATTGTCTTCATGGGGCGGAGAGATAGTTCAATTGGTTGGCACTGGCTTTGCATGCAGCCCACCAACGGTTTCTGACACTTGGCACCCTTATGGCTCCCTGAACATCGCTAAGAGAGATTCCAAAGCACAGAGTTAGGAGTAGGTCCTAAACACCATTGTTATGCCCCCAAAATTAATGAAGATTATTAGATATACTAGAATTATAGCTAATTTTAATTTTTTACCTCTAGCAAAAGAAATATTAAAATAAAATGTATTCCCTTACAGTTCTGATATTTGAAAATCCATAATCAAGCTGTTGTTGGGGTTGGTTCTTTCTGAGTTATGAGGACAAGGCTCTGGGCTTTGTATATCTCCTTGCTTCCTGGGTTGTTTGCAATCTGTGGTGGTCCTTGGTTTGGCTAAGTAACTTCAGTCTTTGCCTCTTGTTGTTAAACGTCTCCTTAATGAGTTTTTGTACCCTTTATAACATTCTAGTCATAAGGTTTGTTAATACAGAAAATGTACATCTCAAGATCTTTAGCAACTTTTTGACTAGAGAAAGTCCTAGAGAAAGTCTCGCTCAGAGTCTCAGAGTTATGGTAGACATAGCTTTGGGACATGAAAATAAAGTGCCAAAGTGATAAAATCATTGCATTTGTCTAAAAACTTAGCCTGTGTTTGAGATGAATATTGAGAATGAAAGGGTGGTGTACTATTTAACAAAGCAAAGGAACAAACGTTAAAAGATTAATTTTTACCCACTGAGCCTGTTCACTACAGGGCTGGGCAAAGCGTGACCAAGAGCAGCTCTGCCTCTCCTAACTTTAGCACCACTGAGGGTAACCTCTGTTCAGCATAAGCCATGCTATGATGCTGGGGGGCAGGCTGTGTGGGTTACTAAATCTATGCTCATGAGATGGTACTGGAGAACACCAAGCTCATACCTGGTGGTGCTGGGTGGTTTTGCAGTACTGGGGATCAAATGTAGGTTCTAGAACACTTCAGCCATGTGCACTAACCTTTTGAATTACCCCCTCAGCCTCAAAAGAAAATTCATTATTAATTATTCTGAACAAGACTATTATGTTCTAGATTTCAGAACCTAACGGGTGAAAACAATTTCAGAATGTGTTATCCTGAGCATGGTCAGTATACTATTAGTGCCTATTAGAATCATATCATAAATTTTCACTGTATGAGATAGCTGTTGATCTCCAAACCCCATTCTTCCCTCACATATTTAGTGCAGTTGTCTCCAGAATTGTATCTGCACGTAGGGTTGCTTAATCTCTCTGTGAAAGGTGTGACTATGATTAATTTCTAGTCAGTAAACTGTGAATAGAAGTAATGTGTTGTATTTCCTGGCCACGTCCTTAAGAAAGTTTACTTTCCATTTATTTTTTGAGAGAGAGTTTTGAGAGAGAGTTTGAGAGAGTTTTACTTTCTTTGTTAAATAGCACACCCCTTCATTCTCAGTACTCATCTCAAACACAGGCTGTTTTTAAACAAATGCAATGGTTTTATCACTGTGGGACTTTTATTTGCGCGTCCCAAAGCTATGTCTAACCATAACTCTGAGTGGACCTTTCTCTAAAATGAGAGTCTTAGTTTTTTGAAGTTGTTAAGGATCTTGAGATGTAAGCTCCAAACTTACTTTGGGGCTTACTCCTGTCTGTGTGCTCAGGGATCATTCCTGGCAGAATTGGGGCAGAGGGTAGAATCTGTATGTGGTGCTAGGGATCAAACCAGAGTAAGCCACATGCAACACTTCGACCTCTGTACTTTCTCTCAGGTCCCAGCTTTCCATTTCTTTATTTGGCCATAGGGCAGGGGCTGGTGGGTATGGCTTGGGGACCACACCAGTGGTATTCAGGGTTTATTTCTAGCTCAGTGATCAGAGATCACATCTAATAGTGCACAGGGGACTCTATGTGGTGCCAGTGATTGAACCAGGATCAGCCACGAGCAAGGCAATTGCTGAGTTTCTTTCCATCCCTATCTCTTTTTCATTATTGTTACTAAATAGGCTAAGGATAAGGAAGGTGGAGGGTCTTCGGTAATATGTGGGTGAGTAAGAGAATGCTAGAGGATGGAGAACAGAAGAAGGATGTCAGGTATCAACAACTGATCTCACGAATGTCTGTAGTAGAGATTCTTATTAGAACAAGCAACTTATATTTTTTGCTTTTATTTTTTTTTTTTGGTCACCCAGCAATGCTCAGGGGTTTCTCCTGGTTCTGCACTCAGGAATTACTCCTGGTGGTGCTCAGGGGACCATATGGGATGCCAGGCCCGTACCGGCAGGCCACGTGCAAGGCAAATGCCTACCCGCTGGACTATCACTCCAGCCCAAGCAACTTTTATTATGTGTAAGTTTATGCTACTTTATTTCTGCTGTAGACTTGAACCACCATTTTAACTAAAATATTCGCCAACAAAAGGTACTCCATGTTCAGAAAAATCATTCAAGTAGATTTTCCGTGTGTCAATTTCCAAGATTGTTTTCTTTTCTGGATCCTTTCATTCCACATCTTTTAAGGCTGAGGTCTCTTCTATTCTACATAATAAGCGATCAATTTGAAGACCCCAGAGATTAGGTGAGAAGAGTGCCATCATATGAAAGCTTACGAAGAAGGTGGCCTGTCTTATGAGGCAGAAATTTATATTTGCTTATTTTTTTTTTAATTTTTTGGGTCAAAACCAGCCATACTCAGGGGTTATTCCTGGCTCTGCACTCAGGAATTACTCCTGACACTGCATGGGGGACCATATGGGATGCCGGGGATCAAACCCGGTCAGCCACATGCAAGGCAAATGCCCTACCCACTGGACCATCACTCCAGGCCCTGCTTCATTTTTATGTTAGGTTTGCAAGCCCTGCTATGGGTGAATTGAGAAAATGTCACAGGTCTTTGTTACCTTTACTCTTTGCAGAGACACTGTGATATAGTGAGGACTCAAAACAGTTGTTTGGTCCAGTAAATCACTACTGTACCAGGACCGAAGTTCTTTCACTTATCTTGCAAATGGATCAATGCCTAGAACCACAAATCTCCTTTTCTAGCGATGAGTAGTCCAGCAGTCACTGGGTATAGTACTAAGTTCTCAGGTCAGCTCCCTATACTGAGAATTAGCAGGGGTAGCTCTGGGCCTCAGGAACCTCCATAAATATAGCTCCCACTGCAAATGAAGGAAAGAACATTGTATGTATTCTGAGTGCAGATATAACGAAATCTGTAAGTTCATCCGTAGCAATGACAATAACTCCAGTCTTTCTCTTTCAAATGGAAATGCAAGAGTGTTGGCAGAAGGTAGATCTAAGGATATGCAAAGGAAGGTCTGATGGATACTGCCTGTTAACAGATACACAGGGACTTCCGGCAGACTGTCTCCCAATAGAGTTAGTATGTAGAAATCCCTAGTGAAACTGTTTATCAGCTGCAGGTATACCCAGACAAGGCTATCCTAGGTCATTTCTCTGCACATTTCCCTGTTGGCTATAACTAGCCCAAGATGGAGTCTAATGGACGATGCTTAAAGTTAGGCAGAAAACAGGTTTTTCTTGTTCTTCTGTCTGACACGTCCTTGCCATCATGGGCTAGTCCTGAAGGCTGCATTAGCAACTGTAATGCGTTCTTTTGTTCATCTCATCTTACCTAGATAGCACCCCTGCAGGTTTTTGGTTCCTGGTTGTCTCCTTCCTATTATTCCTAAGTCCTATTCAATGAATGTGAACTGTCTTTGTAATGTAAACCATGCAAACTTTAAGCTGTATTGCCTTTGAGATGGGGAATAAGGGAGTTGGGGTCTGTGTGGAGGTGGTCAGTCAGTTCTGTCAGTCAAATGAGTTAGTTCAGGTCAGCGAGCTCCCTGCCATGATGCGAACTGCTGCCCCTCCGGCTGGTGATTATTAAAAATATTAATGGAAATACGTCGTGTTCCTGGTGTCTCATCTCTGCGCTCCGACCCGACAGGACATTCCTGCTTCACAAGAGTACGATATTAGACAGAAGTTTGGTATTTTCTGCATTTCTTCTAACTTTATGGCCAAACTTCTTTCTTTTCCTTCCCCCAAAACCTATTGCTGATTTTTTTTTTTCTTTCTTTATTTCCTACTGATTAAGATAGCATGACTGGAGTCCAGGAATATAGTACAAAAGGCATTCCCAAGCTTTTTTTCCATTCAAATACTATTCAGGCCTGACCCTCACTAGCTTTCTAGGTCAGAGGAGTTTGTGCATTTTCTGAGTAGTATAGCTGGAGACTGATTTTCTTTTCTTAAGAATAAAGTACATGGGCCAGAGGGTTAGCTCAGGAGGTAAGGTGCTTGTTTTGTAAACAGTGAACCCTGGCTTGAATCCCTGGCACCTCAAAGGATTCTCCAGAGCAATGCCAGGAGTCACTTCAGAGCACAGATCAGAAATAAGCCCTGAGTGCCACTACCACTGGATGTGGTCCAAAAGCCAATTAATAATAATAATAGCAAGAACTATTATTATTATGAAATACACAAATATTCCTTAGCCTTGATAAATGGCACCTTGGTTCATTCTTTGTAGATTACTGTAGCTGCTCTTGCCTTGAATACCCCTTTTATTATCCTGACCTTACATTCTGCTCCACCTGTTCTCTCTGCTTGGGGATGTATCTACCTATCAAATTCCCATCCACTCTGCATGAGTGAATGCCCTTCAGTGTTATGTGAATACACAGATCCCCTGATGGCAGGGGAGGTAAACAGCCCTGACAGCTCCTGGATGTCATTCTAATAGATTTTGAATGATGATCTCTCACTGAAGACACTCCAGACGGCACCACTCCAAGTCAGAGACCAGAGCAATGAAGATGCCCACTGAGCCAGAGAATGTCATCCTTACATTCAGCCTCCTGATTTCTGGTCAGAACACTTTGCCAGGGACAAGCTGATTCTTAACTAAGAGCTGACTCTTAACCAAGAAGGGGAAAGTTAAGAGTTTTTTCCTGGTGACAGTTTCTATTTTAAGAAGTAATTCTGCTGCACTATAACCAAAATACCCCTTCCAGGCTTCATTTCCACTACCTCTGACCGCCACTTCCTCCAAACATGGCGGTTACCACCAACTCATCATCATATTACAGTAAATAATGTGGCAGTCTGTTTCTCTCTCTCTCTCTCTCTCTCTCTCTCTCTCTCTCTCTCTCTCTCTCTTTCTCTCATATTTAGCATCTGGAACTCCCCTGAAAAATATCAGAGTGACTGAGAACACAATAATGGCTTTCCCTTGGCTGTTTGTGAAGTGACTCTAGTAATATTGCTTCCACCAGGTCCTCAGTGCTCATCACAGCTACTTCCCTCCTCCCTGTTGTACTCCCCACCACAAGTCTATTCCTCAACGGCCCAAGTTCTTCCCATTCTTGGGCTTTTGCACACTGCAGTATCTTTTTTAATGGTGGTGTTCAGGCTTTACTCTTGGCTCTGCACTCAGAAATCATTACTTGCAGGCTCAGGAGACTGAACCCTGGTTTGCCACTGTAAGTCAAGCACCTTCCCAGTATGCTATCTCTTGGGCCCCACTCTGCAGTACTGAGAACCCATTGCTCTTTCAGCTTTGCCTGGATGTTGAGCCCATCGAAAATTTTAATTTAAAATCTTATCTCAAAGCAAATCCCTGTGTCCTTTTTAACCACTTCCCCTCACTTTCACTGAATCAGACTATTTTCTCCAAAGCACATAATATATTGGGATGGGATGGTGGGCCCCCATCCCGATAGAGCCTCACAAGAAGACAGAGGAACCCCCGCACAATGAGGGCAGTCATTTTTTAACATCCAGATACCAGAGCTGGTCAAGAGCTCCACCCAAGAGAAAAGCTGATCTCTCCTCATTGTGAATCATCAGTAAATGCATGAACTGAGAGCCTACTATACAGAGTACCACCCACACACCAGAGCCTGGCAAGCTACCCATATCATATTTGATATGCCAAAAACCAGTAGTAATTATAGACCTCATTCCCATGACCTGAATGAATGGTTTGAGACTCTTTGTGTTCCTGGGAGCGAGCAGATGTCCTTGTGCTATACTAGCACATGACATGATGTATGAAGATGTTACTGGTGCCCGCTTGAGCAAACCGATGAACAATGGGAAGCCAAGTGATACACATAATATATACCAATGCTCTGCTATTAAAAGAGTTGAGCAGAGTGACTATAAGCCTCAAGTTTTAGAGTCAGTCTTCATGAGAAATTTTGGCTCCGGATGCTTCACATCAGTGTTTCTGAGAAAGTTACTAATCCTCTTTTGTGATTCGGTTTTCTGACAAGTTAAATGGGAATGCTTAATAGTACTTACTTAAAAAGGTTCTGAAAACAAGAGAAAAGAATATAGTCAATGGAAGGGAACAATACGTTGCTTAACTAAGAAAAGTCAGTTAACAATTTAGACAATTAATGTTAAAATTATAAAACCTGACTGAATTGGTATGGCTAAGGTTAAAAACATTTCAGAAACTACATAGGTTCATTAATGCTTAAGATTTTAGATTCAACCAGAACATTGAGTGATCATGACATGCCAAATTTTTTTATTTACATTTTTTAATTTTGTTAATATTTTATTATACCACCATGAGATATACAATTACAACATTGTTCGTGTTTGGAGGTTTCGGTCACACAGTTTCCAGCACCCTGCCCTCCACCAGTGCCCATTTCCCGCCACCAGTGTCTCCAAATTCCCTCCCCGTCCCATAGCCTTCCTCCATGGCAGGTTCTTTATCTCTTTTCTCTCTCCTCTCTCTCTTTTCCTTCTCTTACATATTGTGGATTGCAATACATACACTCAGAGACCAAATTTTTACATCAACAAATTGTTAAGAAAGTTAGGGTTCTTATTTTTGTCATTAATTAATTTATTAAGAATTTTTGGGGGGTTGTTCACAACCCTGTATTTTTGAAGGGCTTATTCATGGCTCAATTCTCAGGGTGCCATATCCAGTGGGGAAATGAATAGGCATTGGACTTGTGCAAGGCAGGAACCTTGACCCCTGTATTATCTCTGCATTCCTTTTAAGGATTTTTTTTATGGAATTACTATATGGTATGGTCTGTTTGGATATACAATGAGTTAATTCTCCATACACTTGAGAACAGAGGTTAACAAGTATTTGTAATAGATAGAATATCAAACATCATGTAGACAGCCATGGGAACAATGGAGTGAGAGAACATGCAAAGAAGAAGAATATACTCTTTCCTTTTTGAGAATTAAATGGGTGGGACAGAACTACCCATGATCCTCACAAGGCGATTTTGAACCTTTGATAGCTTAGCATTCTTTGAGCACCTGCGGGTTTCCTGTATGTGGGTGAGCATGTCATTCAGGAAATATGTAGTCGCTATGAGCACATAACAAGGAAAGAATGCAGAGATATTTGCTCTCCCCAGCAGCATACGAATAAATATGCCACACATATGTATTTACACTAATGCAGAATTATAAACTTGCTCCAGAGGGGGAAGCAGAAGAGTGTTGAGACCTGATGGCATATGAGGCATTTCCTAAGGGATGTTGTCTGTCAGTCTGTTTGGGCTAGCTGATTGAAAATCACATGTGGCTCTCAGATGGAGAGAAGGAAATTCATTTGCTTATGCAAATAGGAGCATTCTTAATAAATTACCTGACCTGAGCTACTTGAGCAACTATACATTCTTTCTGGGTAAATCTTTGGGTATAAGTTTCATAGAAGGATTCTGAAGGCCACCGTTTTAGCTTCCCCTTTCATTTCGGACCAAGTCCTTTATCAAGGATGGTATTTTTTTTTTTTATATATAATAAATATAATTATACTTTATATTTTTTTTTTTATTTATTATAACTAATTCTGACCCCATTTATCTACCTAGGAAGATGATATGCATATGAAACTTATCTTGGTACTGTCTTCCCTTTAATTAGTATCAACTCTTACAGCAAACAATGGGGAAAGGGAAGAAAAATTCTGATGAGATTCATTTCAGAAATAAAAATGTCAAGTTGTGATTCTTAATAGGGGTAGTGAGGGAGGAGGGAAATGGTGAAAAGAGCACGAAGGCAGTGTAAGAAGGGAAGTCAAACAGTTTATTCTACAACTTTGTCTTAATCAAAAAGCAACCAGTGTTTCAGTGGAAGAAATTAATCAGCATTTCAGCTGAGTGCAGAGTTTGGGGGGACAAACTACATCTGAAGGCTGTTCTGGTTACTTATTTTACTTTTGTGGCAGAACCTGTTAGGTTTTTTTGTTTGTTTGTTTTTGGGTCACACTCGGCAACTCTCAGGGGGTTACTCCTGGCTCTTCGCTCAGGAATTTCTCCTGCAGTGTTTAGGGATCGCATGGGACGCCGGGGATCGAACCCGGGTCAGCTGCATGCAAGGCAAATGCCCTACCCACTGTGCTATCATCTGGTCCTCTGTTAGGGATTCTTAATATTTATCTTTTTCTTCTGGACAGAGACCTGGACTGAATTTTCCAACCTTTTTTTGTACTTAGGTATAATCACATGATTAAATCTAACCAATGAACACCTCTACCCTGATCCATGACAACACTATCATGCGGTGCCCTATGATGAAAAAAAATGTGAGGGATGTTATGGGTTAGGCAGTAGAAATATTCTTTAGGTTTTACAGCCATTAGTTTACTGTTTCGAGTTATCATGCACATTATCTTGCCTCCTTACACGCACCCAGTAATCACCCAGAGTGACCACTTCCCTCTACCATTGTCTTAGTGATCCTTTCCCTGACCTGCTGACCCTCCTCTGCCAGTGGCAAATCTCCTCCCAAGAACTAATTCTCCTGTTCTTAATTTTTAATGCTTTTAAGCATTAGCTATTCCACTAATATGTTTATTAACGTCCTGTATATGAGTGATATCATTCTGATTTTGTCCCTCTCCCTTTGACTCATTTCTCTCAGCATGATACAGTCCAGATCCATTCATACATTTGGATTAAAGTCATGAAATCTGCTTCAGTTTTATCTGTACAGAGTGCAGTATTATAAAGTTATCACGAGTACCCTACTGTGGTTCCTTTTTATGTCTCTTCCAGTTTTCATCTTCTTTTATGTACTTATATTTTTTTTCATTATGGTAAAATAATCTTAGTTCTCATTCTCTGATGATCACCCTATTTGCTAATTAGAAAATGTGTAGACAAAATAAAATACCCTAAAAATATTGTCTCGAAAAAAGTCAATCCTAGGGAGGAGTGATACACTACTTTACATCTTCAATTGAGTGTAAACTAGGCCTTGTGAATCCAGTCTCTGAACAAAGTCACATACAAAGAATACAAAGAGATTGACAGAAGTATCAAAGATCTTACTCATTTTCTTAGTGGTAATTTACGAGTGTATTTCATACAAACACATTGTACAAAACTTCTCAGAAATGCTTTCTAGACATTAGAGTCCTCCAATTTCACATGCAAGTTAACCACTAAAAGTTTCTCTTCTGATCTCATTTACTTTCTATTCCCTCAAAAGTATCATTGCCTTCATAGTCTTCTTCTCCTCATTGCTGTCTCCATTCTTTAAGAAAGTAATAGAAGTTCTGACTCTAACTACTGGATAAACCAGACCACACATTGTCATGAACCTTAGGTTCTATGGCCTGCTTTATGGAGGAAAGATACAACTGAAGATATAGTTGAGAATTATTCTCAGGGAACCCTTTCAGTAAATAAAACTATTTGCCTTTCATATGATTTGGCCTAGTGACAATTTTTTTATTTTTACAATTACAAAGATATACAATTAAAAAGTTCATATTTGGGTTTTTGGTCATACAGTGTTCCATCACCCATCCCGCCACCAGTGCCCATCTCCCACCACCACGTCCCCAGTTCCCTCCCCCTCCCCCAGCCCTCCTCCATGGCAGGTTCTTTATTTCTTTCCCTTTCTCTTTCTTTTCTCCTTTCCTTCCCCCCCAGACTATGGATTACAGAACATACATTAAAGGATTGTCATGTGTATCTTTTATGCCTCTATTTAATGCTCAGTTCTAGGTTGGCATTAGTACCCTCGACAATTGTTAGCACACTGTTCCATTTTCTGTCTTACCTAGCCTCTGACTCCCACACGTTTGTGATAATTTCCACCTTTGACATGACCTCCTGATATATGTTTTCACTTGACCTTGGATATTGGTATCATAACATGTACATATATATTTATGTTATGCAGATAAATGCAGTTATACGCAGCAGAAACACCATCCCCTACTTTTATGTTTCATAGCCAGAAGGAGAGAGACAGACTAGTGACAATTTTTTTAAAATGTTTTTATTATACCACCGTGAGATATACAATTACAAAGGTGTTCATAATTGGTTCTTGGTAATACAGTATTCCAGCACCCATTACTCCACCAGTGCCCCATTCCTACCACCAATGTACCAATACTCCCTCCCACCCACCCCCCAGGCTGCCTCTATAGCAGGCACCACCTCTTTTCCTTTATTTCTCTCTCTCTGCTCTCTCTTTCTCTGTCTCTGTATCTCTCTCCCTCTTCTTTTATACATTGTGGCTAGCCTTGCAGATATTTAGGGTTTATCATGTAAGTCTCTTTGTGTATATTCATTGGTGAGTCTGGCATTACTATTTCCCACATTTAGTAAAACACTAGTATATATTTATATCCCATTAATGAATGCAGTCATTCTGTATCTGTCCTTTTCCTTCTAATTTTACTCAGCACGATAGTTTCCATGTCCATCCATTTGCAGGCAAATTTCATAAGTTTGTCTTTTCTGACAGCTGCATAGTATTCCATCATACCACAGTGTGACAATTTTTTTGAGAATGAAAAATATCAGACTGAGAACATTTAGATCTTTATTCTGATCATAAATAGTCATGATCAGTTGTGCAAAGTCAAAGCAAAGCCAGAATCTATTATGAGAAGGGAGGATGAAAGAAATTGGCCTAAGAGACCTGAGTGAATGATGCTAATCCTTGAGCCTCTGAGGGTTGGGTAGGGCAAGCTGATGGTCCCCAAGGCAGCCACATTTCCTCAAATCAGGTTAAGATATTATGGAAAGGCACCAGAGAGAGAGAGAGAGTGTATGGTGAATAGGGCATTTGCCTTCCATATGGCCAATCTGGGTTCAATACCTGGCATCCAAAATGACTGTGAGGAGCAAATAAGAATGTGTAAAATTGTCCCAGAGCAATAGTACAGCAGGGGAGGATGTTTGTCTTGCATGTGGCAGATCCAGGTTTGATACCCGGCATCCCATATTGTCCCCTGAGTACCACCAGGAGTAATTCTGAGTGAAGAGCCAGGAATAACCCTGAGTGTTGCTGGGTGTGAATCAAAAAGCAAAAAAAAAGCTATGGAAATAACTATGCTTATATATGACAGGTAAATAAAATAATTAATGACATTGCTTTAAACTAGCTACTAGGTCTATTTCTTCATAGTTTATAGGATGTAATTATGTGAGTTGACTAGTGTAGGTTTAATATAGGATGGAAACTTGGGCTGCATGTTGAAATACAAGAGCAGCCTAGTTACCAGATATTTTCCATACCACTGAGCTTGTGATTTTTATGAATTATAGAGGGTAAGAGGCCGGAGTGATAGTGCAGCAGGTGAGGCATTTGCCTTGCACATGGGCTGACCAGGGTTTGATCCTTGGCATCCCATATGGTTCCCTGAGCACTGTTAGGAGTAATTCCTAAGAGAAGAGCCAGGAGTAACCCTCTGAGCATTGCCAGGTGTGACCCAAAAAAGGAAAAAAAATATAAAGGGTGAGTGTGTACCCTAATATCCAAAATACAGACTCACCACTGGAACTTTGTAATGTGCCTGTCAAGTAGAGAGGTTTGGAAGGTGTGAGAGTTGGGATCATAGTTCCAAAAACTGGAACTATGGTTGATGAAAATTGATACTGCTGATAATATTGGTGTCACATTTTTAAATCTCAACCATTAATGACCTTGTAATTCTTTAATTAAAACACATGAAAACATAAATTAAAAAAAAGTTTTAAATGGTCTGAAATTTCACTCTTCTTGTTAACTATCAAGAAACACATAAATCTTGATGAGAGTTAAAGGACTTTACTACTCATTCAAGAGGAGCTTTGTTTGTATTTGTTTACCTTGTTGTCTAGGATTTAAGGGGCAAGTGTGCATGTAGGAGCTTTTGGGTCACAGGTAAACAGACCTAACTCAGGAAATTCTAATTTTGTGTCATGAATTTTGGACTAACAGTCTAAATATTACCCCAGAGAAAGATATTACTTTCTGAAAATATTTTTTCTATTTTCAGAAGGAATATATTAGCTCCACTTTTCAACTCTTTACTCCATAGAAACTCTTTACTCCATTGACATCTTTTAAAAAGTATAGCCTAGAATAAAAGGTGGTATACAGAGTGAAGAGATATACAAAAGATTCATAGAGAAGTATCTCCAAACATTGGTTTTAATATATACTAGAAACATCTAAAATCAAGTAGCAAACAATAAATACTACTATTTTGGTAATTATCCTAAATGATAATGGTTTGAATTGAACAATTAAAAGGTGTAAAGTTGACAGTTGGTCAAAGTCATGTTTTGCAGCTACAAAAAATTTACTTTTGCTCCCCAAATAAATACAGACTCAAACTAAAATGTTGGAGTGCAATCTTATAAGCAAATGGTGATCTAAGAAAGGCAGGTAGAGCCATACTTAAATTAACTCTGACTAAAATAATCCTCAGGATTAAAAAAAAAGAAAAATCATGGTAACTTTTTACCACCTTCAAATGATGTAATAGTACATTGAAATTAAAAGTGTGGGGGCCAGAGCGATAGCCCAGCGGTAGGGCGTTTGCCTTGCACGTGGCCGGCCTATGGCAGCCAGGGTTCAATCCCTGGCATCCCATGTGGTCCTCCCGAGCATCGCCAGGAGTGATTCCTGAGTTCAGAGCCAGGAGTAACCCCTGAGCATCGTCGGGTGTGACCCCAAAACCAAAAAAAAAAAAAGAGAGAGAAATTAAAAGTGTGGTGATATATAAAAAGTAAACACAGAATAAGTGATTTGAATGGAGAATCACACTATGGGCAAAGGAGCCATTGGCTCCTGTGGGCAAGGAGTCAATTGAAAAATGAAAATCTTTTCAGGGCTTAGAGATATCGGTCAGCAGACTAAGACCGTGTTGTATGCAGGAAGTCAAGGCTCTATTCCTGACACTGCATGGTTTTGTGAACACATTGTTGAGAGAGACCTCCATCAAACAAAAAGAATTCAGTACAATAAAAGAAAATACATACAGAAATATAAAGCAGTCTACTGAATGATAGCACAAATGTGTGCAGCACATACATGGATAAGCATTTAAAA
This sequence comes from Cryptotis parvus, assembly GCA_021461705.1. NCBI lineage: Eukaryota > Metazoa > Chordata > Mammalia > Eulipotyphla > Soricidae > Cryptotis > Cryptotis parvus. Next base: position 34,747 of record JAJIBD010001233.1, read on the forward strand.
TAGAAGTGTATAAAAATCTCACACAACTCAACAACACAAAAGCAACCAATCCCATGAAGAATGGACCAACTAGACACTTATCCAAGGAGGATGAATAAATGGCTGACAGACACAAGGAAAGATTTTGTGACTAGAAAATTCAATAGTCTGAGGGAATGATTTGTATGCCTATACAAATCATTGAGACTCAGGCTTGATTCCTGGCCCCACATGGTCCACTAAGCATCCATTAAACACTGAGTATCCACTGAACATTGAACCAGGAGTAACTCCTAAGTACTTCTGGATGTGACCTTAAAACAGAGAGAAGAAAGGAGGAGGAGGAGAATGGGGAGGAAAAGGGAGAAAGAGGGAAAGGTTTGAGACATATACTCTTTATTACTTAATTGAGGAGTAGAAAATCAAAACCAAAATCAGAAATAAAGGCTCACCTGTGAAAATGGTTCACACAAAAAATTAATTAAAAATATCACTAAGTATGTAGAGAAAAAGTAACCTCATACACTCTTAGTATGAATGAAAGTTAAATTACTGCATCTATTTTGAGAAACAATCTGGAATGTTATGAAGAAGTTTAAAGTAGACCTACCATATGACTTACTGACCCCACACTCAGGTCTTTACCTGACTAATATGAAATTATTAATTTAAGAAGTTATCACAACTCTACTATTTATCACAGCATCCTTTAAACAGCTAAAATTTAAAGTATAGATAGATAGATAACATGAATACAACTTGTTACCAAGTTGAACTTTACATATATGTATATATAGTATATACTCTACATATACATGTATATAGAGTTTATATATAAACTCAAAGGATTATGTGAAGCAAAGTAAGATGAAAGACAAACATTGGATGAATTTACCTATATGCAAAATGTTATCTGATATAACAAATGGATAGGCAACAAGATAAACCAGTGGATGTTGATAACAAAAAATGAGTTTTTATTCTCCCCCCCCCCCCCCCCCCCCCCCCCCCCCCCCCCCCCTTTTTCTCTCCCCTCCTCCCTTTCTCCCCCCTTTCTTTCTTTCTCTCTCTCTCTCAATGAAAATGAAAGAAGGGTATAATAGGGTGGGGAGTCTAATGGATGCTTATGTCCATTAACTTATTTTGCTAAAAAATTGAGGCTAAATAAAGGAATTCATAATGGTGACAATGAAAATGTTAGTGACTTCCCTAAAGTGTTGGGTTGAGAAAAATTTGAGCCTCTATCAAAGATATGAAGGAAATTTTGCCACTGAAAAACTAGTCATATACTTGAAGTCCATATCTAAGGGTATATATAGGTGGTAGTGACCTTATCATTGTTCTACATATAAGAATAATTAAGATAATACAAGTTCAGTCATTAGTCATAAAGTTTTTTAAATCCTGGGTCAAGTATCAGGAAGGTGTATAGTGATGGTCAGGGTATGGATTTAGAAAATAACCACTTGATTATTATTCTCAGGGTTTAGGGAGGCCCACTTTCAGTTAGACCACAACCTCTGAGTCAGGTTAAGTATTTCTGGAAATCCCCAACTGTTATCAGGTTGTATATGCAGTCTGGACAGCTGTTTTTTTTTCCAAATGACCCCATACATTTGTTGCCTCTGGTTTCTCCAGGGTTCCAAATTACTTCTATGAACCAGCTGCTCAAACACTTTAATGGCCACAATTAAATAGTCCCAACTGACCTTTAGTCATGGCAGTGGTTAATTGAGCTAACTGCCCTGGTGTCTGCCATCTTTGGCAAAGAATTGCATACAGTATGGCTTGATCATTCACTTGGTTTGCCACCAAATGTTTCAGAGGGAAAGTAGTTTTGAATTACACTTGCAGGAATAAAGAAATGCAGGGGAGGGGCCATGAGAGGTGTTTGCTAAACGAGTTCCAATTCTTTTTTTGAAATAGAGACTATGTGACAAGTTTGAAGCTACACTAAGAACGTTTAAGGATATTATATTTTAAGTAGTAGAGCCAAAATTTTGGTGGGTAAAGAGAGAGAATGAGCAACTAGAAGGTGGTGTTTACACAGACCATTCAACTTTAGTTCAATAAACATTGAGTGTTAAATAGCCAATAAATAGATGAGAGTGTCTTAGATACTGAAAGACATGCTATGGAAATGGTCTAGAATGTGATCCATAGAATAAGAATTTTTTTTTCTTTTTGGAGGGTCACACCTGGCAATGCTCAGGGGTTTCTCCTGGCTCTGCACTCAGTAATTACTCTTGGCGGTGCTCGGAGGACCATATGGGATGCCAGGGATCGAACCCTGGCCCAGCATGGGCTGGCTGCGTGCAAGACAAACGCCCTACCCGCTGGGCTATCACTCTGGCCCCAAGAATGGTTTTATTTAATTCATTACATTTTCCAAATGTCTACAAAACTGTCTAGTATATAATTGTGGAATTAATAATTTCTGAATAAATAAGTGAGCAGGGAATGGGAACAAGATTTGAGTCCACAATAATGACAGACCCCCACAGATAAAAATGAGAGTGCATTAAAGTAATAGAACAAGGAGTATGAGGACATGCTCTGATATGAGGAAAGAGTAAAGCATTTACTTTGTTCGTAGATATTAATCCAAATGTGTTGAACACGTATTTGACTTAAACTACTAGGATATATGATATTTTTAAGGGTTGCCAATGAATTACACTAAACATAATTGACTTTAAAATATTTTATAAATAAAAAAATAAATCTATTACTTCAGTTATGGAGGACTGAAGTGTGAAATCAAGGTGTTGACAAAGTTGAATTTTCTTGGAAGTTCTGAAGAAAAATCTGTTCCTTGCTTTTCTCCTTGATTCTGGTGACTTCTGATAATTCTTAGCATTCCTTGGTTTGTGCATTGTTACAGTCTGTTTCTCTTCACACTTCCTCGTTTTTGGATTTCTTCTCTTTTTTATATCCTCTTCCAATTGGAGGCTTATTGTAATATTTGTGATTCACTTAGACAAGGTAGCCTCACTGGAAGGTCCAAATAGGTTCTTCCTGTATTACTGTATCACTGTCTTCCCATTGTTTTTCGATTTGCTTGAGTGGGCACTAGTAACATCTCCATAAGTCCTCTCACAAGCAAGTGTAACCCAAGGGCATCTGCTTGCTCCAGGGACAGAAAGAGCCCCAAACCATTCTTCAGGTCATGGAACTGAGATCCATAATTGTTAGTAGTTTTTGGCATAACAAGTAAATAAAACATGGCTAGCTTGCCAGGATCTGCCATGTAGGTGGTGTAGTCTCAGTAGAAGGCTCAAAAGCTTGCATCTCAAGCACTTACTGATGAAACTTAAAGGGAAAGATCGGGTTTTCTCTTGGATGGAGCTCTGAGGAACTATGGAGTCTGGATGTTGAGAATGACTGACCGCGTGAGGTGTGAGTTGTTCTGGCGCTTGCTAGGCTTATTGGTATCAGTTAGAACCTATCTAGAACTGTATACAATGCATAAATGTGAAAGATCTTGGAAAGGACCTTATCCTAAAATTAACATTCTCTAAGAATATCGGCTCAGCCGCAAAGCAGCCGCGCTCCAAGGGAGACGTGGGTCTGGCATGGGTGGGTCTCTCTCTTCCGGGGCAACTGGTATGGAGTCAGAGGAAAGGGCAGGGCCCAATTCTCCACTCCGAGTCTGACCAGCGTGGTCTCTCCCCGCACATGAGAGCAAACCCTTGGAGCAATGTTGGACTCGGCCAGGGGCTGGCCGAGCCCTTACCGGGAGGTCAGCTCCATGAGTTGCTTCCACAGGGGGTGGCCGAGCAACACAGCTGTAAATCGGTAGATAGGTTCTCAGAGGTCATTATCCCGAGGAGAGAAGCTAATGAATCCACTTCACTGCTTACAATAAAAAGTAATTGAAGAATGCTATGTTAGAGATGTGAAAAAAGATTTCTACTTCTCTGAGTGAGAATAAAACTAAAAGCTCTTAGCAGTAAAAAGATGAGGTGTTTGGAGGTTGTCCCATCTTTGCGGAAGTGGGGGGAAATGGCAGCTCTGATGAGCTGGGTGAGGGCCAGAGTGTTAGTGTCAGGGCAATGTGAGAGTAGTGTCTGGATTGAAAGGGGTGAGATGGGCAGTAGCTACCAGGAAGCAGAAGCATCTTCGTCTCAGGGATTGCTGGTCTACCATCACACAGTTGTTTGGTCTCTGCTGAAATCAGTCTGGCTGTTTCCTTTCTCCAATCTTCATTGCCCATTTCTCTCACCATTTCCTCTGGGAAACTACAACAAACACTCAAGGTTATTGCCTCTGTACCTCACCATCTATGGACTCTTTCCCCCACACCCTCAACACAGAATTTTCATAAATCTCAGTGCTCACCTACAAAAATACCTAAAATTGTGTACTGTATTGCTCTTCTGGTATGCATTGGAGTCTCAGTTTTCCTTGTCTATCTGATACAAGCTGAGATTTCCATAGGCAGAAAAACCCATACCTTCTATGACTCTGTTTTTCATAACCGAGAGTGAGATCTTGGCAAGGAGTTCTTGCTTTCCTTCTGGGATAGCATTTCCAATAGCACTTCTGGCTTCTTTCCTTAAGTGGGAGGATCTAAATCCAGTAAATAGATTATATAAGGTCCATCCTTATCTCCTACAATTGTTCAGCCTTTCCCAGAAGAATGGAAGAAAAGATGGGAATTACAAGAGGGAATTAAATGTGAAATTTAAGTATTTTCTTTTGGAAGCCTACAGTGCAAAATTGGTGAAGAACTATTGAGAAGTCTATTATATATCATGCTATTTGACTTTAAAAGGGAAAAAAAGAACAACTTTGGAGGTTTAGCAAAGAGTCTTGGTGTTCTGGAAAAATTTTGAACAATTTCTTAGGTTTTTAGTTGCCTCTTTTGAGGATTCATTACATTGTGAAGGAGATTCCTCAAACGAATTTTACATCTGTTTTAAGTCTTTTGCAATTCAAGTGATGAAAAAAGATCATTCAAATTGCCGAGCCATAGAGAGAACTTAATGGTTCTAAGTATTTTAAAGTTGAAGTAGTTCCCCAAGTGCTCAATGGGTCCCTGGAATTTAAAGGATTTGTGAGTTTCACTCACTCCCTTTCTTCTCACCTCATACTGAAACACTTTTACGATGACTAAAGCGCATCAGACCTGCAAACTCAATCAAAAAATTTTGTTGTTTTTGGGGTCTACCTGCCTTCCTACCACATATCTAACACATGCAAAGCTGATGTTCTAATTCTAAGCCATATCCTTCGTCTCCTGATTTCTGATGGACTCATCCTTAAGCCATTGGCTGTAACTAGAGGAAGGGAATATTGATTAACTAGGACTGAGCTACATGTTTTACCTTGAAAAAAATGTAGTCAGCATTGGAACTGCATAGTCTAAAATTATGAAAGGAGTGAATTCTCAGAATGATTTTGGCGTACTGTTACCAAGAAGAGGAAGAAATAACATCAGACAAGTGTCAATGTAGATGCTGGGTGATATTGGGAAAATAGTCCTCATTCTTCTTTCCTCATCTATAAAATGAGAGAAATTATATGAGCTGAGTGGGGGAAACGAGAGATGATTGGGCTGGAGTGATAGTACAGTGGGTAAGGTAAGCCTTGCATGCTGCCAACCCAGTTCAATTCCCAGTATCAAATATGGTCCCCTGAGCCCTGCAATGATTGACTCCTGAGCACAGAACTAAGACTAAGCTCTGAGCACTGCCAGGTGTGCCACCTGCCCAACCCCCATCAATCAAAAACATAAAACAAATCAAGTGAAAAAATGATTAGCTTTCATTCTGCTTGTTTTTAGGTGAGGTTGCGGGGCTGCCACACCTGCAAATATTCAGGGCTTACCCCAAACTCTTCACTCAGGGATCAGTTCTGCTGGGCCCAGAGAACCATATGTAGTGCCATAGATTGAAACGGGATTGGCTGTGTGAAAGGCAAGTGCTTAAGGCTCCATACTATCACTCAGGCTCTTTTTTTTAAGTATTTTATTATACCACCGTGAGATATACAAATAAGAAGATATACAATTAAAAAGTTCATATTTGGGTTTTGGTCATACAGTGTTCCAGCACCCGTCCCTCCACCAGTGCCCATCTCCCACCACCAACGTCCCGGTTCCCACCCCTTCCCCAGCCCACCTCCATGGCAGGTTCTTTATTTCTTTCCCTTTCTCTCTCTTTCTCTTTTCCTTCCCCTCCAGACTATGGATTACAGAACATACATTAAAAGGTTGTCATGTGTATCCTTTTGCCTCTATTTAATGCTCAGTTCTAGGTTGGCATTAGTACCCTCGACAATTATTAGCACACTGTTCCATTTTATGTCTTACCTAACCTCTGACTCCCACACGTTTGTGATAATTTCCACCTTTGACAAGACCTCCTGATATATGTTTCACTTGACCTTGGATATTGGTATCTTAATATGTACATATATATTTATGTTAAGCAAATAAATGCAGTCATTCTGTATCTGTCTCTCTCCTTCTGGCTAATTTCGCTCAACATAATCTTCTCCATGTCCATCCATTTATAGGCAAATTTTATAACTTCATTTTTCCTAATAGCTGCATAGTATTCCATTGTGTAGATGTACCAAAGCTTCTTTATCCAGTCATCGATTTTCGGGCACTCTGGTTGCTTCCAGATTCTAGCTATTGTGAATAATGCTGCTATGAACATAAAAGTAGGGATGGTGTTTCCGCTGCGTATTTTTGGTTTCCCAGAGTAGATTCCCAGGAGTGGTATGGCTGGGTCAAATGGGAGTTCAATTTCTAGTCTTTGGAGGAAAGTCCATATTGTTTTCCAGAAAGGCTGTACCAGCCGGCATTCCCACCAACAGTGGATGAGTGTCCCCTTTTCCCCACATCCACGCCAGCACTTGTTGTTCTTGCTCTTTTGAATATGTGCCAGTCTCTGTGGTGTAAAGTGGTATCTCATTGTTGTTTTGATTTGCATCTCTCTGATGATTAGTGATGATGAGCATTTTTTCATATGTTTTTGGCCATTCGAATTTCTTCCTTGCTGAAGTTTCTGTTCATTTCTTGTCCCCATTTTTTGATGGGGTTGTTTGTTTTCTTCTTGTAAAGTTCTACCAGTGCCTGATATATCCTGGATATTAACCCCTTATCAGATGGGTATTGGGTGAATATTCTTTCCCATTCTGTGGACTGCTTTTGTATCTTAGTCACTGTTTCTTTTGAGGTGCAGAAGCTTTTTAGTTTCATGTAGTCTCATATGTTTATGTTTTCTTCTAGTTGCTTTGTTAGTGATGTTTCACCTTTGAAGATGCCTTTAGCTTCAATGTCGTGGAGGGTTTTTCCTATATTTTCTTTTCATTCTAAATGGAGCAAAAATTTAACTCAAGTATTGTCGGGCGCTCCGCGGGGTCCCCGGCAGTGCCGGAAGCGAGTTCCCTTCTACCTCCGAAGCCGGCGAGGAATGGATGGACACTCAGGAATCCGATGCGGTTTTAGAAGGCTTTACTTATCACAGGTTCAGGCATACAAATCAGCAAAAGGAAAAACCCGATGCTTAGGATTCCAGGCTAGAACCCCAGCCACGTGTAGGCCAAGATGGCGACCACCACGTGTAAAACTTCCAAGGGGAATAAACGCTCACAAGGTGAAATCCCACCGGGAAAAAAGCACGGGAGAGCGGGAACCGGCTAGTTTATACCCCGCAACTCAGACCTTCCTCCCATTGTTATGGAAAGCAGGGAGGGTCCAATGCCCTCAGGTAGTCCCTCCCTGCATCTCACCTAGGGCCTTTACTGTGCTAATGTTTTGAGCCGGAATGCCTTTGGAAATGTAGAGAAGGGGGTTTCTGAGATGGCAGGTCACTGTACCAAGGACCAACACCAATGCCAGTTAAATATTTCTCCAAGCCTTCACAAGTCTCCTCTACTTCATTGTAGTTTTATATTTTATCAGGGAGCCATGCTTGTTTGTTTGGAAGCAAACAGCATTTCTCTCTGGTCTAATTACTTAGGTGTCCTTACGTGGCCAGGCTAATATGCTGGTAAGATCTAGCTAGTCCCACGATGATTGTGATAGCATGGGAGAATGTTTATACCAGCTAGTACAGCATACATGGTCGGATAAACTGCCACATTTAGACTACCCCTTATCTACAGAGTGATTTGCGGGAGGCAATCCAGAGCAGATGCAGCGGCCCTTAGGAGTCCTGCAACAAAGAATGAAGTATATTTCAAAACAAAAATGGAGAATTTGTTACTTCTAGCAGATTCATACTAAACGAAACATTAAAAACTAATTGATTGCAAATAGAAGATATGAACCCTAGTGAAGAGCTCAGATGCTGAAAAAAAAGAAAAGATAACAATGAGTATAAGGCCACATATAAAAGAGTAAGGACTATAAGATATAAGCACTTCAATGCTAATCAAATGTCTTTTTGAATTTAGAATATATCTATAATTAGAATAACAGATAACCAAATTGGAGTGGGCAGAGAAAGGCACTCACTCACATTTTCTAAGAATATGGTATGATGAGCTGTAGCTACAGCTAAATCTCAACAAACCAATGTTCATGAAAAATGAACTAGTTTCAGATGCTCCATTCACTCTCAGTGGAACAAACATCTCTGAATGCAGCAGTTGTGTGTACCTAGGTGAGAACTCAACATGATGAATGACCTAGCACCTGAGCTGTGCAGGAGGAAGAGAGCGGCATGGAATGCCTTCAAGAGCATCGAAGAAATAGCTAAAAAGGACAAAAGAATCTCTGGCTCTGGGCACATCTCTTCGACTCCACCATTCTCCCTGCATTAACATACACCTCAGGCGCCCTACAAAAGCAGGATGAGAATGCTATTCTGGTCTCCAAAGAGGAATCGAAAAGAGCTATGCTTGGAATATCATGCTTCACTCCAGTGAGAGAAGGAATTCCGAGTTCCAACCTCTGTTGACAATCAAGAATCAGGTATGCTGTCTCATTTGCCAAGGTGTCGAAAGTCAGATGGACTGGACATGTAATGTGACTTAGAGACGACTGCTGGACTAAAGCCATTATTGACTGGATCCCATGGAACATTAAAATATCACATGGCTGCCCATGTACTAGATGGTCAGATTTCTTAGTCAAGATCCTGAATGAAAGGTTTGAGGCTCTTTGTATTCCTGAAGCAAGCAGATGCCATTGGGCTACACTGGCATGTGACATGGACAAATAGAAACGTTACTGGCACCTGCTCAAGCAAATTGATGAATAACAGGATGTGAAGTAATCAAGTGAATTGACTGTATTATGCAGAAAGAAGAGCTGACAGATATTTTATTTTGATATATCAATAATGCATGATGTAATATTTAGAAAAGTAAGAACAATATCCCCCTTCTTTTCCCTTTATCAGTATTTCATTGTTGTAATAACCAGAGATCAGGCACATATGATTATAGCACTTGTCTACTTTTTAAAAGAACTTTATTAAAATACCATGTTTTACAAATTTCTTCACAGTACAGTTGTCATAAGCATTCATTGTTCAACACCAGTCCCTCCATCAGAGTGGCCCCTACCACCACGAAAGGCCATTAGTCTCCCCCCCACCCACCCCCATCCCCACACCAGTTCCCTAGTTGGTTGCAATCATGTTGATCGTTGCAACATATATATGGGAAAGATTTTGGTAAAGACCTGATATTAAACTGGGTTGATGTTGGAAAAATGGGTGTGTGGCCGCACAGCGGCCGCATGCTGCTGGAAGGAGCTGTATCAGTTGTGCTTCTGGTCGGTGGCCCTGGAGAGTTACTCATAAGTACCGGTTCATAGTGAGTGATGAATGGCAACTGCACAGCTCGAAGGCATAACCGCTGGGTTATTGGAGGTGGGGGGAGTTAATGGGAGGGGCCTCAATCCCCACTCCAAGCCAGGAGAGTGTGCCCAGAGTGACCTGTGTGTTTACTGGCCCCCTCAAGCTGTAATGGAACTGGCCAGCACTTGTCTATTTGATTGTGGTGTTTCATCTCAGGGTGATACACTTTGATTGAAGTGCTTGCATGTATGCTCACCTGAAATCACACCTTTCTAGTTATTGCCTGGTGCAGTGCTAGTCAACTTCCTGTCCATGCAGAGATGCTGATCCACAGGTGTAGGAAAGTTGAAATCCATTGGTCTACTGCCTTGTTTTTTGCAAGAACAAAAAAGAAGAAAAGTGCCTGCCATGGAAGGAGGCCGGCAGGAGGGAACCTGGGGACATTGATGGCACAAAATGTACTCAGATGAGGGATGGGTTTTGGAACATCGTACTCTAAAATCCAGTCACGAAAAAGTTTATAACTGTATATCTCACTGTGATTCAATAAAAATAAATATAAAAATATATAAATAAATATGATAACAAGTCCACGCAAGATGGGTGCCTGTCCACAGATGTAACAAAGGCGAAGAACACTGGGCTCGTGCACATTCTTATTGTAGCACTTGTTGGGAGTGGCACACTTAATTGTACTTCTCACACACAGACTTGCTGAGAGTTGCACAATTGGTTGTGGTGCTTATGCCTTTTAGGCTGCCTCTCAGAAATCACATATATTTTAGCTGTGGTGCTCTTATACCCCTGGATACAGACACTGGGATCTGGAATCGTAGTTTCTGGGGCTACATTTGTACAGGCGTGGAGCACCAGACATTAAACTTGCAGCCACGCACATAAAGGCAGGTACTTTTGCCACCAAGCTATCTCCTAGACCTCAGTAGAAGTATTTTTTAAAACTGACAGTTAAATAGTAATTTTAAAAAAGGAAGAGAAGAGGAAAGGAACACCGATATTTACAAAGTCTAAATTCCCAACTTAGAGAAAAGTCATTAATAACAAAACAAAGTCAATTATGCATTATTTACACCTGTACTTCTGGAACACAGCATTAAAAATGATGTGAAAAGTAAGACAATGAAGTGCAGTGTTCAGACATTGCCCAATGTAAAGCTGGTTTAATCATTTTACTACCAAAGATAGGAGTGTGCAGAGTTAAAAATGTTTTCATTGAGATACCAAGAGGACAATTGTACTATAAAATGTTAAATTATTTGGGAAGACATAAATTTGTTGGTAAGCAGATTATAATACATCTCAACATATCTGAAATATAGAATGTCACCTGCACGGCAGAGCCTGGCAAGTTACCCGTGTCATATTTGATATGCCAAATACCAGTAACAATTATATACCTCATTTCCATGACCTAATGTAATGGTTTGAGGCTCTTTATGTTCCTGGAGCAAGCAGATGCCCTTGGGCTCTACTAGCATGAGACAGGACATATGGAGATATTACTGGTGCCCGCTCGAGCAAATCGATGATGAATGGGAAGACAGTGATACAGTGATAGAATGTTAAGATGTAGACTATTGACAATCACAAGCTGACGTTTTGGACACTCCTCAGTAATTTATGTAAAAAGCAGAAACAAATAAAAGAGATATTGAAATGGTTATATATTACCTTTGTGTTTGTTCTTTGAGGTATATTTTTAAAATATACCTCAAAATATATTTGAGGTGTATTTTAATCCTGGTTTATATTATCCACATGATTTATAGCTGTACAGTATATGGTATTTATTTGTATGATATAAAATGCATGTATTGCTTTCAATTCTTTTTAAATAGTGTAGGACATTCCACTTACTTTGACTTCAGCTTATTTCTACTGCTCAATGAAACACAAGCATTAGCATCTCAGCTCAAACTTGGATTTTTCTACAACTAATCTCATCTATTTTATGTTAAAACATTTTGTTGATTTATTTGATGATCACTCCTTTGCAGTCATTGGATATATGGTTTCTGACTATTGCACTAAGTACTGTAATGAAGAGAGAAGAGTATATACATATATATATATATATATATATATCTTTTTTTAATTAATCTTTTTGTGTGTTGAGGGTTGATGCCCCAAAGTGCAATTTCTAATCATATGGGATTAGTTTTGAGAAATCTCAAGTTTATTTCCCATGGGGACTGAATCAGATCTAGTGTGAAATGATATCTCATTGTGGATTTGATATGAGTTTGCCTAATAATATATGATGGTGAACACTTTTTCATATATTTATTGCCCATCCATATGTCCTTTTTGTGGAAGTGTCTATTTTCTCTCCTCATTTCTTCTGGAGTTATTGGTTTCTTTGTTGCTGAGCTTTGTGAGTTTTAAATATCCTAGGTATAGTCCTTTATCTGATTTATTGTGTTCAAATATGGTTGCTCATTCAGTAAATTTCTTTTGTTATGTAAAACCTTTTTTTAACTTAAGGAGATTCCACAGTTTGTTTTTAGTTTTGTTAACTTTGCCAGTGGAATCAAATCTTTAAAAATATATTTGAGGTAGAGATCCTGAAGAGTTCTGCCTATATTTTATTCAACATATTTTATGAATTTAGGTCTAATCTTAAGATCTTTAACACACTTTAAATTAACTTTCTGAAACACCTCCCTTAAGGGAAATTATTCACCAAATTTAAAACCAGGTCTTCATCATTTTAATAATTCATTTTAAGAAATTCAAAAAGATAAATTTTTTGAGGAATCTCTGTTATTCAGATAAGTGGCATGCATTTTAAATTTCTAACTAAAGGATATTAAATGAACTATGGTCCTGAGTAGTACATCTAGACACATGAGCATGAAGAAAACGTTAGAAAACTACTTCTTGTGCTTGAAGCAATAGACAGTGTGTACAGCATGTGGTTGCCTGGATTTTATGTGGCTAGCCCAGTTTTGATCCCAGATACCATATATGGGCTCTGGAGCCCTTCCAGGAGTGACACCTGAGTGAAGAGCCAGTAGTAAGCTCTGGGCACATCTGGGTGTGTTACTCTCAAAAAACCCTTCATGTTTTTTTTAATATGAATCCTAGAAATTACACATGGTGCACATCAATTTCCTTAGAACTTGGATCCTTTAGTTATCTTTTAATCCATTCTGTTCACTTGACACATTTAATCTAATTGGTATTACTTTACAAATTGCTAAAAATATGAAAGTGCTGTGATTGACTTATTACTATTCAGGGGCCTCTGATGATGGATGCAAAAGTCAACAGCTGCCTTCTTTCTTACCTATACTCACAGGAGAATTATCTAAGTTTACTGAATGTTCAAAAGGGTAAATAGAAGACCCAACTCTAAGATTTAGAGTAATACTCTTCCACTTACATTATATTACCCATAGTAAATACATGTAAATGTAGGCAAAAGTTTCCTTCCTAACCCCCCCACAAGGAAAGAAAAAATGTGTCTTGAATGAACTGGCTGCCTCATTTGGCCTCCATAACTTGTGGACCTATTTCAGGTTGTGACCACTCCAGTCTTTGAACTGTTATAGCCCTCAGATCCTAACACTTTCACCTGAATCAAAGTAAACGCTTTTTGTCTTCAGTCTTGTCTTCAACTCTTTGAAGAATGATGACAGCATATATGTCGCATGGTCATAAAATGATTAAAAGAAATACATGACACAGGAAATACAAAATAAACTTAAAATTCCATTTTGGGAGCCAGAAAGATAGTAAAGCTGGTAGAGCACTTGCCTTGCTTGCTTGTACCTGACCTGGCTTCTATCCTCTGAACCACATATGGTTTCTTAGAAATAGCCAGAATACAGTCAGGAATTAAGTTCTGGACATAACTTCATGCAGCCCAACCTTTTCCCACCACACACCCTAATTTTTTTTAAGTCTAGGAAAATATAAGAATTTTGAGACTTTAGAAAAACTGTCATTTTTCAAAATCCATTTCTGAGATTCTAGAACAAAATTTTAAAATATATGCTCAAAATATGTGTGTATACACATATATACAAATGTATCCTCCAATTAAATATTTCACTTCTTGAAATTCTCACATGATTAAGGAAAGGCGTACAATATGTTACTGCAGAATTGAATAAAAAAATTAAGGCCACTTAAACATGCAAAACTAACAAATTGGTTAAATATGTTGTTATAAAACCAAGATTAGGCAGTCAGTAATGCTCTTAGTGTAAATCTTTGGTATATCTCTAAGTATGGATGCATTGAGTTGGAAAGTTGGTCAGGTAGTACACTAAATAAAGTGTATAGACGATAATATGACTTTGGTTGAGAAAAAAGAAGACATTTTTTTTTTGTGCTTTATATGTAATTGTTATCTACATAATTTTCTCATTAAAGCTATACAATAAATTATTAAAATTTTTCATAACTTCCCAATTAAAATCTAGGGATATGATGATATTTGAGTGAAAACACCATTGTTAAATCAGGTCCAGTTCATATATGTGTTGTGCTCCATGATTCTGGAAGGGCAACATATAATAAATGTGAATATACCATCACTTGTATCACTTGTCTTTCTGTTTATCAATTTGCTCGAGCAGGCACCAGTAATATCTCCATACCTCCTGTCACATGCTAGTGTAGTTCAAGGGCATCTGCTTGCTACAGGAACATGTAGAGCCTCAAACCATTCCTTCAGGTTATGAGAATGAGGTCGATAATTGTTACTGGTTTTTGGCATATCAAATACAACACGGGTAGTTTGCCAGGTTCTGCTGTGTGGGTGCGATACTCTTGTAGTAGCCTCTCATCTCGTGCATTTATTGATAAATAGGAAAACATTAGCTTTTCTGTTGGGTGGAGCTCTGATTACCTGTGGAGTCCAGATGTTGAAAATAGTGGCCCTCCTGGTGTGGGGGTTCCTCTGGCTTCTTGCGAGGCTCTGCTGGGATGGCAGGCCAGGGCTAGAACCCGCCTTCCCTCCTGGGCGCCTCATGATCAGGTGGGCACAGGGAGAGCCCATAGCAGCTCTGCTCCTTGTATCTGAGTCTCTAATACATGAATATACCATGCATTAGATTATTCTAGAATATGGAAAACTTGTAGGACATAACTTTCCACCTTTTTCATAGTACCACAATTTATTTGTATTACTTTTCTTTGTTTTGAAAACTATATTCTGATTTTCTTTCAAAGAGCATTAATTGACCTGAAATTACATGTTTGAATAAATCCTTCCCTCTTCCCCCAAATGTTTTTTTTGGGGTCACACCTGGCGATGCTCAGGGGTTACTCCTGGCTCTGCACTCAGGAATTACTCCTGGCGGTGCTCGGGGGACCATAAGGGATGCGGGGATCGAACCCGGGCTGGTGCAGGCCGGCCGCGTGCAAGGCAAACGCCCTACCTGCTAGGCTATCGCTCCGGCCCCCTCCTCCCAAATGTAACTCTGGAATAAGGGATACATTGAAACAGTTTTAGAAAATAGTTTCTTTCCTGTATCCCTGTTCTTCCATATCCCATCTCCATTTAGAGATAGGTATAAGTTAGGTATAAGTTCGGAACCTTGAAATTTAGTATTTAACAGAAATTTCTTTGTTTTGGTTTCTGGGCCACAAATGGTGGTACACAGGGATCACTCCTGGTGGTGCTCAGAAGATCATATGGGATGCTGGGATCAAACCCAAGGGACCACCAGTGAAGCAAGTGTCCTACCCACTGTATTATCTCTCTAGCTCTAAACTGAGCACTTTAATGGAGAGTCAGGGGGACTAACTTTTGGTTTACACTGAATTTATACTTTAAGAAAATTGGAACTGTCAGTGGGTTACAAGATGAAATCTGAACGTAAAGCCAACAGGAAGGAGGAAGAATGATGAGATATAGAAACTCTGCACTTTGCTGAGTTCCTGGTCCACATCACACCTGAGGTCAATAATACACCTTGGGTTTCCATTAACAACCCAATAAATTTTCTTTTTTAAGGGACTTACTATCTATATATGATATTTATCCAACAATTTGATACAGTTTATTTCAGAGCTAGGAGGAGACTGCCCCATTACTTAAAACATCACTTGATCACTTGATATACTGTTATTCATTGATTTCCTTGAGCGGGCACCAGTAACTTAAAACATCCAGCAAGGAAAAGAGACTAGCACATCTGTAATGCTGATAGTTTCCGAAATCAGGAAAACATGGAAAGAGGTTTTTAACTCTTAGATATTTTGCTTTTACTTTAAACATATTAAAACATATAAATTTGGTGCAAGAATGATAGTACAGCAGGTAGGGTCTTTGCTTTGCATGTGACCAACCCAAGTTGGATTCCAGAACTCTATGTGGTCCCTTGAGCCCCAACAGGAATGATTCCTGAGCACAGAGTAAGGAGTAAGTCCTGAGAACTGCTGGTGTAGCCCCCAAACAAAACAAACATAAAAGTAAAGATTTATTGTTTCCTATATTCAGAGGGTATGATGAGAGTTCTTCCAGTGGAGAAAAGGTCGGGTGTTTAGGGTACAGACTTCAGATCTGTGTGATTCTTCTGATCAGAGACAGAATTCATCACCCACTCCTCTGGGATATTTGTTTCTATATCTCCTTAGGGTACACTTTCATTGCCTTCATCAAAGCAATCATCATCATTATAATCAATATGCTATAATACTCATTCAAGATGTTGAATGTTATTACTGCCTTATTAGAACTTTGCCTGTACTTTGAAAAATGATAATGTGTGCATGTACATGTACATATGCATATACAGAGAGGAAGGTAATTATTTCAGTAAACTGTGCTAGTGCAGCTAGACTAATATATATAGATGAATATAACAATGCATATCAATAATGAAAGTTTTAGATGTGTTCAATATTTGTTATTATAAGTTTTCAGGTGATGCTCAGAATTTAGAGGAGACAATGTCATAGAGAATTTAGTGATAACAATGTGTTCTATAAAGAGAAATACTTTTAAATATAATTTGAATAAGGGGATATAATCAATTAAGATTATATTTTTTAATAGAGTAGAAATTAGGTTATGGGTATAACCTAAGAGGCAACTCAGTGTATCCACCAAATATTTAATGTCTAAAAATACAACTTGCATGCACTATTTGAAAGACTGAACAAAATTTATATATGTCCACTTATAAGTCTACAGTGAAGAGTTTAATACCATGATCATTCCAGAATATTCCATGGATTATCAATGTTTTAAATATTTTAACAAATATTCTAATTCTAAAAAGGGCTTGGAAACGTGAGGGAGGGTAACACTCTCCACCCAGGCAGAACAAATCTTCCCAGGTAACTTGCATCTAGCTCTGCTTCACTCTGTAGCCACACTTTTCTTCACCACTCCACATGTCATATTAAAGTTACAAGATTACTGTAAGGACACTTCCTAGTCAGTGTAAGCAACATCAAAGAGAAAGGCCCCTGCTCAACCCCAGTAGAACTGTGTTTGGGAGGTGGCTTTCAAACTTCTAGAGCATTCTGGGGAAACAACACAGAGCCCCACCGAGAGGATTGGGTGAGGACAAGAGCCTGGAAGTCTCAATAAGGAATACCTGCATACAGAATCTCTCTCATAAAGAATTCAGAGAAGAAATGATGAAGCTGTTTAATGAGCTTGAAGAAACAGAACAGAGCATCCAGTAAAATACAGGATGATATAAAAGAAATGACAGAATTGACAGCCAATAAAATACAGGAGGAAATAAGAAATAAAAACAGAAAACTACAAACAGAAGTAGCATTAGTAAAAAATTTGATAGGTGAAATGAAAAAAAATCAACGAGTGCCCTGTACGGTAGAATAACAACAGCCAAGGACAGAATTAGTGAGCTTTAAGATGAGCACAAAAGTACTCAGGCAAACACATAAGATGGAAAAGGACCTGATAATAGCTCAACAGCGGGCAAGAGAATATTGGAATGAATTCAAAAGAAACAACATAAGAACCATTAGAGCTGCAGAGGAAGGCAACATGAACAAGGTAGGAACAGTTAAAGACAGCATTGCTGGAAAATTCACAGAACTGAAGGATGCTGGCATGCAGATCTAAGAAGCCCAAAGGATACCAGCTAAAAGAGACCCTAACAGAAGGACTCCAAGACATAGCCTAATTAGAACAACAAATTCCATAGACAGAAACACAATACTCCAAGCAGCAAGATCAAAGAAGGAAATTTCATACAAAGGACCATACCTTAAATTTACTGCATACTTGTCTGACGAAACCCAAACTAATTGGTGGCATATAATGAAAAACTCAATGAAATGAAGGACTCACCAAGAATTCTTTACCCTGGTAGACTCTCATTCAGATTAATGATCTCAATATAAGACGAGAATCCATAAAGTACATTGAAGAAAACATAGGCAAAATCCTTTAAGACATCAAAGCTAAAGGTATTGGTGTCTTCAAAGATGAAACACAACTAACAAAGCAAGTGGAAGCAAAGATAAATATATGGGACTACATGAAACTAAAAAGCTTCTGTACCTCAAAAGAAAGAGTGACCAAGACACAAAGACAGCCCACAAGGTGGAAAAGAAAATTCACCTAATGCCCTTCTGACAAGGGGTTAATTTCCAAGACATATAGGGCACTGGTAAAACTTTACAAGAAAAAAAAAACAGTAGATCCCATCAAAAATGAGGAGAAGAAATGAACAGTAACTTCCTCAAAAATTAAATTCAGATGTCCAAAAGACATATGAATAATGGCTCTTTCTTTCTAATCATTAGAGAAATGGAAATCATCAGGGAGATGCAAATCAAAACAACAGTGAGGTATCATCTCACACACAAAGACTAACATCTATCTAAAAGAGCAAGAGCAACTAGTGATGGTGTGGATTCGGGGAGAAGGGACTCTTATCCATTGTTGGTGAAAATGGCAACTGGTCCAGTCCTTTTGGAAAACAACATGGATGTTCCTCCAAAAACTAGATATTGACCCAGCAATACCAATCCTGGGTATATAACCTGGAAACTCAAAAACACATAGCAGAAACACTATGTGCACCTCTGTATTCATTGCAGCTCTAGTCATCATAGCCAGAATCTGGAAACAACCTAAATGCCCGAGAACAGAAAACTGGCCAAAGAAACAGTGGTAATCTAGCCAATGGAATACCATGCAGTTGTCAGAAAAGATGAAGTCACATGGCGACTATCATGCTGGCGAAATTAGTCAGAGGAAAAGAACAGATATAGAATGATTGCATTCATTAATGTGATGTAAATATATACTAGTGTTCTACTAATTGTGAGAAATATTAATGCCAGACTAGAACTAAGCTTTGAATGTACACAAAGTGATTTACATGATAATCCATAAATGTCTGTAGGGTACAATGTGAAGGAGAAAGAGAGAGACAGAGAGACAGAGAGAGAGACAGAGGGAGGGGAGGGAGAGAGAGAAAAAAGGAAAAGTGCCTGCTATAGAGGCAGGCTGGGGGAGGTGGGCGGAAATTTGGGGCCATTGGTGGTGGGAATTGGGCACTGGTGGAGGGGTGAATGTTGGAACAGTGTATGACTGAAACCTAATCATAAACATTTTTGTAGTTGTATATTGCATGGTGGTGTAATTTTTTAATCATAGTACTTGGAAAAAAGAAAATATTCTAATTCCAAATTAGAAAAATTAAAATAATAATATACATATAAACATATTTACATAATGAATAGAATAGTATAATAGTTCTAGACATACAAGATTTTTAGTTAAATAGAAAGAATGCCTCTTATATTTTAAATTCTTCTTTTTAAATTTGTTATTGTACCACCATGAGATATACAGTTACCAAAGTGTTCATATTTGGGTTTCAGCCATGCAGTGTTCCAACACCCATCCCTCCACCAGTGCCCATTCCCTCCACCAATGTTCCATGATTTTTCCTCTCCCCAGTCTACATTTATCACTTGATCACTTGACATCCTGTTATTCGTCAATTTGCTCCACTGAGCTCCAGTAACACTTACATTTGACCCTATCACGTGCCAGTGTAGCTCAATGGCATCTGCTTGCTTCAGGAGTATAAAGAGCCTCAAACCGTTCATTCAGGATCTTGACGAGACCTGCATCTATGGCAGGCCATTTTCATTTCTCACTCTCCCTCTCCTCTCCCCCTCTCTGTCTCTCTATCTCTCAGGTCTCTCTCTCTCTTACTTTATTTACACACTGTGACTTGCAATACACAAGTTAGAGGTTATCATGTATATTCTTTTGTACTTTTAATGCTCAGTTCTACGCTGGGATTATCATGTACAATAATTATTAGTACACTGTTCCTTTCTCTATTGCCTAACCTCTGACTCCCACACATTTGCAGTAGATTCTACCTACCGACAAGACCTCCTGATGCATGTTTTGTCTGGCCTTGGATATTGGTATCATGCTAAATTTTTATATCCCTCAAATATATGCAATAATTCTATATCTGTCCTTTTCCCTCTGGCTAATTTCACTCAGAATGATACTCTCCAAGTCTATCAATTTATAGGCAAATTTCAGAACTTCATTTTTTCCTAACAGTTGCATAGTATTCCATTGTGTAGATGTACCACAGTTTCTTTATCCAGTCATCAGTTCTCAGGCACTCCAGGTTCTGGCTATTGCGGAGTAGTGCTGCTTTGAAAATAAAAGTGCAGATGGTGTTTCTGTTGTGTGTTTTTGGCCTCCCAGGGTATATCCCCAGGAGTGGTATGGCTGGGTTAAATGGGAGCTCAATTTCTAGTCTTCAGAGGAATGTCCATATTGTTTTCCAAAGAGGCTGTACCAGTCGACATTCCCACCAACAATGTATGAGATTCCCTTTCTCATCACATCCACGCCAGCATTTGTTGTTCGTGCTCTTTTAGATATGCGCCAGTCTCTGTGGTATGAGATGATATCTCATTGTTGCTTTAATTTGCATCTCTCTGGTGATTAATGACGATGAACATTTTTTCATATTATTTTGGCCATTTGAATTTCTTCCTTGTCGAAGTTTTTGTTCATTTCTGTCCCCATTTTTTGATGAGGTTGACTGTATTCTTCTTGTAAAGTTCTATCAGTACCTTATATATCCTGGATATTAACCCTTTATCAGATGGCTATTGAGTAAATATTCTTTCCCATCTCTGGACTATCTTTATACTTTGGTCACTGTTTCTTTTGATGTGCAGAAACATTTTTTTTAATGTAGTCCCATATGTTTATCTTTGCTTATAGTTGCTTTGTTAGTGGTGTGTCATCTTTGAAGATGCCTTTAACTTCAATGTCGTGGAGGGTTTTCCTATATTTTCTTCCACATACTTTATGGATTCAAGTCTGATATTGAGATCTTTAATCCATTTTGATCTGATTTTTGTGCATGATATTAGACAGAGATCCAAATTCTTTTTTTTTATGTAGCTGCTCAGTTTTCCCAGCACCACTTGTTGAAGAGGCTTTCCTTACTCCATTTCATCCTTTTTGCTCCTTTATAAAAGATCAAATGTTCATGTATTTGAGGATGGGTGTCAGGATACTCAAGTTATTACATAGATCTACAGCTCTGTTTGTATTCAAATACCATGCTGTTTTAATTACTACTGCCATAGTCAGTCAGGGCCAGTATTTCCTTTGTGAGTTTCAGTCTTATCTATCAGGAATTGATAAAGTAGTAATAAAGTCTCTGACTACTATTGTCTTACTGTCAAGGTCTTCTTTGAAGTATATTGGCAGTTGTTTTAAGTATTTTGCTGCCCCCTCGTTGTGTGCATATATATTTAGGAGTAAAATTTCTTCCTGGTATACATATCCTTTAATTATTAATTATTAAGAAATGACCTTTACTGTTCTTTCTAACCTTTTTCAGCCTGAAGTCTATGTTGTCAGATACTAGTATAGCCACGCCAGCTTTTTGGGAGGAGTTGTTTGCGTGAAAAATTGTCGTCCAGTTTTGACTTTGAGTCTGTGTTTGCTCTGATTACTCGGATGTGTATCTTGTAGGCAGCAGAACGTTGGATTCAGTTTTTAATCCATTTTGCTATTCTGTGTCTCTTGATTGGTGCATGTAGACCATTGATGTTGAGTGAGATTATTGTCATAAGATTTTGTGCCATCTTTTTGAATAAGTTTGTTATACTTTTTAGGGTTTGTCTTCTCTTACAGTAAGTCCTTCAGTCCTTCTTTTACATTTGATTTTGAGTGTGTAAAGTTCTTGAGATGTTGCTTATCTATGAAGTTGTATATCTTTCCTTCAAATCTGAATGTGAGTTTGACCGGTACAAAATTCTTGGTGAGGCCTATATTTCATTGAGTCTTTTCATGGTATCTTACCATTGTCTTCAGGCTCAGAGTATTTCCTCTGAAAAATCTTCTGTAAATCTCAGGAATTTACAGCAGATTTTGGTATATCAAATACAACACTGGTATCTTGCCAGGCTCTGCCATGCAGGCACTCTTAATTTTTGCAATTACTGATGTACTGCATTAAAGAAATCTAATGATGAGATATTATAAAGAAACAAAGCTTCACTGTTGAGAGTTCCTTAAAAATCAGAAATAAAGTGATGCTAGTATGTTTTGAGTTTTGGGCATGAAACCTGCAAGGATCTGATCCTCTTCTGCACTGGCCTCAAGCTTGGTGGAGTTGGCAGTGGATATGGGCAGAGGGAAGTATGAACGCACCTGGGGTAGAGCGGGGCGAAATCAGGAGAAGTTTGGTGCGGGGTAGTGTGTTTGGTCCCAACTGTGGAACTGGGGTGCTCCAGGCGGCCAGGCTCTATGTCCTCTCACTAGTCCCTACTTTAAATTCTTAAGTCATTTATTTGTATTGTCAATGCTTTACAATATTTCAGAAATTCATAAGTTTAGCCTCATTTCTCTATATGTGTATAATTGTCAGCATAACTACCACTCAAATTTTAGTGCCAACATACCACCAAAAATATCTCTCTATTCATTTCTCTTCTTTCCTCATCCCTTTCCTTCTGGTAACTATCACAGTTTTCACCAAGTGTAAGAATCATTTTTATTGTTTCTTGCCCTTTCATTTTCTTTAGTTGTTCATAGTCTATATATGTTTGGAAGTATCCAATATTGTACTTTACTTCCTTACTTATTTTGCTTAGTATTGTTGCTTCAATATTCATCCTTTTTTCCCTCCAAAAGGCATAATCTTAGTTAACAACATCATAGTATTTCATTGAGTCATATCACAGTTTTTCTTCATAAGCCATCTCTTGTTGAAGTTATAAAATGATTATTGATATAAATATATTTATTGTTTTCTCATTAAAATAGCTGAAGCTTCTTTATTAAAACTCCTTCCATATTTATAGACAATTGCATTTATAATTCTAAGAATAAAATTTAAAAGACTTATTATAAAATGCATGTTAAATTTATGTGCATATTCTATTGATCAGGCACAAACTAGGTATTTTGCCATTTAGTTAGGATGAAGTAGTGTTTAAAGTTCCTGCCTTATAGGTGAGAAACACAGATTATACAATGTAAATTACTTACTCAAAGACCTTTAGGAAGTAAGAGAGTGAAGATTCAAATATAAATCTGAATACACAAAAATTACTTTATAATCTTTGTATTTATATTTTTAAGTTTCTGTTGTTTTACATGGTGCACTTGTATATTCTTATAGCCAATATTGTTCATTTGTTTTTTTAGCTTATTCACCTTATTTCTGATTAATTTTTTAAAGGAGCTCTCAACAGAGGAGCTTTTTTTTTCTTTATAATATCTCATCATTAGAGTCCTTTAATGCGGTACATCACTGTCACTGTCTTCCCATTAATCCTCGATTTGCCCAAGTGGGCACCAGTAACATCTCCATATGACCTGTCTCATGCAAGTAGAGCCCAAGGGCACCTGCTTGCTCCAGGAACATAAAGAGCCTCAAACCATTCCATCATATCATGGGAACGAGGTCTATAATTGTTACTGGTATCTGACATATCAAATACGACACGGGTAGCTTGCTAGGCTCTGCCGTGTGGGTAGCATACTCTTGTAGTCATCTCTAAATCCAGCATTTATTGATGAACCGCACGGCCACTTGTGGCATTGCAAGCCGGGCTGTGATAGGCTGGTCTGCTGGGTGGAGTTCTCACGAGGGGGAGGTCCGAATGTGGAAAATGGAGGTCCTCATGGAGTGGGGGGTTGTCTGGCTTATTGTGAGGCTCTGCTGGGGTGGCGGGCCAGGGCTAGAACCTGCCATCCCTCCCGGGCACCTCATGAGCAGCTGGGCACAGTAAGAGTCAGTAGCACCTCTGCCCCATGTCTGTCTCTGGATCAGCATACCTGGGCCAGATTAAAAAGACTGCAGCAGGGTGGATCTCGATGAGCTGGGCTGTGATAGGCTGGTCTGCTGGGTGGAGTTCTGATGTGGAAAATGGAAGTCCTCATGGAGTGGGGTGGTCGTCTGGCTTGTTGTGAGGCTCTGCTGGGGTGGCGGGCCAGGGCTAGAACCTGCCATCCCTCCTGGCACCTCATGAGCGGCTGGGCATAGTGAGAGCCAGTAGCAGCTCTGCCCCATGTTGTCTCTCCGCTTCACGGTACATCAGTAATTGCAAAAAGTAAGAGCGCCTGCGTGGCAGAGCCTGGCAAGATACCCGTGTTGTATTTGATATACCAAAAACAGCAACAATGATAGACCTCATTTCCATGACCTGAAGGAATGATTTGAGGCTCTTCATGTTCCTAGAGCAAGCAGAGGCCCTTGGCTGTGCTAGCACAGGACAGGGACAAATGGAAATGTTACTGGTGCCTGCTCGAGCAAATTGAAGAACAACAGGAAGACAAGTGATACAAGAGTCCTTTAAAATAGTGACCATTATGATAGTTTTAGCTAATTTCCTGACAGTTGTAACAATAATATCTCAGAAAGAATAAGAAAATTAAGTGAATTTAAAAATGCAAGTCATTTAGCTAAGTGTATTACTCAAATTATCTCATTTAATCTTCCTAAAGATAAAATACCTTGGTACTAATTTGACCCATCTTTTTAAAATGAGGAAACTGAACCTAAGTAAATTCCTTATAATGGCCCAGTAAATAGTGAAGGGAAAGTTTATTGCAATGTAGAATTGGCATAGAATGGCAACAGTGATGCTTCCATGTCTCTTTCTAGGATCTGCCTCTTAGTATCGATGGTTACCTTTGGAACATTAATGTTGAGAAGATGTTGGAGAGTTCCGTCTTTCTCTTGACTCAAAAGAAACAAAATGTTCTCCACACATTCCAAATTCTTTGTGACTATTCAGTAAGTAGGAATTTTTAACATCTGAGAAACTAAATTAATGTCTAGTTTCCAAAATACTGGATATTTGAAAATTGTCCAGTTTTTGAAGTCTGTTCCTAGTTATTATTGTAAAATAAATGGCCATATTAGAAATTATTTTGCAAAGTTACTTACTAAGATAATGCTTCAGTTTGATTTGTGAGGGATTTCATTTAAAAGTATAATTGAGGGATACAGTGGGTAAAGGGCTTTGCTTGCATGTGGTCGACCTGAGCACAATTACCAGCTGTGCATATAGTCCTGTGAGAACCAAACTGAGAGATCCCTGAGTATAAAGTCAGAAGTAAGTCCTCACCACCATCAGCTGTGGCCCCCAAACAAAATATATGTATACATATATGTACATAAACAAAAAATACATTATGTTTATAATATCTATAAATAATATATAGTAAATGTATAATACATATTTGTAATAGACATTCCAAAGATGATTTTCTTTTACATGCCTCATTGAAAGAGGGAAAATGTTTGAACTAGAAAGAAAAAATTTGGCACACATTATGAGCTGGTAAAAATAGGTGTCTAACTCTGGAGGAATCTGTTATTAATTGTTTCATAGTGCCAAGATAGAAATACAGCACTCCCTCCCAATTTATGTATGATATTTTGTAGCAGCTCATAATGTTAATTTGAAATCCACATTGCCCCCTTCCCCAAAACACACACATGCCCCCACACACACACAAAGATGTTGGAAGAAAGACAATTCGTGTTTGCAGGTCTAGATGAACCTTTCTGCCTGCAACAACTAAAAGCAATTCTGCCTTAGCAAATGGTCTTGCATTCATATATATTCTTTTTTAAGACACAGGCAATTAAAAGTTTTAGAACTTTACATATGTTGTGTAAAAATTTTATACCCCCTCCTTCCACAGGAGAACACTGGAAGAGTCCCAAGATTTTCTTTCAAGAAACATCATATTAATATTCTTGTGTATTTGAAATTTAACATTTCATATTCTTTCCTTTCCACCTTTTATTGTTCCTATTTACAGTGCACCTGAAACACATTGTGTAATTGGCAGAGAGCCCAGATTTTCCATTTAGGAACAGTTTGATGTTTTCACTTTTTCTTCTTTTTTTTTCCAAACAGCAGGTGCTCTACATTGTAAACAATGCCAGTCGCCATAATATTATTAGCTTTTGAGTTTTTATTACATTCTTACCTCCCTACATATTTTAAACTTCAGTGCAAGGAATTTCTGGCACCGGCTCAGCAAGCTTCTTATTTCACCAGGAAGATAGATTCCAGCGAATAGAGTGCTTCATTGTCATTTATAATTAGAAAGTGTAAGATTTACCTAATCATAAAATCACCCAATATTTTCAGGTTTGTTTCTAATTTTCTAGGCAATACATTCACATCTGTTTCTTGCAGTGTGCTAATTCCATTTCAGTTGCATTACTTTCACAAACATTTAACCCTTTCCTTAGTCATTATCTAAATATAGCCCTTCTGACTTATATTTCCTTTGAAGCTCTGGATAATAGCTAGCATTTTTATGAACACCCTTAAAATGGCCAGAGCTCATCAGAATCAATGCATTCAATTGAGCTATTTTAGCAATCCATGTGTATCACTGCATGATCGATTTAGCTTTAGCAGTCAGCATGGAATAAGAAGATAGCTGAGATGATACAATTGACCATGTTTCTTGCCAAATGTAATTCATTATATTCTCAACAATGGTGACCAAACACCTGTCATAGAAACTGTTTTCACATAGCAAGTGCTCAATAAATATTTCCAGTAAAGAAATAAATCAAAAGATGTCACCTTAGTCATTAAAATGTTTACTATTTATAATTCATATGTTTATAAAACTCTCATGGAAAAAGGTGAGTTCTTGAAAATACAGACTTTAGCAATTCAAAATAAACTACTCAGGAGATGGGTCCATTATATGGTTTGTTGTATGTGTATTTATGAAAAATAAAACATTATTCCTAGCACAAAATAGGGCTATTCATTTCATTTCCAGATATGAAGTTTATGATAATGGCTAGCATAAATAATATTTGGAATTTTTCTTCATAGTTTCTGAGAAACTTTCCATTAGCTAACAAAAGAAAAAAAAGAAAAGCCCAGCTATTTCGTTTCTCCAGCTATGATCTTTCCCGCTAAACTGCATTTAGAGCTGCATTTTTTCCAGATCACTTCAATAAGTGAAAGCCCAACAGAGAACAGATGCAATATAAGAGCAATAAAGGAAGAAAAAAAATTAAAAATCCTTTGTTCTCCCTGCAGTACATCCGTAAATCTATTAGCATTATTTTCCCTTTTCTTCTCTCTCTCTCTCTCTCTCTCTCTCTCTCTCTCCATTTTTTTTTTTTGCATCCCAAGCCAGATTTCAAGTTCTCTGAAGCAACCCTTAATCAAGCTCCCCAAAGGCCTACGACTGCATGCAGCAATTTCTCCCCTGCTCTCAGCACAGATGTTTCGAGCACATTCCATTACACCTACATGCCATTACAGCTAATGGCTTATTCTGATGAAGAAAGCTGCTTTCTGCTCAGTGCAGCAAAGGGGAAAATTTCCTCCTGTACAGTTCGATCCCTGCAACAATGAAATGTGGGGGCAGGTGGTACAACAGAACTCTCTAATGTTAATTACATACTGTATTACCCCCCAAATTTGGCTGGTCATTAATTATGCTAATTTACCTTCCTG
The DNA here is from genome assembly GCA_021461705.1 of Cryptotis parvus. Taxonomy (NCBI): domain Eukaryota; kingdom Metazoa; phylum Chordata; class Mammalia; order Eulipotyphla; family Soricidae; genus Cryptotis; species Cryptotis parvus. The sequence goes on from JAJIBD010001233.1 coordinate 62,469, forward strand.
AAAATTAGCACCATCAACGTGAACATTTGAGCAGATTATAGCAAAATGTAGTCTATCATAGTCTCTTGTAAACCTAAACCCTGTGAGCTATCCAAAGAAAAGATTACTGCTCTCGAATACAACTTCTTATGAAGAAATAGTTTTTATCCATCCTTAGTTTGCTTCAGAGTAAATGTACCTGAATTTTTTTGAAAAATATGATGACATCTAATTTATTCATTAAAATGGTGCAGAAAAGATAAATGTCTAAACCACCAATGTAGATAACGCTAATGAAGTTTGCACTAAACAAAAAATCAGAGGTATGATTTTGGAGCAGAGCAAGTGGAAGGAAAGTAGAAAATAAAACTTTGCTGGCTGTATCTGAAGTTTCCTGCTACAGAGTGTAATGATTTTCTTTTATGCATTTTTCATAGAGTCTTGATAAAGAGAGATGAACATTGTCTTTAACAGCTTTTATAGTTATAGATTGTATTTTTTTATTTATTACTCCATGAAATATTAACACATCTTCTCGTCCAGTAAAAGTACAAATTTTTATCATATTGATCATAGGTTTAATAAAGTGTGTGAATCTGGTTAGATTCGTTTTCCCTTTGAATGAAATCAGTATCATTTCATTTTGGCCTGTTGAAATTGATTGGATTTCAGAAGTAAACAGAATTCTTCTCTATGGAGAGAAGGCCCCCTTTCCTCTTCAAGGCTGCTGGTTCCTTCTATCCATCTCCAAGAAACCATCATCATATTAACATAGATGACAATCTGGCAAGGAGGTGCTGATCAAAGATAAATTTCACACTCGCACTTCGCATTTTCTAATTACACCATCTGTGTCAGACTCTTTCGTGGCAGTTCTGCCCAATCTGTCAAATGCTGCGTGCCTATGGGAATGCAGAGGAGCTGAGAAAATTTCCTTGTCTCTCCCCACCCTCCCAACCGATCCATCACCCCCCAATCGGAGCTGGGCAGATATATTAGTCTAATTGGGGACTGGAAGGACAGTTCCAGGTTGCACTGGAGATGAGGTGTTTGGGGGAAGCAAGACATGAGATTGCAATTTGAATCATATTACAGGGTCTGCCCTTGCTTGTCTCAGAGCAGGCTGGGAACAAGCCATGCATGCGATATCAGAAGGGGAGGAGTGAAGACAAGAGAATTGTTTTTTAAAAAATCATGAATGAGAAAGTGTCTCCTTTCATTTCTCTCTGTTTCTTTCAGACACATTAAGGATAAATGATTGTGAACAGGCAGTGATGGGATGCACTCATCCTTTTATTATAATGTTATAAAACATAAGTGTAAGGAGTTAAACACAATGACCCAGCCGATTTGGCCAGATCTAATCTAATCATAGCCAAGCAAATAAATCCAACAGTTCTTCCTAAATACACAAATTAGTTCTTCTGGAATATACATGATGTTCACAACTGGACTCAACAGACTAAATGTGAGAGGTACTGAAGACTGCCAGATATTTCAGAAGAGTTTTCAAATACAAATCCATCATTGATGTTTGATTCTCTCTTTTTTCAAATCCAGGGTGACAACGTGTTCATGATATACCAGAGAGAAATTAATGATTGTCCTTTCAAACTAGACCTGTGGCATATTAAATATTTCCAGTTATTGATTTCTCCCTGCCATATGTCATTGCCTTTAAGTCATGTTGCAAGGTAAGTGAATAATGTAATTACTCGTTTTTAGCTCCTTTAGACTCACTTTGTGTGTATTTGCTTAAAAAGGAAAGCAAAGATAATCTACTTTTTTCTTTCCTAACATAAATAACTCTTAAAGGAATATTACTTCTTTTGCTGTTTATCCCAGATCTTCAAATGAAAAGTTTTATAATGACGTAGAAACAGGAAAATAAGGAGAATACAAAATTTTAACTCTTGACTCAGTCTTAGAATTACCTTTTTTTTGCACAGGATTGGAGAGATGACCCAGTGATAGGACGCTTGCCTTGCATGCAGTTGACCCTGGTATGATCCCTGGCACCACATATGGTTCCCTGAGCATTTTCAGGAATGACCCCTAAGTACAGAGCCAGGTGTAATCCCTGATGACAGCAGAGTGTGGTCTAAACACCCCCCAAATATCTATGAAAAGGATATTGTTTGTTAATTTATATATTAAATTACATGGTCTGTAGCTATTTTGTTATATTTAGCACAATATCTTTCCAAATACACTTGCAGTGTTTAGAGGCAGATTATATTGAAACCTCACTTTGTCTTATATAAATCACCATTTTCATGAAAAGAATTGTGTTTCATTATTGTTTGTCTTTCATATTGCATAAGATCACAAGCCATTGATGAAATAACACCGATACATTTAATATAAAGGGTGGATAACGCAATGTATGTACTTGAATAAAGCAGACTGATGAGGCTGACATGACTCCATTTGCAGCAAAAGAAACTTTTTCAACAACCTGTTCCTTTAGCATTTATCTTCTGAAAGTTGTGATTTTCCCATCAAGTATTGATGCAACCTTTCTACTTTTTCTGGAATTATAGAGCTTTCCTTTCAAATAATGGACAATTGGACTTCAAAATGTAGTGCTCCGAATGACTCCATTGCAAAGGCATTAGTTGATAAAATTAAACTTCTGCCTACAAATACTACATTATTCACTTATGGGAACAAACCTCTGTGAATACTAAACATTCGGTGTTCATAACATTCTCATTTGCTAAAGTGTAATGATGTGTTTTAAAAATATCTCTAGTCTGGCTGGATTGATAGTCCAGCAGGTAGGGTGTTTGCCTTGCACGCGGCCAACTCAAGTTTGATTCCTGGCATTCCATAAGGTTCCCTGAGCACAGCCAGGAGTAATTCCTGAGTGCAGAGCTAGAACTAACCCTTGAGCATTGCCGGGTATGACCCAAAAAGCAAAAATAAATAAATAAATAAATAAATAAATAAATAAATAAATAAATAAACAAAAATACATAAATAAATAAACTCTAGTCTTCTATCTCCCTACTCCTTCTATTGCTTCACCTGAACTATCATAATATAACTAGGAAATTCATAGAAAGTCAAAGAAAGCATTACAGATAACTGAATTATGAAGCTTAGAATCTAAAATTTTAAGGAAACATTAACAAATCTATTCTTTTGATACTTGAACAATAGGAGGAAAAATTAAAAACATTATTTAATTTTTTGAGGAATTACTGTTCATGGTATGTAAGAAAGTGTTCTTCAACTCCAAACATTCTGATTGTCCTGAACATGGATATTAGTGAAGAATTCACTTAGTAAATGCTCTCATTAAGTCACTTGCTTATTTAATTATGAGAGGAGAGGCTTTGGTTATTTGCTGAAGCAGGTCAGATTTTGTTCTTAATATCCAATGCCCAAATTGTCTTGATTCTCTGATATTTTTAAGAATTTATAGTGTATAATTTCTAAAATGTTCTCAAACCTTATACAGTTTTAGAGAAAGTAAATGATGCTTTTTGTGTTCTTTTGTAGGTTACAGTATGTTTCTGGAGTTATAAACTATTCTCACACTGATTAACATTGGTTACAAATACCTGGGGCCTCTTACAGTGGATAATATTAACATCTAAACCTTAGTTATTATGTGTGATTCTTTTCTTCACTGAACTTATAAGAATCATTTCAATTATATATATATATATTAGGTAGATCTTAATAGCTCTAAGATACTTAGAATATAGTTTCAGGGTTGGAAATCCTCATATATGAAGCCTGTTAAGGAGCTCACAATAATATTTGATCATAAACACCTTCCAAACAGGCAATGGTTTATGTCCTTTCTAAATTTACAGGCATGAAAAAGAATGCAGTGCATGTTTTGAGGAAGAAAAAGGGTGTAGAGACCTGGAGAAGTTAATTAACAGTTTCCTCCCCACTCACAGACATTTCCACAACTTGGTTTCTGCCCCAGCATCTACTTTGATGCCATGTTGCCATTAGGCACTAAGAACTACAAATAAAGGATTCATGTCACAACTATGTAATCAAATCCAAGGAAGCACATTCTTATTTTAGTAATGCTTCTATGTCTAAATATTTCAAGAATAAAGATTATTTTTGTGCTCTCTGGCTCACTAAAACTCAACAAGTTGAAGTATAATATTTATAAAAAGAAAAGTAACATTTGGGGCCAGTGTTCACAGAGCTGTCTCCTAGATAAGGCATTAGGGATGGGAAAACTCCAGCTTCACCTCCTTCATCCTGGGAAACTAAAAGGAGAAAGGTCCTGCTGCCAACTCTGCTTCATCTTGATCACTGTCCAATCCCACTGCAGCAAGCTATGTTTCACACCCCATTTAGAGTGTGCTGGGGGGATACCCAAAGATTTGGAAGAAGGCTCAAAGCTTATCTCAACTCTCCAGACATCAGCAGTGTGAAAAACGGGACTTTTTAAAATAACGCTTCCTGCTCTTCCTGCTTCTGGTCAGGCCAAAAATTCCACAGGGACTGTTGTTCTCATGGAATTTTGGCACTTCCTCTGGAAGGCACAGCCAGAATCTGAATGTGCAGTGAGGGACATGGAAAATGAAACTGAAAAGTTTCAATTCGAGATTGCACAAATGTTAGGGAAACACACCCTAACGGGGATAGCAAGCCTGAGAAGGCTGGAATATGGGAATACAGTTTTCCCAACGACCTTGCTCAAGTCTAGTCAGAATGTTTATTTTCAATATATGTATCCAAGTCAGAATATCAGAGATCGCCACTTAAGTGTACAACTTGTGACTTCTCATTCAATCCAATGTAAGGAGAGGAGAGAGTGTAAGAGGATTCCATGACAGAAGACTTTGCCTGCCTATTCTCAGACAAGAGTGACTGACAAACAGGAAATGAACTTATGATTTAAAGAAATAACACCGATATTAAGGGACAAAAACTCCCACAATTTTGAAACCGCTTTTTTTTTCTCAGAGCTGCTCACTAGCAAATGATCTGATCTTCTAAGCATATTCTTGGGTAACGTAAATAAAATCTATAGTTAACATATTGACTGCATGAAAGATAAATACTGCCACTTGAAGCTCCTCTTATTTCCCGAGGCATTTAACACATTTCCAATAATAAATAATTTTTCTAAAACATTGTGTTACTGTTGTGGCCATTGAACCAATTAGTTTATACCAGTTTTGGCTGAGAATATAAAGAAGGACTAGAGAGATAGTCAGTGTTAAGATCCTTATGCACAGCCTACCCCAGTTGGATCCCCAGTACCCCATGTATATTCACTCAATATCCTCCAAGAGTGATTCCTAGAAAGAGTCAGGGGTAAGCCCTGAGCACTGACGAATATGGACCAAAGAAAAGAAATCATGAGGGAAGTTTTTCTCCTTAAGGAGCATTTTCTTAATAGGCCTATTTTGGTGAGGATTGTGATTGGCTTTGAACCAGTTTCAGTTTTCACTGTTGGGTGAATACATCACTGGCCGAAGAGGTGCGATGCTTTTATAAACAGTGTGATACTCTCACTGGCTACATGAGCGCCAGCAGCTCTGTCTGCCCAAAGGTCGCAGAGAGTGAAGCCATTGTTTTTTTTTTCAGTCATTCATGTTGCCATCCCCCATAAATGTTTTTTAAAAATAACAAAAAACATCCTTATTACAATGAAAAATGTTAACTTTGATTTGAGGGCAAGGAAATGTCATAAGAACCAAGAATTAGGCATCAATTATTGCGAGGAGGAAAAATTATATATACACACATTTACATATATATGTGTGTATTACAAAATAATGTACACATATTTACATATATACACATGCATATATTATATGTATGTATATACACACATATATACCCATATACATATGCATATAGACATACATATATGTATATATGTATATATACATATATAATATGTTTTCATATATTATATGAAATATATGTTTATATATAAAATACGTAATATACATGCATGCATACATATACACATATACAATGCATATATCCATAAATATGCATAATTTCATATATGTATATACATACATATATACAACTATTGAGGTATATATATTTATATCTCTATATATATTTGCTTAAGCAGATGATTTACAAAGTTGTTCAAACGTGGAGCTTTTGATACCCCAACACCAGTCTCACCACCTGAGTGACCATCCCTCTACAATTGTCCTCACTTTCCCAACCACCCTCAAATTTACCCCCTCAGCAGACACAGAGTAATTTAGTTTATACTGCCTGTTACAGCCAAATGGTTAAAACGAATGATCAAAAGTACTCCAATAAAAGATAATATGTTAAAATTGTTATATCTCACCACAGGGTTAAGTCTTTGTCTGAAGATTGGCTAAACTATTAAATCTAGTAAACTTTCTGTGTTGTTATTTTGTTTGCTGAGTTTAGTTGGCTGCAATGTTACTTTCTCATCTAATTTGTGTGCTCCTATTGAAACCACAGTACTGTGACATTTGGAGGTGTCACATGGTCTAAAAAAGTTACAGCTCTACAGAACTGGCATGACTGTGCAGAGATTCTTCAGAAGCTGTGGACTTAGGCGATAGGCTACTGTCACACAGAGCAGTGGGTCATGGGTGCAGCTACAAGGGCTTTGGCGGGGCGGGGGCTTTCAAGCCTGGATGACTGTTGTGTCAATGGATTTCGGTTCGTGAATCTGCAGAGCAGGACCTGTGTGGGTCCACCAGTGGTGGCTATAGGAGGTGGAAGAGGCTATTGAAGCCTGTAGAATTATTGATGGCTGCTGTGTCTTATTTCCGAAAAAATATTTGTAGTTATCATCTGAACCATTTTATTCACTTTTTTTTGCAGTTTGGGTCACACCCGACAATGCTCAGGGGTTACTCCTGGTTCTGCACCCAGGAATTACTCCTGGCAGTGCTCTGGGTCTGCCACGTGCAAGACAAATGCCCTACCGCTGTGCTATTGCTCCAGCCCCATTGTACTCACTTTTGTTTTATTTATTTTTTGTCATTCCTGACAGTGCTCAGGACTTACTCCTTACTCTGCTCCTTAACTTGAGGGCTCTGGGTGCTCTGGTGCTCTGGGGTCATTTACCATGACTGGGACTGAGCTGGGAAGGCTCTTTGCAAGGCAGGTGCCTTAACTCTAGACTATTTCTCTGGCCTGGGAGTGTCTGACATTTTTTTACATAGATAATAAACATGAAATGGGAAAGAATGGGATGGGAGCATTTTGAATGAAATTATCCTGATTATTTGATCTTCTGTGAATGCATGCAGAGTACTTGTAAAAGGGTTTTTTTTTTTTTTTTTGCTTTTTTGGGTCACACCCAGCAATGCTCAGGGGTTTCTCCTGGCTCTGCACTCAGGAATTACTCCTGGCGGTGCTCGGGGGACCATATGGGATGCCCCCAGGCCAGCATAGGCCAGCCACATGCAAGGCAAACGCCCTACCCACTGGACCATCACTCCAGCCCCTAAAAGTTTTTTTTTTTAAGATAATTCTTTTTTCCTTTGGATACTCAAAATTGAGATCTTCACTGGCCTTCACTCAGGTCCCAAAGAAGCCCTACATGATAACACACAGGGAAGCATCTGGAGCCTCGTGCTCCTGGATTAGCCCATTGTCAGAAGGTTCCAGACCAGCAGGACACTGATAGTGAGGCAGCAGACCTGGGAATTGCATTTGGGAATGAACAAGAGCCTCAAATAGCTCCTTCAGGAACTTAGATTTAAGAAATCCCATCCAATATTGCAATATTGCAAACTTTAGACCCAAAAGGAGAGAGAGAGAATGAGAGAAAGAAAGAGTGCATGAGAGAGAGAGAGAGAGAGAGAGAGAGAGCGAGAGAGAGTGGCTGCCATAGAGGCAGCTGGACAGGGGTCAGGAGGGAGCTGGGGACATTGGCGGTGGGAAATGAGCACTGGTGTAGGGTGGGTGATGGAACACTGTATGACTGAAACCTATCATGTACGACTTTGTAACTGTATCTCGCTGTGATATAAAAAATCCAGTTTGAATTATGATTTTATCATTAACTGGTAACAGATGAATGGAAAAAGATACGATTTGGATAAACTCCCTCTCCCCTGTTGAAAATCACACATCTACCCCTTCATAGCAGCAGGGCAGTTACTTGCCCTTTCTTTGAACTGCAATTCTCCATCATTAAAGTGGACACAAGCATACTTAGGCGATAGTTTGAATGGCAGGGAAGTCAGAGATTAGAATACACATATCTATATCTACATATGTTGAAGCATATGTGTGTGTAATTATTCCCTGGTCATGCCAAGTAATCAATAAGTGCTAGTTTGAATCTCCTCTTCCCTCTATCAGATTATAACTTAGAGTATCTGATTCAGATAAAAATTGAGATACGTGAGCAGGGTCATGACTTGTGTAGATCTCTCACTAAGCGAGTATTTTTTTAATAAAAAGTACATTCATTTTTCCAGGGTAAAAAAGTCATATTTTCACTAATATTATCTCGGTTCTTGTCCCATTATATTATGGAGGAGGGAACAAGTGATGGAAATGTTTGGTTGTTGTTTAATGTGGAATAATGCAAATGAACAGGTAAAATTATAACTATTGGTGAATGTTTTGTCCATATTAAGGTTGTTTTCTTCTTTATTTTTGCAGGATAATGAGGGTGATGGTATGTTATACCCAGCAGTGCTGAGGGCTTTCTCTAGGCTAATTCAGGGACTGGACTTGTCTATATGCACAGGAAGCACTGTCTTCACCCTGTTCTCTTCCTCTGGCTCCTAAAGTTGTTTAATCTGTTCCCCTTCCATATTGCCATAATGTTATTTGCTTTTAATGGAAACTTAGTTTTCAACTGGGGATATGGACCTTGTCTCCTCCTTGATCTTCTCGTCCTTGCTGATATTTCTAGGTCTGACTCTGTCATCAAAATTCCACAAGAAATGCATTTCACAGAAAATAAAGTAAACACTTCAATTCACGATGTTAAAAAACATATTGCTATTTGATATCCATGTGATGATATTAGCCAGTGGCCACAGACAAACACATGTGATTGGAGGAAGCTGTAATTCAAGTACAAAAGAATGACCAGCAATAATTTCAAAGTTTCTAAAGTTTCCCTCCAAATTCTTTGTGGACAGATTTATCCTCCTGAGAACACTCAGTGCTGTTGATTTTCTCAGAAACTAGTGTAACGGGTAATAAGCTTGAAAGAATAAAGCATGTACCAAGATTGAAGATTTCTTTTCTTAGACTACCTATATGATTGAATTGTTGAGTTAGTTCCTAGATCTGTCAAGAACAGGTGTGATACCTTTGCTGACGGGACTTTTTAACTAGTAGAGTAAACAGAAAATTTTGCAATAGGAGTCAGTCAGAAGCAGACAAACTGAGCTCAAATCTAAGATTCTTCTTTGTCTTTACAACAACCCCATATATCAGCAAATTACATGATAAGAGTAACGCAGTGGTCGGCCAGCTGAGTTCATGGCAACAACGATGTCACTTCTTTTTGTCCTGGAAAATAACTCATCTATTTCTTTTAAGATAATCTTCTTAGGAAACTCCATGCCCCAAATTTTATTTTTAAAAATATTAAATCTACAGAACAGTTGAAGGTGTGTATTACAATAAACAGCAGACAGCTCCCTCCTAAGTTCACAGGTCCACGGACTTGTCAGCTTCTCTTGTTTTTTCTATAATTGTTTTTACCTTCAGTGCCTGAGCCACTGAAAGTGAATTACAGAGCTAGTTATGTGACTCAGTGGTACAGAGCTTGCTGTACACATGTAAGGTCTTGGGTGCAACACCACCATCCCCAATTATAAGTGAGTTATAGATTGGGTTTGGGGCTACTTCCAGTTGTGCTCTGGATTTACTCCCTGACTGCACTCAGGGATCACTCTTCGTTGATTATGAGGACCATATATGGCTCTGGGAATTGAACTCGAGTTTGCCACATGAAAGACAAGTGCCCTATTTACTATACTATCGCTCCAGACCCCAATAATTGCTTATCAACCTACGTATGTTCTAAAATATAGTTTTGATACTGGAATATTTCTCAAAGGGCTGGACTGCATGTTTTACATGCAGAAACTCTGAGTTCAATTTCTGGTACCTCCAGACCCTGAATTAGTCTGGGTCTGTGAATTGGGAATTGTCCCTAAGTACTGTTGGGTGCAACACCTCGCCCCCCCCACACACACAAAGTATAGATTCCTAGGTTTTTAATTCTTATTTTTAGTACTGAAATTTGGTTTAGGATTTATGTTTCTAGGAAATAGTTTTAAGTGATTACAATGATTAAAAGTTAATGACTAAAAAAGTAAAAAAAATAAAAATTAAAAATGTATGAAAGCAACAATTGAGGAAGAGAACAATTTGTTTTTTTTTTTTCAAACAAATTACAGCCTTTTCCTGTGAAGTGAGAACATTATGGTAAATAAAATTTGCTCTAAATCAAATTTCTACTGGTTCCTTCCATATCAGCTCAGCACACATTCAAGTATCTTCAACTAGCCAAACACCCACCGCAGTGTTGGGAGACACCAGAAGCAGGTCATTTAGTTCAGGTAACCATGCACACCAGTGTATTTGCTGCTATCTTCTCTGCCTTTGATGTGCCTTTGGGTGTCCCTTGTCTCAAGTTTTGGATTCATTCCAAAACTTTGGTTAAACTAACCTCTATACTTCTTTTGACCATAAGTTACAGTATGTTAGTACATTCTGCTTTGGTTGGGCCCTTGAGTCTCCATTCTTAGCTCTGCTTGCTATGTAGCCCAAGAGAGGAGAGATGAGAGAGATAGATGAGAGACACAAGAGAGAGAAAGGAGAGAGATGAAAGAGATGAGAGAGAGGAGAGATCAGAGAGATGAGAGAGATAGATGAGAGAGACATGAGAGAGAAAGGAGAGAGGAGAGAGGCAAGAGAGATGAGAGAGATGAGAGATATAGATGAGAGAGATATGAGAGAGAGGAGAGTGAGAAAGGAGAGAGAGTGTGTGTGTACCAACCAAAGGCATTCTTTTTTTTTATTTGCTTTTTTTGTGTCATATCCTGTTGGAGGACAGGTTTAGCTAACCTGGGAGCTTTGTTGTTTTGCCCACTCCCAGCTTAATCTTATTTAAGTTAAGGTTCATTCTAATGAGATCTCTCTTCTATGTAAACACTGCTAGAGGGTGTGGCACTTACAGAAGTCACCTTGATTGAATAACTTCTGACTTATACATCTACTAAGACTTCTATGTTCTCTAGATTGGGCACAGCTCCTCTTTATACCCACTGCACCCAGCGTGGGACAGTTAGAATTTACCAGGAGACTACCTACCACCCTGGCTCCGCTGAGACTGTAGGAAGACTATAGGAAGGATCATACTAGTTTGCTCTAAGCAGGAGAGTGTGACCCTTTCAGTACACGAGAACAAGATACTCAGAATCACCCTGGTGCAGATAATAATAAGAAGGACCTTGTGGGTACCATCTAGATTACATGAAGCTCATGAAGTTAAGATGTATTTCTTTATACCAGCCCCCTCTCTCTCCAGTGTTTTACATAAGAGATAATCTTGGTAGAAAGGATTAGTCCTTGGCACAACCTTTGTTTATACCTGCAATAGGGTGTGGCACTACACTCTGTTTAGAGTTCTTTGTTGACATGACCCTCCCGATTGGATTACTTTGGTGTATAATATAAGGGGCTGACTTGAGGCCCCTTCATGCTTCACTTTTGCCCTTTGGGCCTTTTTTTTAGGCTTTTTGGCTCCTGTAGCTTTTGGCTTTTTGCTCTTTGGCCTTTTGCTCCTTCTTCTGGGTAGGACTCAGCTCGGGTGAGATCCTCTCTCTTTGGTGGGAGATTTAGGCTCTTTTGTATGGTCTAAGTTTGGACCAGAGCTAGAGTTTGTTCATTATATTGGAGTGCTGTGGAAGAGCTTTTGTACTATTAAAAGCCATTTTGGAACTGCACTGGATTCGTGAGTTTTCATCTGTTTTCCCAGCGTCCTCGGAGGTAGAAGAAAACTTCTGCCCTGACACTGTCGGGGACACCAGCGACATTCCCCGACAATACCTGGCTATGCTCAGGGGACCATATGGGATGCCGGGGATCGAACCCAGGCCAGCACAGGCCCGTCACGTGCAAGGCAAACACCCTACCCACTGGGCTATCGCTCCGCCCCCAAAGGCATTCTTGACTACAACATGCAAACAAGTAAATTCAAATATTTTCTAAAATATGTTTAATGATGGAGAAACAAAATATCCTAATCTTGATGCTTATCCATACCATACTGTATTAGTTTGTTCTTCAATGGCTTTTGTGTTTTCTCTTTAGGGGGCAATTAGTAACCCAGGCATGGAAAAGAAGGGCATATTAAAATAATCACCCATAGCAAGAAGGAGAAATAAGAAATCAGGGGTACATAGAAAGGGCAGAAAAATGGGCTTTTTTTTTTCTCTCATAAGCATGGTTGGTTGGAGCTAATATTTATGAAAAACCTTCTTTGTCGCAGATAGAGACAAGTACTCATACATGACATCATGTATGATTCTTCCATCATGTATGATATCATGTATGATACATGAGGACCATGTATGATCATCAGAGGCAATTTTAGGTGTTTTTTTTCAATCATTGGACATTGAGGAACAATGAGAGATTTTGTTCAAGGATCACTGTTTCACTATATCACTGTCTTCCCATTGTTCATCGATTGGCTCAAGCGGGCACCAGTAACATCTCCATGTGTCCTGTCGCAAAGCAAGTGTAGCAATCCAGGGCATCTGCTTGCTCCAGGGACAGTAAGAGCCTCAAACCATTCTTCAGGTCACGGAATTGAGGTCCATAATCATTACTAGTTTTTGGCATAACAAATAAAACACGGGTAGCTTGCCAGGCTCTGCAAGTAGGTTGTATACTATCAGTAGAAAGCTCTCATCTCGAGCATTTACTGATGAAAGTTATAGGGGAAGGACCAGGTTTTCTCGTGGATGGAGCTCTGAGGAACTATGGAGACTGAATGTTGAGAATGATTGACCGCATGATGTGTGGGTTGCTCTGGCTTCTTGCTAGGCTTACTGGAATGAGAGGTATCAGTTAGAACCTGTCTAGAACTGTATACAGTGTATAAATGTGAAAGATCCTGGAAAGGACCTTATCCTAAAATCAGGGAGCTGTGGGTCTGGCGTGGGTGGGTCTCTCTTCCAGTGAAGCTGGCTTGGAGGTGGAGGAAAAGGCAGAGCCCAAATCTCCACTCCGAGTCAGGCAGAGTGGTCCTTCCCCGCAGGTGTGAGTGAAGCCTTGGAGCAATGTTGAACTCGGCCAGGGGCTGGCCGAGCCCCTTATCGGGAGATCAGCTCATCATTGTTCAAGGGTACAATGGTAAATAGCTGTCAGGGATTCTAACCCCCTTCTGTTCAACCAAAGCATCCTGTTACCTCTTTTACAATTTTGTATCCTGACAAGATGGGAGCAAGAGAACCTTGCCAGTTTCATAAAGGCCTGTTGCTATTCAACTGTTTCCTTTCTTTTCAGACAGATGATGAAGTCTTCTTGCACTGATATTCATTGGGCTGTGCTTTTCTTTTATGGACGGCCAACAAAGCTCTGCATTCCAATATTTATTAGGTGTTCACATCTATGCAACACCTTACTACCAAAAGGAAAATTAAAAGCAAGTGAAAATGACAAAGGCCCTGCCCTCTGAAACCTTGCAATGAAGAACAGATGGGTGAGAAGTATGGAAAAGGGAACTCACCCCAAGTAAGTATGGGGCAAACTGAGAAAGAAAGGAACGAGAGCCGAGGTAATCACAACTAAATAAGCAAGGTCTCCCTCAGGGATCAACTAGTTAAGCTTTTTGCCTCTTAGAAGAAGGTAGAGGAAAGATTAGGTACGGACATTCTCACCTGGGCAATGAAAGTATCCCTGAACTTTAGGTTAGTCCTCCTATCTCCTTTTACATCTACTATTGCAAGTTATCTTAAATTAGTTTGCAGTAAGACTTTTCATCAGCTGTCATATTAGCCCCTCTGAGTCTTTTATTTAGTTATTGTGCCACTCTTTGCTGTGCTACCGTGTGTGTGTGTGTGTGTGTGTGTGTGTGTGTGTGTGTGTGTGTGTGTGTTATGGGACTTGGGGTGGAAACTATCCATTATACAGACCATCCTGACACATAGAGCAAAGGAAAAGTAATTCAGACATCTATTTCAAAATGACTGTCATTTTTAGAAAATTTCAGAGTAAAATGAAATTAGTATTGGAAGAGTGGTAAGACGCCTTCCACAATCCTTAAGAAAAAGGCATTTCTTCATATTTCAAAGCTTGGCCTGGCAGTAAATGAGTATAAATTGCTGTCTTCACTTCTTTCTGTTTACTTTATTAAATAATAACATTCTGCATAAGGAAGGGAAGCTGGGTTTATATATATATATATGTATATATATAAACATATATAACATATATGTATATATACATATATAAACCTTATATATAAGCTTCCCATATATATATTTTATATGTATATGTCTATGCTAGAAATGGATAAAATATATTTTGACCTCGTCTTGTGCCAAAAAAAAAAAAAAAGAAGACAGGGGAAATTTTTCTGGACAGACTTCCATTGTAAATGTATCAAAATCAAAATTAATGGTGTAACTAACCTAGCAATGACATCACACAATGACTAAAATTTCAAATGTGAACAGTTATTTTTAGAAAATGTTAATGATTTCCTCTTACATAGGTTGGCATATTAGCATTGCATGCACTTTTATGGTATTCTAATATAGTTGCTTACCTTAGTGGAAACTTCAGTTTCATGCAGAAACTTGGATTTAAAGTTTATTTTTTTGTCTCCTTGGTAAGCTTTTTTTCAGATCTACATTATTCCTTTTAAAGTTTATTATCCAAGAGAAAAGGGTTAATAAAGAAACTGTACATGTCCAATATTAATGCTAAACTCAAGAAAATCAACTCAGAGTCCAGCTGTTCTAAAATTATCACTTCCTTCCTCACCATTTTTTTATTTGTTGTTGGTGGATGTTATACTGGGCATTGTAAATAATGTTGTAAATAATGTATTTATACTCTATAATTGTACTGTCCATGGATTTATGCAACTCTATTGCATATTTCATTATTTTTTTCTTGGTCCACTTATTAAAACTACATTTTACATGTCTAATAAAGCAATTCAAATTGTACCAAATATGAAGCGCTGACATGCCGTCATAGGGAAATGATGTGTGAGCAATTTAACCCAATTCATTGAAGGACAGGAGAATTACTTTCATTGTAATGAGCTCTGGAGGGCCGTTCAGGCTTCTATTCCACATTTGCGATTCTGTTATCCACTATTCTCTCAAAAATCTAAAGCCGCTGTCAGCTTGCATGGAAAACTTGGATGCATTTCATACTATCATACTTTTTCATCCAAGGGAGGGCGGTGGGGAAGGGGAAATGGGGGCTGCTTGTTGGTTTACAGGAAATCCGAACACCCATGGGATGCTTTTCAGAATCCAAACAGAGTTCAAAACATAAACATTCCACGTAATTTGTTGTTTCCATACATCATTTGCCTCTTTAAAAAAAAAAAGAGTCTGAAAAAATTTTAATGTGTGACTACAGTGACAGAGAGTGGGTGCCAAGAGCTCTCTGGATGGCTTTTTAGCTCATTCCCTTAGTGAAAACAGTTAACTAGGCACTGGTGAGAGATTCTGTAACTGCACAACACAGAGCTGGTGCCAATGCCAAGCGTGGCATGCCAGATGTGTGAATACATTCTGGAGCGCAGCATCAGCAACTCCAACTGCTCGCCATAGCCATTAATCTAGAGGCCTCTGGGAGTTCCGGGTAGCGCTGTAAAACCCGGCCCTGCCAAGGCTGCATCAGATAAAGCCATCAATGCATTGTAAAAAAGACACAAAACCTATTTCATGGGCTGCACTGATCAAGCAATTACAATCATTGACTACATTAAGCAAAGAAACAGCGGGGTGCCCTATAAAATTGACTGCCAACTTGAATAATCAATAGACTCCATGTAGAGTAAATTAAATAACTGAAAAACTATTTGGAAAAGCTGAAGTTAAAAAGCCAATCAGTAATCCCTCATCCATAGCAAAACAATCCTGCTTCCAAAGGATCCTTGGTTAGCTTTAATTCTTATCCTTGGGAAATCCTGGGACGATAATCTTGGGAAGGGGCAGACTCCATCATCTCTTTTCTCCTGCTCTTTCATAACTGTGTATTTAATTTGAATGTTATTTATAATCAATTCATGTGCTCTTCCTGTCATCTGAAGCAGAGTGCACACCCAAAGAAGCAAGGTTTTTGATTGAAAGTCAACATTCTGAAGAGATGCATTAAGGCTTGATACAGTTCACGGTTTAACCTAGGGCTTGCAATAACAAGAAAGGCTTGTTTTACTTCTTATATGTTTAGAAGGATTTATAATTTGGCAGTTTGAATAAATAAATTTTTTGTATAAAGTACGTCATACGTACAAGAAACAGCTAATTGAAAATTCCTTTGAGTTTTTGTTCTGATTTATTTGGCCTTTTACAGAATAATTATGATCAAATTTCACATTTTTCTATGTGCTGTTTGTGCTTCACAGAAAGGTGACAAAGTGTTCAGAAAAAGAAACATTAAATGTTATGTTATTGCTGTTATGAAAAATTTGAATTGTTTTCTAAGGAATTATCTAGAATTTGTATATACACATCTATCTATTATCTTTCTAGCAAGACGAAATCAACATCCATAAATAATTTCTCTACTGTATTTTGGAAAGCCTGGAAGAAAAAGATGATGAAAATTTTAAAATGGTTTTCCTCAGAACTAAACAAATACATTCCAAATAACCCATTTTATTGGTTTCCTCCATAATTAAAATGAATCATAGTAAATCCACACCTCAGAAACGAAGTTACCTTTTAGCAATACCTGGATTTAAAAATGATAACACTGGAAAGATTACCAATACCTTTGTGTATTTTGTAAAGATGATTTTCCACCAAAGAAAAAAAAATACTTAAAATGATTATTGCACAGACAATACAATTTTCTTTGTAGTCAAGCCTGTTTCTGAAAACAATATATAATGCGAACAGTATGAAGACACCTACGGCACCGATGAATACATCATTAAGCAGGCATTATTGCTGTTCCCACTGAATGTAAGATCACCCTGATATTATGAATGATTTGCATATTAACAAAAATAATATCGAGGTGTATTTAATGTGGCATTTGAATTAACTCTTAATGGCATGCAAGTTCTTTGGGGCCAGGCTAGTGAAAAAAATGCAGGATGAATTAGGAAATAATTATCACAAGCTAGGTTTTGTTGACCTAGGTATCTAAAAAAAATCTCTTTATAGTATTATTTTTAACACAGTGTTGTGTTTTATAGAGCCTCCGACCATGGAGCACAATAAATTAGTTGTCAATAAACAGCTTGTTTTAACAACACTCTGCTTTCTTTCCTATTAAATCTAATAGGGACAAAATCCTCTGACATGGGGCATCTAATGAGGAAACTTTATTTTTTTTTAAAAAAGGCTGCAGAAGGAAAGGGAGAAATATGATGAACTAAAAATCATTATGTGTCACTATAAAATTCTCCAACTTGTCTGCTGATGAGACGATAATGCTGCCCATAAAAGCAGGCGTGAAAGTGTTGCTGAGCTCCGGGTAAAACGTCTTAGTGAAACCTATTGTATTTACTTCTTATTAGATTCTGAACTCAAATAGATCTTGATTGTTGAGAGCTTGGGTATTTAAAAGCTTTAAGATCATCAATTACATTACTCATAATTTCCACATCTGGCTTCCCCGCTGCAATTCAGAGAGAGAGAAGGACTATTATAACAGCCTTCCTGCAACTTGATTACTGGGAGTTTCTGTTACAATGTGCACTTGAAATGCTGTTAAGATGTGAACTTAACTGCAATTTTCAGTTTTATGGAACTACTCCTACACGGATAGCTTTTGGTAATAATTGAAATAAAACGGCAAGAGATCTGTCAAATAAGCAGGCAGAAATGGATGTCCACCCTAAATTCTGATGCCTGCCAGATTGCAAGGAAAGTTTGCCTTTTGGAGTTTCCCTGTGTTACCTCTGGATGATAAATTCAGCTTTGTGGAAGTAATATTAATTTTAACTTAAACTAAATAATAATTACAACGGCCATTATGCAATTGAACAGCAGTTTGGTTATGTTTATGCTGGGTGGAAGCAGACTGAGGAGCAGAGATCTAGAAAATCCTTGCTGTCAAAATGTGCCAAAGAAGCAAGATTTTTCAGAAGAAAAATACCTTATTTTTTAAGAAAAAAAGCAAACTCCCGAGGGGGATGATATCTTGGGGAAATATTTCTAACTTCTATACGTTTGCAGCGTAGTTGAGATTCCAATACCCTCTTAGATAAATATCCAGTCATCTATCAATCAAGCAGTGCAAAACAGCGTACTACACACGTCAGTGTTTGCCTCATTGTGTCTCACCACACCCAAGGAACTGCACGTGACAGAGACACATTGTTTATAAAGTGGGAATTGGGGGGTCCAATTTATGATAAAAATTCTGTCCAGGGTTTGGTTGTGGAGATGATTTTTAAAGATAGGTTTTCACGCATACACATGCTCGCAGAGATATGGAGGTAATTTCTTTGAAGCAAAAAGACAGCATATTTGAAAGCTCCATCACGAACCTTGGGAAAAGGGAGTGGAAAAGAATGAGGAGCTAGTTCTCTAAAAATGACTCCTCCTGGGGAAATGTGGTCTCTGCAATCTTGTCTGTTCAGTAATGCTTTCAGGTGAGTAAATCTTTCCTTCTAAATCTCTTCGAGGATCCAACTCTATTATCAAAATCCAATAGCAAAATTGGAGCCGAATCTACGGTGTCACTACTTAATCATAAGCCACAAAGGATGTGTTGGTTCTTGAAAATTCTTCCAGAATCAAGAGCATTCCTGACTAACATGGTTTTTATTTTTTTTTAACATTCAGTCGATATGAATCTTAAATCAAGGAAATAAATATGTAAATGGGGTCAAATATTTTAAGGTTTTTAATTAAGCATTTCTGTCAGAAAAAAAGTAAAATTCCCATTCTGGGTGAGCTTCTTACCTCTTCTTTCCAAGGAAAACATAAAAGGAGAAAATAATTGATGTAGCTTCATCTAGAAGAACAACAGTTTACAGGTCCCGTGACGGTATTTACATGTTCAGAACTATGTGAGGCACATGTTAGAACTGATCAGGGTAAAGTGCAAAGTGTTCTCAAAAGCTTCTTCACAAAAATAGTCTGGCATGTATTGTTTCCACACACCTAGTCTCTGATTGTTCAGAATCAACATAAACAAAAAAATCTCATCCAGCCTGGTAGGAGCTACTCTAGAAAAGTGATCTGATTTTATCAGAGAAAAAAAAATGGTCTCATTCCGAAGAAGACTTTCAGTGCAGGTGTTGATGTTGAGCAATGAATGCATTCATTTATTATTTGCAAAGAAAGAGATTGTAACTCTATCATTTTGTATTAAATGAGAAGGATCTACCTTTTTTGTTTGTTTGCACACACACACACACACAAAACTAGTCTAAACAAATTTAAGAATTCTATTGGGTCCCTAAACTGGGAAAAACGATAGCCTTGAATAATTTCTTAATTCTTTTATCAAACCAGGATGACCCAGCTCAAGATTGTTCTGCAGAACCATTAAAAAGTAGGCACTTTTATTTGTCCTGCTTTACATTCTTTCAGATTTTCTTTTCCCTGTTCTTAGTCCGTATTCCCTCAAGACTGCATAAAGGAACCTAAGAATTTTGAGTAGTTTAGACCTTAAAGTGTGTTCAGTTTGCCTCTTTTTTTAAAAAGGGAGTTGGCAGTCATACATAAAAAGTCAGGTGATGCTTGTAGCAGACAAGCAGTTTAACACAAGCTGCACTATCTGTCTCAAGGTGGCATGTAGCAAAACAAAGATGCAGAAGAACGGAAAAAAAGAAATGATAGACAGAAGGCAAGGGGCGGGTTCTAACCAGGTGGATGACTCAATCCTGCTTTATGTTTTTAACACCCTGTCTAGATTTTCTCCTCAGTCTGTCACTTTAGTCATTACTGACCCAAATATAGTATGAACTAATCCACACACAGAATGTGTTGAGTGAGCATTAATTAACCATTTTGATCTCAAAACTGGGGCTGGACACAAGAATCTGAAATTTAATGTAAAAAAGAAAGAAAAGAAATACATAACACATTGATGATGTTATGTGATTTGACTGTTTGAAAACTCTTGCACCACACCAACATGTACCAGTTTCATCAAATGAAGCCAACACGTACTAGTTTAATTCTATCCCTTAGTATTTGTGACACTTATTTGGCCAAGAAACATCAGGATTGCAATTTCCAATCAGTGTGGAAAGGAATTTTAAAGAAAAGCTATTAAATACCATCTCCAATTCCTTAAATCCTCACAGGGTGGCTTTCCCCATCTTTAATTGTAAAAAGAATTCCGCTCCTTCTCTAAGGGGTTTATTTCATCTAAGGATTCAGATTCTTAGAAAGTTCCTCTGTATAGTCAACACCTAGATCTTACCATAGTTCCATTCTTTGATCATACGCACAGGTCATGGTCTCACACTGACAGGTCAATTTTCTCTTCCGATGCTTGTCTTTCAAGTATCGGCAGGAATGATTAAATAAAACGCCAACTGAATTGACTCTTCCAAATGAAACATTTCTGATTGATTTACCGATGACTCTTGTTACATGATTTTAAGACCACTTGCAGTTTTGACTTCCCTGTTCTGAAGTTTTTCTTTTGTGTTTTTTTTATTTTTTTTTTATTTTACCACCATGAGATATACAGATACAAAAGTGTTCATATTTGGGTTTCAGTCATACAGTGTTCCAGCACCCATCCCTCCACCATTACCCATTTCCCTCCACCAATGTCCCATGATATCTCCCCCTTCCCAGCCTGTGAAGTTGTTCCTTTTGTTCCCTGCATTGTAAGTAGTTTATTTATTTATTTATCTATTTATTTATTTATTTTTAAAAAACTAACTTTCTTGAGGTCATTTAGGTTCTACAAATGTCTTAATTTGAATTCAGTCAGAAGTCACCTGGGTATATATGGGCCCATGTCTTCCAACCTCAAATCATGGTCAAAGATATTATAAAAATGAGAAAAAGTGAGTTTCCAGATTGAATTCTAAAACCAAGCTAAGTTATTAACTTAAGCTTAGTTTAAGGCACCCGTTTTGAAGTGTTGTTTTATCACTAACTAGAGATTTTAATCCCTAGGGCTTAATATTAAACTAGCATGTGATAGAACCTGTTTTCTGTAGAGTAAAATGGTAATAATGGCCATTTTGTGGGACAGCTTTAAAAAGTAGAAATAACAGGACTGAAGGGACCAAAGAAAGGAGTGTGGCACACTATAGGCAATCAATAATAAGAGCTTTTTTTATTGCTCAGGAAGTGAAAGAATTGTTACCAGAAAATGTTGAATAATAAGGCAGAAGTGGGGGAAAACCAATAGAGGTACTGCCATGAAGAAATATGCCAATTACACAAAAACTGTGGCTGTTGCCCACTAACGAAGAATTTAAGACCACTGTAAATCATCTCATAGAGATCACTCAAATGGCCTCATATGGCATCAGCAGTTTCTAACTTACAAACCTGTTCAGCATTTAGTGTCAACAACACAAAGGTGAAAAGACCATAATCGACTTTCTGTCCTGGAGCATCCGTGGTCCTTTAACACTGAATTTTGCATCAGCTTTTCTCATCAACTTAATAACACTTGGTGAAACAAAGCCTTTAGTTAGGGCTTTTATTTTACTCTATTCTTTGGCTATTTTTTCTTAATTTCTGTGGACTGAAAGATTATTTCTAAGTAAATATCTGAGCACACAAACCGGGAGCTTTCTTCCTACTACTTTGGAAACTCCCTTATTGGTTGCCACAGAATCTCTTACAGGTGACCGCCCCACCAGCAGGAAATATGGGTTCCTTTTTCACTACATCCTATCAACATTTGTTGTTTTCTTTTTCAAAAAAGCTGTTCTCACTAGTGTCCCTGCTAGTGAGAAGGAGCACACTGCACAGGCTTATTTGCCATCACTACACCTTCTTCATGGAAAAGTCTGTGTATTTCTTCTTCCCAATTTTGTTTTTCTCCCTAGTCTTTTGAGTAAATTCCTATTGACACTAATGTTGGGCTTGTCTGTTTTGTTCAACATATTTTATGGTTTTGATGTATTTTATTTTATGTATCTATGGTTTAAAGATTTAAAATTCAACTTTCAGAGAAGGGAACAGTGTCCTAATCATTCTTGAAAATGATAATACCAGCCTAGAACTGAGAAAAAGGATACACAAGATAACCTCTAAATATATGCATTGCAAGGCACAATGTGTAAGAAAAGGAGAGAGAGAGAGAAAGAGAGAGAGAGAGATAAAGAACTTGCCATAGAGGCAGGCTAGGGGAAGGGGGAGGGAATAGGGAACATTGGTGGTGGGAAATGGGCACTGGTGGAGGGATGGGTGCTGGAACACTGTATGACTGAGACCCAAACATAAACATCTTTGTAATTGTATATCTTGTATGGTATAATAAAATATTTTAATTAAAAAATATCTGAGCACAAAATGAATATTTGTATTTCTATAATGTAACTAAGAAATAATTATACCGATCTTCTGGAGCAAAATGACTGCCAATCCTATCAACATTCTTATTAAAAATAATAATAAGGCAGCATGCCATGGAACTGCTGTCACAGATTCTTCTCTTGTGTATTTTTTATCTTTCCCACCCTGTTTTTTAATACATGGCGTAGTAAGTATAACATTATTTCTGTTCTGCTAAAAGACACTGTCAGATAAAATTAGTCCTCTTTACCCTATGCCATAACAAAGTCTAGAGAAGTGTATTATAGTTTTTATTTAATATATTAACTATATTTGTGCATATGTCTTTCACTATCACTATCACTATCTTCCCATTCATCATCTATTTGCTTCGAGCAGGCACCAGTAATATCACCATATGTCCTTTCTCATGCTAGTAGAGCCCAAGGGCATCTGCTTGCTCCAGGAACATAAAGAGCCTCAAACCATTATATTAGGTCATGGGAATGAACTAATATAATTGTTACTGGTATTTGGCATATCAAATATGACACGGGCAGCTTGTTAGGCTTGCTGTGCGGGCAACTCTTGTAGTCACCTCTAAATATAGCATTTATTGATGAACATGCGGCATGCGGCCGCACGAGCTGGGCTGTGATAGGCTTGTCTGCTGGGTGGAGTTCTGACGAGGAGGGAAGTCTGGATGTGGAAAATAGCAGCCCTCATGGAGTGGAGGGGGGGTCGTCTGGCTTATTGTGAGGCTCTGCTGGAGTGATGCGCCAGGGCTAGAACCTGCCATCCCACCCAGGCGCCTCGTGAGCAGCTGGGCACAGGGAGAGCAAGTAACAGTTCTGCCCCATGTCTGTAAGTCTCTTAATAAATCATAATGAAAGGCCTATTGCATTTGGAATCCAGCAACATATTCACTAAAGAGTAAAAATAAAAAAGTAAAGTTCATTTTGAATGAAGTCTCTCTCTTAAAATGAAGGGAAAATGAGGCCACTTGACTATGCTTGCAGGGATTTTATTTGAAGCAAACAGGTTTCTGTTGGGGGAAAGGACTAAGTTCTTATACAAGGTTTAGTGCATCTTGGGCTGAAGGATTTCATTTAGAGCCATATAGGATGTGAGTCTGTGTGATCACTTATGTTAGTCATAACGTAAGGAGGAATATTACAGGATAGAGAAAGGAAAGAACAACTGAGGACTGCTTCACCTATATGAGGGATAAAGTTTGCAAAGACCCTTCTTCCGAGGGTGAATGAGTTAATTCCTACACTCTACGGCATGAGTGTAGAAAGTGGTTGCTGCTCCTAACTTTGTTTTCTAGGCAGTTGGCACTGAGGCTACTTGGAGAGCATGACAAAAATACTCTATGGCTTGATGCGTGTGTGTTTGTGTGTGTGTTTCAAATAACTGAGCAAATGAAGAAGCAGGTGAATGAATGAACAAATGAAAATCCAACAGGATCTCCCGCATGACCTGCATATAGCAGCTAATGAACACTATGTAAATGATACACCTTACACTTGCTTAGTTTCACAAACCCTCTCCCATTGGCCCCCTGTTTTAGGCTGTATTTTATTTTTCATTTTATTTCAATGCCACCCCTTTCCTTTTCTTTGTTGTTATAACAGGGGTCATATGCCAAGTTATGGGACTCATACATTTAAGTGCTATTTCCCAAGAGTCCCACATTTTACCAGTGCCGTGTTAGGGATCCCCCAATGACAGCACTGTGAGAATTTTATTTTGGAGCATAAGGTGACTGATTGATGGTTTGACTCCTGTCTGCAAGGTAGCCACTTTGCAACTGCTATATTCATGGCTCCTAGTCTAGATACACCCCACAGTGTTCGGTGTTTACTCCTGGCTTTGTGCCTAGTGATCAATCGGGTGCGCCATGTGACCATATGGGATGACATAAACTGAACTGCAAGGGTCTTACCCACCGTACTATCTTCCCAGCCTCCCAAGATTATATGCCCATAACACTTACTTCCTTTCCAGCTTAAAACCATGGTTTTCTGATTCTAGGAGAAGCGAGTCAATGTCCATCCATGAAATGCATCCGTGTGAGCTTTAATGAATGACATTAAGGCTCTCATTCCTCAGCCAGGTCTCAAGCGGTAGCAGCCTCTTGGTTTGTTAGTTTCCTGAGAATCATTTATGATCCTCAAAAAAAACAAACTGGTGTGAAAACTAAGAAATAAATGCAAACTGTAAGTCTCAAGGCAAGACACTAAGCTTTCCTTTCCTGGCCTGACAAATCAAAGTCACTACCTAAAGAATGATAGGGAAAATAATCTTAACTTTTCTTTTGGGTCACACCAGGCAATGCTCAGGGGGTTACTCTTGGCTCTGCACTCAGGGATTACTCCTGGTGGTGCTCAGGGGCCGACCATATGGGATGCCGGAGATCGAACCCGGGTTGACCGTGTGCAAGGCAAACTCCCTACCCTCTGGACTATCGCGCCGGCCCAATAATCTTAAATTTTAAGAGAAAATCATGTATTTGTTTATTCATTCATTTACTTCTTTATTTATTCATTCATTCATTCATTCATTCATTCACTCATTCATTCATATGTTTTTTTAATCATTTTATTATACCACTGTGAGATATACAATTACAAAGATGTTCATGTTTAGGTTTCAGTCATACAGTGTGCCAGCACCCATCCCTCCACCAGTACCATTTCCCACCAGAAATGTCCCCAATCCCTCCCCCAGTCCAGCCTGCCTCTATTTACCTCTTTAAGAGAAAGTAATTTAGATACTTTATGATGTTAACATGTTTAAGACCTATAAAAACAGATACATATGATTATTTTCAATAGGAGTGTGTGTGTTTGATATCTGATACATATATCTGCTCTTAGGAGAAGTTACTTAGAAGTGAAAGTTAGCAAATGTCACACCATGAAGAGAACACTTATTTTGAATGAAATTATTGACTTCTATTTGAACGAACAATTTGAGACTCTTCGTATTCCTGAAGCAACCAGATGCCATTGGGCTACAGTGGCACATGATAGGGTCAACTGGAAATGTTCCTGGTGCCCCCTAGAGCAAATTGACAAATAACGGGATGTCAAGTGATCAAGTGATTTGTTAGCTTTGGATTCTTGTCCAAAGTAATAAATTTTTGTGAACTTTGATCTCCCTTCTGTAAAATAAACAATATAGCTTAGTGATTTTCCAACCACCAGCCAACAGAGTGGTGCCAGTCCTCAGGTGGAGAGAGGTTAAAATTCATTGGTCTACAACCTTGGTCCCTTGGTTGTATTTTCTGGTCTGTGGACAGGTACCAAACTACAAGTGTAAAAGGTTGAAGAACAGATTAAGATTTTCTGTGAGAAGTACTTAGCATGACACTTATACAGATGAAATGAGACTTGATAAATGCTCACAATTCCTTTGTTTTATGAATTTATTCAAGAATCATGAGTAGGTAATAGAGGGCTAGTTTTAAGCATCTTTATTAAATGTACTGGTGCAGTGCATATATTCATATGTATAGTATCCTTTTCAATTTTACAAAAAAAGTAATTTTCAAGGTTTACTGTCATAGCTGCAAAAGAAACTTGAAAAAGGAGATAAAAAGAGAAAAGTCATGTTGACAAAAAATATGCAAGCTTAAAACAAAGATGGATGAGAAACAACTAATTTAGGATATTAACAGAAATTGAACCCTATGTGTCATCAGAAAAAATATTAATTAAAATATGTATTTACAAAATGTTACTGGTGCCTGCTTGAGCAAATTGATGAATAATGGGAAGACAGTGATACAGTGTGATTTAAGAAAATGAATAGCAGAAAAATCTTGGGACTGAAACACTGGCTTTTTTCCTGAGAAGATTAGACTGAGAAGTAGGGATGAAAACGAAAACAAGGAAAACTGAAAGTCTATTAGACCCTCAGATCCTTTGAATCTGCCACATCCCTAAGACTGTCTTCACCTTCTGTTTTCACCCTGCTAAGAATGCACAGGATTGTTTTCAGGACAAACTAAGCCCCAGGAGCACTGGTTTCTGGAGTAGTAAACACCTGTGAAGTATTTGGAGAAAGAGGAAGTTAGAGAAAGCCAGCATTTTTCAGACTAAAATTTCAAAACTTCTCCCCACTGCTTTGTTTTAGTTGGGCTTTGAGAAACTATTAATAAACCTAGGAAAACAATACAGAAGTTCAGATTTCAGTATTTAATATCTATCAGAGTCCCCAACAAAAGTGGCATAATCTTTTTAGGGATTTTATAATGAAGTGCACAAGTTATATATGCTGTTTTTCACAAGACTACATTTTATCAGTTTTTTAGTGAGTTAGTATTATGAACAACTAGATTGCCAAAAATCACCATTCATAGAATGCTTACAATAAGTAAGAAAATATGTTTGAAAACAGTGATAGACAAGGGTCAGCAAGAGCATTTCAAACTATTGCCAATATTTTCCCCCAGAGAATTTATTTTTATTAACAATTCAGGAGGGAGGACAGCTTTAACAACAAAAAGAAACACTATGGCCTCAGGGCAAGGTAGCAGGAAGGAGGACAGAATACTAAAAATAAAGGTACTAAACAGTAAAATGCCACAAAGGGCATATGAGAGTGAAAAAAATTGAAATGAAAATTCCAGTGTTGGAGAAGGAAATCACTCTGTAACTAGACTAAAAAGACAAATCAATGATAAATCAGAAAAAAAATTGAAATAAACAAGGATGCATTAAGAAAGAAACATTCCTCACAATTAAAAGACAAATGATTACATATTGAAAGGAGACATTAACTGTTCAGCATGTCTTAAAATTTTATGTAAATAGTTCTGGTTAAGATGAGTAAGCAGGAGAGTCTGGGAAATGGTACAGCAGATAAGGCACTTGCCTTATATGAACCTGACCTGGGTTGAGCTCAGGAACCACATAAAGTCCATCAATCTCCACCACAATTGATCCCTGAGCCCAGAACCAGCAGTAAACTCTCAATACAGCTGGGTGGGGCACACCCTCCCTCCTCACCTAAAATAGATACAAAATCAGGGGAAAAAATCAGCAGAACACAGCTAATAAACTAGAAAATTGAATGGTACTAGAATAGCAACATAGGACCAGAATACAAGGATAAAAGTATTCCTACTAAAAAAAAATTATATCCAGCCAAACTATGCATCAATAAACATAGGAAGAATAAAGATATTTTTACCTAAGCAAGCTCTCAAAAAGTAGAATCTGCTTCTAAGTGCTCTTTCTTAGACTTCAAACGGTTTAGGAAAATTACAAAAAACAGATCAGAATAAAATGAAAGTGAAGATGTTTGTAAAAAAAGTCTAGAATGACCTCAAATGGCACTTTTTTTCCCAGCAGAGCAAGGAAAATAGGGAAAATGAATATGGAAAAACATTAGTGGAGATTTTTAGCTTTAAAGAAAGCAAAGAATAATCATTCAATGCAAAATAACCCATTAATTAAATTATTGTTTTTTATTTAGTGATGACTACAAGGGTATGCTACCCGCACGGCAGAGCCTGGCAAGCTACCCGTGTCTTTTGATATGCCAGATACCAGTAACAATTATAGACCTCATTCCCATGACCTGATGGAATGGTTTGAGGCTCTTTTATGTTCCTGGAGCAAGCAGGTGCCCTTGGGCTCTACTTGCATGAGACAGGACATATGGAGATGTTACTGGTGCCCGCGCTGAGCAAAGCGATGATGAACGGGAAGACAGTGATTATACTACTGAGAGATATACAATTTCAAAGAGCGTTCATAATTGGGTCTCAGTCATAGTGTTCCAGCATCTGTCCTCCACCAGTGCCCTGTTCTCACCACCAAGGGCCCTACATTCCCTCCCACCTCCCCCAGTCTGCCTCTATAGCAGATCTTTTTTCCTCTCTCTCTGTCTCTCCGTCTCTGTCTCTGTCTGACTCTCACTCTTCTCTTACACATTATGGCTTGCCCTGCAGACATTTAGGGATTATCATGTAAGTCCCTTTGTGTACATTCAACACTCAGTTTTGGTCTGGCATTAACATTTCCCACAAGTAGTAGAACACTGGTATAAATTTATATCCTATTAATGAGTGCAATCATTCTATATCTGTTCTTTTTCCTTCTCACTAATTTCACTCAGTATGATAATCTCTATGTACATCCATTTGCAGGTAAATTTCATGACTTCATCTTTTCTGACAGCCGCATAGTATTTCATTGTACCAGTTGCTTTAGCCAATCTTCTGTTCTCGGACATTTAGATTGTTTCTATATTCTATAGATACACTGGCAGGGTACAAAAAATCAGTACCCAAAAGTAAATGGCTTTCTCTCACACCACAAGGACTGGCACACACTCAAAAGAGCAAGAACAACCAGTGCTGTTGTGGATTCAGGGAGAAAGGAACGGTCATCCATGGTTGGTCCAGCCCGTTTGGAAAACAATATGGGCATCCCTCCAAAAACTAGTTATTGAGCTCCCATTTGACCCAGAAATACTATTCCTAGGAATATACCCTGGAGACCCAAAACACACAGCAGAAACACTATGTGCACCTCTGTATTCATTGCTGCTCTATTCATGATAGGCAGAATCTGGAAACAACCTAAATACCCGAGAACAGAAGACTGGCTAAAGAAACTGTGGTACATGTACCTAATGTAATACTATGCAGCTGTCAGAAAAGATGAAGTCATGAAACTTACCTGAAAATGGATGAACCTGGAGACTGTCAGGCTGAGTGAAATTAGTCAGAAGGAAAAGGACAGATATAGAATGTCTGCATTCATTAATGGAATATAAATATATACCAGTATTCTACTAACTGTAAGAAATATTAACACCAGACTAGAACTAAGTGTTGAATATACACAAAGGGATTTACATGATAATCCCTAAATGTCTTTAGGGCACAATATGTAAGAGAAAAAGAGGGAGAGGGAGAGAGAAATAGAGAGAGAAGAAAAGGAAAAGAGTCTGCTATAAAGGCAGGCTGGGGGAGGTAGGGGGGAATTTGGGGGCCTTTGGTGTGGGACTAGGACACTGTGGAGGGACCGGGTGCCAGAATAATGTTTGACTGAAACCCAATTATGAACATTTTTGTAATTGTGTATCACATGGACATATAATAATTTTTTTAAAAAGTCAATGGAATTCCTATATACAAATAATGAAAGAGAAGAAAGGAATATTAAAGAAATGATCCCATTCACAATTGCGCCACAGAAAATCAAATACCTAGGAATCAATTTGACTAAGAATATAAAGGATCTCTACAAAGAAAACTATAAAACCTTGCATCAAGAAACAAAAGAGGACCTGAGGAAATGGAGACATATTCCTAGTTCATGGATTGGGAGAAATAAAATTATCAAAATGGTAATACTCCCTAGAGCTTTATTCAATGTGGTTCCTATGAGGATACCCATGACGTCAAAGAAAACCCCTGTTTGCCCCTACAAATAGTTAAAGCAATTCTTGGGAAAAAGAAGATGGGAAGTATCACTTTTCCCAACCTCAAACTCTACTACAAAGCAGTCATAATTAAAACAGCATGGTATTGGTATAGAGGCAGACCTGTAGACCTATGGAATAGAACTGAATATCCTGAAACACATTCTCAAAATTAAGATCACTTAATCTTCAATAAAGGAACAAAATTATTAAGTGGAGCAAATAATATTATTTTTAAATAATCTTTCTGGGCCAGAGTGATAGTACATGTTGTAAGGAACTTATCTTGCAGGAGACTGACAGAGGTTTGATATTGTCACCCAATATCATGCCCTCTGCCCTGATAAAACTGAACCTGGAGCACAGAGTCAGAAGTAAGTCCTGTACACCACTGGGTATGATCGCCATAAAAATAATAACTATTACTAATAAATTACCACGAAAGTTAAAAGGATATATTCAGAAACTCTAGTGCTCATATTAAATATTTATATTTAATTATATTTAAGATATTTATAACAATATCTCAAACTGCCATTTTCATACAATGGAAGGATGGGCATAAGAACATCTTATTCTTAAATATGAGGCCATAAATTGTGAACAGGCTAAATATCTATTATCTGTGATAGAAATGGCTAAAATAGTTGGTATCTTCATTGTCATTTGTTTCTAAGAATCTTTTGATTTCCTGTTTGATTTCTTCTATGACCCATTTGTTGTTCAGCAGTGAGCTGTTTAGTTTCCAGGTGTTTGGTTTAGCTCCCTGCTTCTGTGTATGGTTCACTACTATTTTCAGTGCATCGTGATCTGAAAAAGATAGTCGACACAATTTCAATCTTTTTTATTTTGTTGAGGTATGCTTTGTGGCTCAGTATATGGTCTATCTTGGAGTATGTTCCATGTGCACTGGAAAAAAAGTGTATTCAGCTTTTTTTGGGATGAAAAGCCCTGTATATATCAACCAGCTCTCTTTCTTCTATTTCTTCCTTCAGGTCCAGTATTTCCCTGGTGAGTTTCAGCCTCGTCGATCTATCCATAGTCGATAAGGCAGTGTTGAAATCTCCGACTATTATTGTGCTACTGTTAATGTCTTCTTTGAGGTCTATTAATAGTCGTTTCACGTATTTTGCTGACCCCTCGTTTGGCGCATATATGTTTAGCAGTGTGATTTCTTCCTGGTA